>LQNS02000226.1:1913251-1945632 GCA_001587735.2 Parhyale hawaiensis
ATATATAAAAAACTAAGGCCTAAATGGAAAAAGTTACACGAATAAAAAGTGTTTTATTTTTAATTTTACATATTATGTGCAAATTTCAGTAATATCGGACCACTAATAAAGAAAATTCTAAAATTTGTAAGCGACCCCCTTAAGTAATATTAACTCGTAGACTGCTGCTTTTGATGGGATTGTGTTGATAAGTTCCAGGAGGAGGGGGAACTGCTATGCGAATTTATGCCAGGTTCGTAGGTTATTACGCGCTGGCTGCTCTGGAAGCCAAGGCTGGGCATAGGCCATAGGTTTGGGTTAGTTTGGTTCGTCCATCTTATGTTAGGGAGAACAACGCCTCCAAGGAGACTCCGTAGCTTACCTCAGCCTTAGCTAGCCTTCGGAACAACTTTCCTTCTTGCCCACATTGCTTCCTTCCATTTTCATACTTCTACTTATAACCTAGTGATCATTTCTTGCTCTTCTTTCCCAGCTTTCCATTCTCATGCGCGGTGGTCCTGTGTGGGAACATCCCCGTGCATGGGTTTCAAGTTGTCGACGTACTATGCGTCCCTCATTTCTTGCTTTATAAGATCTGTCTTGTCAGTGGAGTCGGAAGCTCAAAGTTTTCGGTATAACAGTAGTAACTAGAGCACTCTGAGAGCGCATACCTCCGCCAAGCGAGGCAATGGTAGCAAAAAATTGAAATTGGCTCTGAAACCATAATTTTCTTTGTATAAACTCCAAAATCTAATCATTTGTGCCTTTTGATAGCAATAACAGCTTGTGTAATTTTCTGGAAGATCCATTCATAACTTTTTGAGTTATACTGCTAACAAACGTTAAGACAAACATGAGTAAAACATACAAACGAACCAACCGATCTGCACCAAAATTTAATATTTATGTCTTTTAACATTACTAATAACCTCTATACATTTCATAAAGATCCATTCATAATTTTTTGAGTTATTGTGCTGACATGCATTAAATTAAAATCAGTGACAAACGAGCGAACGAACAAATGGATCATTACCAAAATTTGGTCATCTACTCTTTGTTATATAGCTACTTAACAACTCATGTTAATTCCTTAAAAATCCATCCATAACTTATTGAGTTATGGCATTGAAAAAAAATGAGGTAGACAAACACGCGGATGGACATATCTTCACCAAAAGTTAATCATCTGTTCCTCCTAACATACCTAACAATCCATGTAAATTTCGTCTAAATCGGTTCATAACTTTTTGAATTATCTTGGTGACAGACAAAGAGACAGACAGACAAACACAGCGAAAACAACTTCCGTGGCGGAGGTAATAATATTAACAACTGGCTACTCCATGGAGTTCGGAGGCGTATAACAATTACAACGTAACCTCAGGGTTACCAGCGCTGCTCCGGTCAGTTGTCTTTTAATCGTGTCACAATTTTTAGCTGCACACGTGCAAACTAACCTCGTTTATGTCATTTGGGTTTCGGCGAACCTTTGTTTTTCACGTTTCGGTAGACAAAACAGGGTTGTGACGAGGACCTCACTCATCTAACATGAGAGTAAATATATACCTACTAATATAAATGAAAGCCAGAACTATTAAGAATAGCAATAATAATTTTCCAATATTTCTATCTTGTATTTTGTATAATGGAAGTAGTAGTAGTAGAAACTTTTACTAGCCCTTCAGTGGCACACTGCCTTTATCGCGCCGACGTGTATAATGGAACTGCGTAGTAAAACCGGCTATTGTTTTTTCCTCGTAGTAATATCAAGTATCAAAGTACATCAAGCTGGGCAATTACGGCCCAAATTCTTGCGTTTAAAACAGGCCGGAGGGCGCTGGAAATTAGCATCTCCGGCCCTTAATTTTTGCGTCAGGGTTGCTAGTGCACCCCTCTAATGCTAAATCCTCTGTTCCGAACTGCAGGTCCGTCACGAAAATTCGCGTCTCACACACCAGCACGGGCGTCTTGTAGACCAGCACCAGCCCCTGGCCGAGCAGTGCAGTGCTCTGCATAAGGAGAAGAAGGAGCTCGTCGATAAAATCAACCATCTCACCGTACACGGTAAAGTTCTGCCTCATATTCACTGTCTTCCACTTGTACTAGTGTATTGGCTGTCTTCCTTCTAGGAACATAATCTATTGTTCTTCTATTATTGATATGTATATGTATGTGATTGCTGCAGATCTATCAGTTCTTCTTATGTGGATCCTCCTTCTTGTTTGTTGCTCCTACTGACAGTGGTCATTCTGTTAGCTATCTTCTTATTCGGCCGCTACCTGTGGTGAGCCCCTGGACATGGGTTTATCGTTTTGCCTAGCTTTAGAACATGTCGCTCGTTCCTAACTTCGTTTTGATGAGTATGACAAAAGATAGGCTTAAAGTTTCCATATAATTCATCCACACTCCTATCCCTCCTTTTTCCATACACGACAGTCCTTGTGCTTTCACATGCCGCTTGTCTGCCGTGCATTGTTCTGGTTCTCCACCCTTACCTATCATTAGAGCAGCTACCGGTGTATCGTTTTACGATAAACTTCAGACTCTTCCGCTGTGTGCTCTCAACTTTATCCTGCTCTTGAGCTGCTTTCTCTTGCTTTGTACGTGAACGTCTACTGAAAATATAGTTGATGATTCTCACTTGCTGTGTAAATTAGCGTTTAAGTGCTAGAATCTTGCAGCGAAACTTGTAAAACGTGTTAACAAAAACGAAGAAAGCATATACTGTAGGTGCAACACCGTTCAACAGTATCTCAAGCCAATAATTTTTCAGCAATGTCTTGAAAAATTCCAAGGGGTGCATAGCTTAGGCACTTTTTTGAACTGTCACTAGAAGATTTGCACGGTATCGTCTCTATTCGATCGATAATTATCATGAAGTGTCCAATTCCAAGTGTCCAATCCCATTTGCGTGCCATCAGCAAAGTAGATACGTACCCTTGAGGATTTCTTATTAAAGGAGCTTTACGTATGCACTTCCTTTATGTTTCTAGTTGATACTCATAAGAGGGAGTAGGATCGGCTGTAGGGATATGTTAGTTTGGCTCGCTCGTCCATGTTATGAAGAGCAGCGACTCTTGTGGACCCTGTATGCTACCTTAGCTAGTCCTATGGGACGTCTTTCCTTCCTGTTCACTTAACAATCTTCTGCTTTCCTACATCTACGGATGTTACTTTTCTCTCTTCTTTCTCTAATTTCCCGACGTGCTCTTCTCACGTGCGTTGATACTGCGTGGGAACACCCTCGTGCTTAGGATCCCCGTTTCTCTTCGCATACTTTTGTCTTTTCCTTTCCCTCTCTTAGAACAGTTGGTAGGAGAGGCTCAAACTAACCTCT
Source organism: Parhyale hawaiensis (assembly GCA_001587735.2). Lineage (NCBI taxonomy): Eukaryota > Metazoa > Arthropoda > Malacostraca > Amphipoda > Hyalidae > Parhyale > Parhyale hawaiensis. The sequence continues at coordinate 1,916,571 of LQNS02000226.1, forward strand.
CCAACAATAATAACTACAGCACTCTGAGAGCTCACACCTCCGGCAAGCAAGGTCATGTTAACGAAAAGTTCACATTGGTCCTGAAACTAGGTTTTCTTCTTTATCATCACCATACTTTGATCAATTATGCCTTTTGACAGTAAGCTTAGCTTCTGTAATTTTCTTGAAGATCCGTCCGTAATTTTTTGATTTATGCTTTGACAAATATTTGCCAAACACACAAACGAGTGAACAGATCATAAAAATTTGATCATTTGTGTCTTCTAAAATTTTTAAGAATTCCTAAAAATTTTATGAAGATCCGTTCTTAACTTTTGGAGCTATGCTACTGACAAACGTAATAGGCTTGACAGCTTGAGTGCATACCTCCGCCAAGCAAGGCAACGGTAATGAAAAATTCAAATTGGTTTTGAAACTGATTTCCTTTGTATCAACACCAGATTCTAATCTTTTGTGCGTTTTGACAGTGGTAACAGCTTCTATAATGTTTTTTGAAGAGTTAACTGTGGGTAAACCAGGAGAATACTATTATTACTCTTATTTTTAAGATCTGTTCATAACTTTTTGAGTTATGCTGCTAACAAACATTACACAAACACACAAACAGACCAACCGATCATCACCAAAATTTAATCATTTACGGTATACAGTATATCCCTTTCAGCATTACTAACAATTCCTGTAAATTTTGTAAAGATCCATTCATAACTTATTGAGTCATCTTTGTGACAGACATACAAACAGACCAATTCGACAAAACACAATCCCCTTGGCGAAGATAATAATTATACTAATGCTGGTGAGTCGGTTGCGCAGTGGAAGAACGCGACAACACCGTGGCCAGACTCAAGGCAGAGCTGGAAGTGGCCCGGTCGTCTCTGGAGAGGCTGGAACACGAAAACAAGTCCCTCATAGCCAACCGCGACTCCCTCAGTGAACGGGTGAGCGAGACATTTTACCTGTCGCAGTTTTTTTGTCTCTGACTGAGACATTTGTGTACCATTTATCAGAGCTGCGGGGTCGCCTGAATAATGTCTGACTCCCACTCCCGGCCCCTCCAAAATTACCAGCTCCCACCCTGCAACTCGGATATTTGTATGCTTATTGTTTATGCTTAGTTGTGTTTTGTTTTTTGAAATCTAATCAATCTCCATTATAAGAACCGTATGTTTTTATATTTGTATGCTTACTCTTTATTTCTCTGTGTATTTTATCCATATCTGCTAAGCCTGTAGGATGTGTGGATGTCATAGATGTAAATACTTTATGTGTACCCCTATTATTGTTACGTCAGCTTCATGAGGATACCGTATATTTAGTTTCCACAAAAGTATTTGATACAAATAATTTAATATCAGGCCCACAACAGGTCGTTTTAATTTGGCTGAACTGTTTATGTATTTATATATATATATATGATACAATAATTATACTTGCCTGAGAGTTTGTAATACTAGTGCGTCAAACTATCCTTTACAAGCACTACCGAAACGTATGATTCAAATGTTTTTGTGACTCATAGGAATTTGTTATTTTTTCTGTATCTTAATTTTCCTTGAAAATTTCACAAGTGCTTCACATTGTAATGGCGTGCACTGTTATTTGACCAGTAAAAAAGGCGCACATTCCTTAAAGTAGCGATAACCTTGTTTACTAGCACTTATCTACCATCTACACTTCACCATCCGTTGGCTAACTTGATGTCCGTCATGTGGCGTAATGTGGACTACTAGATCCTAGGGTTAGGTTAGTTGGGCTCGCCCTTCCTTTGTAATGGGGAGTTCCGCCCCAGAGAACCCACAGGTTATCTTAGCCGTAGCTAGATCTACGGGACGTCTATTGTTCGTGCCCACTTTGTTTTCCTGCATTTTTATACTCCTACTTATGATACTTTGTTCTGCTTCACCTCATCCTTCCCGATCTTGCTGCTCTCACACGCGTTGATGCTGTATGGGAACACCCTCCTGCATGGGTTTCTACGTTTCTGTTGCTATGCTATATGTCTCTTTTCCTTTGTTGAAACACCTTTGCATCAATTGGGAGGCTTGAACTAATTGATGCAATAAGGTCTTGTTCGATTGGGCGCTAAAATTAGGCCAATGCGGCTTGAGTTATTCGACAGTTCAGGCAGGTGCGCTGGTGTCAACCCTTTGAATTGAGTTTCATACACTGACCTTTAGTCGGTTATTCCCTGAGACTTGCAGGAAGTTAAACTCGCTCCGTAAGGCCGGGGTCACAGAAAGCAACAAGCGACGCAATGCGATCTTTACGGAAGTCGTGTTGCAGCAATGCTTGGGTGTCGCGAGGCATTGCAGTTGCGGCGGTGGGGACAGCAGACCGCTGTACCTTCCGTTACATTTTGTTTTGCAACAAATTTTTCGCATTGCGCGTCGCTTGTCTCGCCGGTGTGGCGGCGGCCTTACACGGAGTTTACGTGAGGCTCAATATGATAGGGTTATTTCTAACATTTGCAACAAGATTCACAGTGGCAGAGCCGAGGCTTCTGTCTGTAGTTGCGGACAAGTCATGCCTCGAAGGCTTAATTTCGGCGCCCATATTATTACATTCCCTGATAAGAGACAATGTGTTCAATTCAGTGATGAACACTACTAATGAGTTATCCTGTAAACATCTGTTCCGGTTTGGACGGCAAAGCGAATATCGATCGTAGATATTGGTGAGAACGTTGTCTCTCAGTTACACGGACGATGACGAGTATACAAGTCTTATAGAGATGCTACAGATTCCCTTAGTCGAATTTCGAGCGCGATATTGATCTTAGTGCACGTAATATCGATTTTACTTGACGCATTTGTCGATATTACTACACGCATTTGTTGATTTAACGAGACGCATTTGTCGATATTACTACACGTATTTGTCGAAATTGCTATAGTCCTATGCAATAGCTACATATATATTGTGTAAGTTGCTGTAAAAATATGCTTGTGACGAGCCAAGGGCGACGGAACACGCCCTTTTTCTCACCATAAGGGAACGTGACACCGTTAGGACTTAGCCCAGCAGTTCTTTCTGCCCTTTACCAATCTGATTAACTTCCACAAGTGGGATTCTTAACTAAAACATTACAACCTTTATCAGTATGATTGATGCTATAATCGTTTCAATATTTATTCGGAGGATTTGTTTACTAAAGCTTTTTCTACCTTCCAGATTGTCTCTCAAGCCGCCGCACGCTGCATCAGCCGATCAGCGCCACGCCCGGCTGAGCGGTGGTCCGCCGAGCCAGCGCAGCCTTCAGCCAGGTGGCGCGGTTGCCAGACAGCCACTCCGCCAGTCAGCCGACGGGCGGTTACCTCGGTGGTTGCCCTGGACCAGCTCGCCATGCCCACGCAACCATCTGGTCGCGACGGGGCGGTGGGAGGACTTCACGGTGTCAAGTTCCCTTATGCAGGGGCCGTACTAGGCATTCATCATCACAACTTGCTGTCAGGACGCGCAGTTTGTCGAGTAGCAAAATTGTTGCTAGCAACAGACAAGTTGCGCCTACGTAGCGAAAGGCCGTTTGAGTATTTCTATGGGCAACCAGTTGGTCGTACAGCCGCGTAAATCGAATATATATTTGTGATTCTGAGTGCTTTTTAAAACTGGCTTTTTTGTTATTTCTAAAGTGTTTTTTAGTTACTTATCGTACGAACTGAGGTGAAATAAAAAATCTGTTCACATTGTGGCGATTTCGCTGATCGCTGCGAATTTTTGCCGTCAAATCGCAGCTCTGTGCGTTTTCACGGCGTCCATTTTGTGTTAGATATTTCCGCGCGATTTAGGCTGCAAACAAAGCATGTTCATCCACAAAACGAAAAAAATAGGGGTTCCATGAGGCTTTCTTGTTTCTTTATAGACACTTTAAAAGCTTGTAAGCCTCTCTGATTTCTATTTCACTGCAAATTTGACGAGAGATATGAACTTCACCACAGTAGTGACACTTGTGGACAATACTGAGTTGACGGAAAACATTTTATCGCCGTTTAGTCTCGTGGACAGAGTTGTGTTTATGTTCGTAGATAAAATAAATGTTTGAACCCTTTGCACTACCTCTGGGGGAACAGAAACTTATCGAGTTACCTTTACTTGTCAATCATTTTTGGAGTTGCTCTCCAAGCCAGTCGTTTAATTTGATTGAATGCATTGCCGTGCCCACGAAAGCACGACCGCGCGGTCAAGAAAAGTTTGAAAATGTTAAGCTAAGCTGACTTGGCAGTACGTGCATTGCTGTAGTACGCTATAAGAAGTATCTGCCTTTACAGTGATTGTTTATTCCTAGTTGTATCGATACTAGGAGCAAAATAAGTTATTATTAGTGACAAAAACTGCAGCTTCTTTGCATCAAAGAGCGAGAGCAACGAAGTTCTACGGAACATGTGCGTGGTAGTTTGGACGGGAATTTGTATGGCGGATGAGCCGCTGCCCGTCGCTAGTGTGTCACCTACAGTCGTTCCGATACACAACAAGGATTTTTGAGTGAGTTGCACGTTGCTCGTACGAACGCCTATTGTGGCCCCTGCATTATGGTGAGAAAAAGGGCGTGTTCCGTCGCCCTTGGCTCGTCACAAGCATATTTTCTCACTTCCAGGTCACTTGACACCGTTAGGAGCTATTAGTTTAAGGTACGAACGGGTAACCATTGGCTGTGGAAGCGACCAGAGGCAAGATTGTAAAGGCAGAAACTAATTATTTCAAGTCCCAGCCTGTTAAATACAACTCAGTCGTCCAACTTAGAGTGCGTGCGTTACGGTGGCACTGATATAAGAGGAAGTGGAAATCCTCATTAACTTCCTACCATCAGGTGACCCCGACTGGTTGACTTGGGGGTCTGGGTCTGACAGGAGGTTCCTGAATCGCGAGGCCCGATTAATGCTTTCGGGAATGCCCGTGCTTTGTCGATCAGGCCTAAATATAAAGCGTATGCAGGGCTCGGAGGTCGGAGGCTTGTCGCCTAGCCGAGCTAGGTGAGTAATTTGTGAGGGATAGCATTGACTGCCCTATCGTACGTTGGCACACCAGATCGTGGGTATGTTCCGGGCTATCTGCAACCGGATGATGGTTCGGAGGGACCAAATTCCGGAGTAGTGGTAACCCTCGGTCGACTTCTGCTAGCTGTAGGTCCCGCCACCGGGGCATGGCCTGCAAGGTGAACGGTGCTTTGACGAAAAGGTCGCATGCGGCGTCGTATTCGTACGCTGGAGGAAGGTTGAGTTTGCACTCCTCGGAAAGGTCAAGAGGGGCCCTCTTTGTTGAGTTGAGCCTGTAAATACTGATGATGCTACGGAAGGTACTGCTCTCCGTGGTTCGGATTTGGGATTCTCGTACCAGATCGGTTCTAGTTCTGAGAGCTAAGTTGGGGTGTTGGTCTAATTATTGAGTGAGGTGGACCCCTCAGGGGGCATAGGATGGGCCATAGGGTTAGGTTAGGTTCGCCCATCCTATGTTATGGGGAGTAGCGCCCCTAGGGGGTTTGTGTAGGTTACCTTAGCCATTAGCTAGGCCTTCGGGACGGCTGTCTTTCGTGCCCACTTTGCTTCCTTCCCATCTTTTACTCCTACTGATCTTTCTTCAATCTGTTTTTACTCTTCTTTCCCGACTTGCTGTTCCCATACGCGTTGATCCTGTGTGGGAACACCCTCGTGCATGGGTTCCACGTATCTATCGTCACATTATGTGTCTTTTGCTTCTTCCTCTGTTAGATCGCCGTTGCTGTGGAGACGGAGACTTAAACTACTCAATATAATAATAATAATAATAATAATTGAGTGAGGTACTGAGGCTCGGGGCTGACCAACGGCCTACGTAGGGCCTGCTAAGCTCACAGGTCTGTAGAGACCCTCGGTACCAGAGTGATGCAGCAAAGGAGTGCTTCGAGTAGGTTGCTGGGGTGGTGGCCCGACTACGTCGTGTCAATGTCAGAGATAGGAGTCGCGGAGGAGTTGCTGAACAATGACGTAATGGGCAGTGCCAGAGCAGCGTTATATGTTCTCCCTTCTGAGGCAGGCGCTTCCAACTGGGAGTGATTCCCGCGAAGTGGGATGGCAGGTTCAGGACAGCTTATGGAGCTATGTCCCGTCGACATTTGTGTTGGCACGTTCCCACCAGAGGTGGGACCATTCAGTGAAGAGAATACCCTGGTCAGAGCCTAGGGATATTATTGTGGAGTCCGTAAGGTGAGTGTGAGGTACGAACCTGAGTTTCGTTCCCAAGGTAGTTGGGACGACCAAGGTAAGTACAAACGGTGTGGCAAAAGGAGAGTCCAGCATAGCCGGGTGGAACTAGTTCAGGGAACTTTGCAAGAAACATAGCGAGGCTTTCGAGTGCACATTGTTGAGACCCTACAAGGTAAAAGAAGCAACGGTTATCGCTGTTAGCGATGGGGAGTCTTACGCCACAGCTCAGCGTAGCTTCCCCCGCGTCGTGGGGAGGAACAAGACCGGGTCATGCGCTTGAGAACGAGATCAAGGCACTGTCAGACTCGTCTGTTCGATGCTTTAACATGATCAACTGGGGTGCAGCCTTTCGGGTACTGCAAAAGTGGTGAGCCTCGAAGGTATGGCCGACGCGAGTTCAGGTCAACTAAGGGACTTTGTGGATCTCGGAGCAATCAGTTCAGGACATTGTCCGTATGTTTCTCGTATCCTCCTTACTTACACAGGTACGCATCACGCTGGGCGCGAATATCCAGATAGTGAAACGATTGATCCACGTGGTAGTCGTAGGTGGAACAAGTTTTGGTAAAACGGCGGGCAGGGCTTCGCCGGGTGAGACAAGCTCCGGGCCCCGTTGAAGGTGGTGACTTCCTTCCTCTGAGGCTTGCGTAATCACGCTCGGAACTGAGGTGTGGCCATTCGGATACTGAATTATTGGTCTGACTTGTTGGCAGGCGACAGTTCGGGCTGTACGCCTGGCTCGGCGACGCCGCGACAGAACAAAGTTTAGTGCAATGCCCATAGGAGATATGAGTCTCGTATATTTGGGCTTGTATAAGCTCTCGACACCGAGGTGTGATCAATTGCTTACCAGACGATTGGTCAACGTCCTTGACCTAGGTGGCTACTTCAATCGAGAGGTGGCCCGGCGTTGCTGGGCGTGATAAATTCGAGGCCGTGTTAGGGCGAGGTAAGATTTCCGTATGTTTGGGGCCGCATAAGCACGCTCGTGTACGAGGTGCAACCATTCGGTCAAGGACGATTCAGTCAACGTCGTCTTTGGCAGATGAAGCAAGCTTCTGTTGTCCGGCAATCGACATGGAAGAATGGGCTGTTATCGCGAATCTTCCTAGCGGGAACCCCACTGAGAGAGATGCAGGAAGTTAGAGTAATGGGTGTCATCCCTGGTCTTGTGTAGTCTAGAGTGGGACCTCTCACCGAGCTGAACTCCTAGTAGAGCCGGGCTGGGACCTGGCCCGTATCTTCTACAGAAACATGATTCGCAGATGTTTTGGACGAGAGCTCCGGTCACTGCTAGACCGAGATATGATTTTGTACGTTCTAAGCTGCAGACGCACACTCGTGGATGGGGTGCGAGCATTCGGTCACGCCCAATTTAGTCAACGTCGTTGTGGGCTTATGGAGTAATCCTCTATTGCCAGGTAGTCGGCATTACATGACTGGGCTAGTAGCGCATACCTTCCTAGCATGAACCTCGCTGAAGTGATGTGCAGATAGTTAGGGTAAAGAGTATTACCACCGGTGCTTCGCAGTCTAGCGCGAGACACCTCACAGAGCAGAACTCCCAGCAGAGCCAGGGTGGAACAAGTGTGCAGCACAATTTAAACGAGTTTTTTATTATTTTATTTTATTTTTTATTTATTATTGGTATTTTTTTAAACTACACCTGCTGTGTCAAGTAACACTCTCAAACAGGTAATGAACGAGACGCCCAACAATGAAGTTGTGTGGATTCCATATCCTGCAGGTAGGAGTTTTGAACTTCCACTGCCGTCTGAAGAGCACTCTGACAGGGTATGAGCAAGACTCCCAACTATCAAGTTGGGGGTAGATCCCATACCCTGCAGGGCGAAGTTTTTTATTATTTTATTTCAAAGTTGAAAGTTCATACTTCACAGATATAGGTAAATGGCTTCTTTTGTGCAAGCTTCAAGGCTTGCCGGGATTAGGTGTCCATGAAGTCGGAAGAGGTAGGCACCAGAGAACCTTCCTCACTGACTTCACAAGTGGGCATAGCGAGCTGGGCCAGGGCAACCCCCGAGGTAACCGCCAATCGGCGGGGTGGCTGCCTGGCGGCCGCGCCACCTGGCTGAAGGCTGCTCTGGGTCGGTGGACCGCCGCTCAGCCGGGCGGGGCGCTGACCGGCTGATGCAGCGTGCGGCGGCTTGACAGACAATCTGGAAGGTAGGAAAAGCATGAGTAATGGAATCATCCTCATACATTTCGAAACGATTATAGCATCAATCTACTGATGAAGGTTGTTATGTTTTAGTTAAGAATCCCACTTGTGAAAGTTTGTCAGATTGGTAAAGGGCAGAAGGAACTACTGGGCTAAGTCCTAACGGTGTCAAGTGACCTGAAGGTGAGAAAAAATTTGATAAAGCAATCTTTAGGTTTATTGCATTTCAAAAGTTTGTTCAAGCTTATACTTGCTTCGTTTGGGTTACAGAATGAAGAACTGCTGAGATTGAAAGCTGCATTAGAAGATGAGGTGAGTAAATTGTAAGATGTTACTATTTTTCGATAAAGTTATGCTTTGTCATCATCTGTCTTTAGGTTAAGTTCTATCTTGTCGTTAGGAAATGGTGCAAACTATTCAGAACCGGTGTTTACAAAGCATTAAGACGGTAAAAGGCCTTGCTACTATTATATATCCTTTATATGAAGATATCGAAAGTTTTTTTTATCAGTGATGCAGTATTTTTTATTTAAAAAAATATATACGTATATAACCCGATATGGACTATTAGATGGCCAACAATTTTTCTATACGGACCATTAGATGGCTGGCGTCTCGTTATATAGGTACCATGAATCTGGTACGTCTATTGTCCCGGGCAGTTCAAATAGCCTGAAAATAAGCCTGAAAACTATTTCAGACACTGTAGATTTTCGCTGGTTTGGTCTCATTTGAAGGAAAGTAGATCTACGTTTGAACGCACTCCCACTTCTCGATAGTAGAACGCCTTCTGGTTTCTGCCACCCACCACCACAGTACAGCAGCCCTTCCCAATGAGCTCTCGAGGTTAGGCCGAGAACCTCGTAGATTTGGCGTGGTAGGTCTGGTTTGTCTAGTGTTTTGAAATGTTTTAAATCCGTTTATATCATAGGATTATATTAGCAGAACCAGTCCTTGCTTTGCCTAACCTTCAAGGTTCTCTTGCCTAACCTCGAGAGCTCATTGTTGGTTAGCTATTCGTTACTTAGCGTCAATCTTTGATTGGCCTTACTTAGCGTCAATCTTTGATTGGCCTTACTTAGCGTCAATCTTTGATTGGCCTTACTTAGCGTCTATCTTTGATTGGCCTTACTTAGCGTCAATTTTTGATTGGCCTTACCTAGCGTCGTCATTATAGCGTTCATAGCAAGATTAATGCTGTTTAAAAAACTGAGATACCTCTCTTAGGCCAATTCGATTAATATATATGTTGCTGCTACTTGTGATCAAGGAATGTGGTTTCAATTATTGGTGGCTTTAAAGATTCTGTGTCAACTTTTCATAGACCATACTCGAGTTGGATTAAATTTTGTTTCCCTGGAAACGAATTTAGTTCTTTCGTAGACCGAACTGTGTAGAAGAGCAGTGTGTAGTTACACATGTTGGTATATTTTGGATGGAGTAATTAGATACTGTATTTGGTAGCTCATGAACAGCTGTATACTTTCTGGCTATTTGTGTTCGTTGTGGAGAAAATCTCGGCACTGTTCATATCAATTTATTACTAGTTTTTTTGCAAGGGAGCGCGTACTATCACTTTTTATTGAAATATTTTTTCGAGCTGGTCGAAAAGTTTAAATTTTCTGGAAAAGAAAGTGCTTTTAACATATTTTCAGCGAGCATGACCCTAAAATTTTGTTATGAGAGTTAATTAGTGTGAACTAGTTTTTCGTAAAAGATTTCCGTGAAGCGTTTTGACATCACTAAAAGCTCTAGCAATTCTGCTTATCTGTCAGTTTATCAAATATAACTATTGTTACTGCCTTGTAATGGGGTTTCTGAGTGTAATATATTTTTGTTTGAAGCTGTCGCACTATTCGTTTGACTTATAGCAATAAATGAAAATCTCTCGCATGTCTAACTGCAGCGATCGGATCTGAGGACACAACGAGATGCTCTCATGGATGAGGTGAGGTCTGATGCTGTTGGTAGCTTAGGAATTAGCTCCTACCGTTCTGCGGCTTGGGGGATAGCCCCTCTGGAGGTTAAGTAAGCTCTGCGCCTAGATGAATTGATTTGCCATGATAGATAATAATAGCCGATGGAATTGGCCGGTCATGTGTGGCTAGTATTGCTCTCAGGACGCTTTCGTTAGTGCTGTGTCAAAGCGTCCAGACAATGTCAGACGGGCGCTTTAACCGCGACGGAAACGCGGTGCTTAAAGCGCTGTAAAAACGTCCGTCTGACCTGGTGTAGGCGTTTGCGACGGCTGCCAGTGGTTCCCGGTCGGTCTACAGTGACATCGACGGGTGCTAGTAGCTGGGGCTTCCAGCTCCCCCCTCTCTCGCAGCGTATAGTTGATGACACCTGCTCCGGTGTCCTTGATTCTGCTCCCTTGAGAAAGAAAGTAGCTCTTGCTCATTTGTTTTAGGGAGCAGTAAACTACAACCCTCTCTACTCAATGCGAAGCTAAAGATTTTGGAAGATATATACAGAACGCCCGAAGTGCTAATGGTGATGGTGTCGAGTTTGCTCTGTATGGTTAAACGCAGCGTGCTCCGGCGCTACGCTTGTCACAAACATTTTTTTTATCGGTTCTGCTGCGTTGGTCTTTATATGGTATTATTAGTATTAGCAATCAATTATTATTTTGATTGTTGATGGTTTTAAGGATTCTGTGTCAATTGTGCACAGACATTACTGCGTAAGGAATCAATGCCATTGTTCTTGTATTTTGGGTGATATTTTGAAGTATGTTTTTACAGCTATTGTACAACTACAGTTTTTGGTTATTCGCGTACTTTCTTGACAAAATCACAGCTGTAGGGATTACATTTCTATAATTTTTTGCGAGGAGGGTGGGCGATGCTTTGGAAAGTAGGTATGTCATACTTTCATGTTGAAATATATATCATTTTTAGTTTATCGACAGGTTTAAATTTTTTTAAATTTTTTAAAATAATTGCGTTGTTTTAATATCGTTTTATGGGAGTTGATGAGTGTGTTTTAGTTTTTCGTCGGTTTCTTCAAGCTTGTTGATATCTCCAAAAACTTCCGGGAAATCTGCTTCTCTTTTGTTTTTTTAATCTAACCATTGTTAGCGCACTTAATTGATTTTTGAGCATGATATATTTTTGTTAAAGGGCATCGCACTATTTGTTTGACCTATAACAATAAATAAAAATGTCTCGCTTGTCTAACTGCAGCGATCGGATCTGAGGACACAACGAGATGCTCTCATGGATGAGGTGAGGTCTGGTGCTGTAACTTTGGATTTAGTTTCTAGCCTTTTGTGTTATGGGGCGCAGCAACGTTAGAGGAACCCACAGGTTACCTAAGCACTGCGCCTTCATGACCTAAATCGTCATGGTAGAAATGGGATTAAAAAATAAGCGAAGTCGTCCACACCATCATGTGTGGCTAGTATAGCTCTCAAGACGCCTTCGTTTGAAGCACCTGCTACTGAACTTCATGGACAATTAGGTGTGGCAAGGTTTGTAGGAGGGCGGAGATCTTTCGGTGTCTCTGGCTCTGCTCGCAGTTATTGTTCGTTGTCGTCGTTAGGATCCTCCAGTGCCGACTTGGGGAGGAGGCTCCGGAGCAGTCCTGGATAGGAGTAGGGAGGAGATAGTCGAAGAGAGGAAGAGAAGCAAGGAAACGTACAGCCCCAAGTGGCTCCAGCCTGAGACTACTCGCCGAAATATTAGTGGGGTGACTATGATATGATTAAAGGTGACTGGCGGTCTTGTCACCCAGTCTGCAGAGCTGACAGCAAGGATCACCAATCCATCCTACACGAAACTTATAGTTTGTTAAGACCGAGCAGTGACCTAGACGTAACTAAGAGAGGGTAGAACACAAAGGTCTGCGGAGTAGAGGATCATCCACACCGAGAGAAGGGCATTGATAACATAGAATCCTATTGGGGAGGGGGATATGCAGCTACTGTATACCAGTTGCAAGTATAGTTAGGTGGGTTAAAAAATGGATAACCCACATTAAGGGCAAAAAATGAACGCCCTCACTTGCAGTAAAATATCTTAGTTTATTGCTTTACTCCTAATGTGGGTTATCCATATTTTACCCAACTCTACTGAATACCGTATATGTAATGAACTTAGGCCTCTGCGGTATTACTCTGGACGGAAAAGGGAGAGAGAATTCTATCTGTAAGGTGGGGAGCGCTAACCCCTTCAAATTTTGATTGAAGATTATGTCATGTGTGTGAGGGCCAGGAGGGCCCATGATTGTTGCATGAATGATGGACTTGTAATGAATGCAGTGAGGAGATAGACTACCTACTGTTTTGACAGCAACGCCAGACTATTACCAAGTGCCATGGTCAAGGTTTTCTGATTGAGGTGATGTGCCGAAGCCATGCGGTAGGATTCTTGAACTTTACGCTGAGCTGCATTGTGCACCGCTTGCAGTTTGCTTACAGCAGTTTTTGAGACCTTGGGAAACAAAACCAGATCTGCGTAAAGCATGACGCTTCTGACGATGGCCAGATAGGTCAGTACTAGGGTCTCTCTCTGTTACCCCCATCTTGCGCCCGCCAGCGCGGAAAGGATCCACTAGCGGGACCAGCATCTGTCGCGAACATAATTCGTGTGAGCGGCAAAATTAAGGTGTGGATCACACACACCACACCCAAGGTTTTTGGGTGTGTAGCTGAGTACCTATAGAACAGTGAAATCGTCCGCAGATGAGGAAACGACCTCGCTAATCTTAGGAAATTCGCTGACGTAGAAGTTGAAGAAGAGCTACGAGATGACCAATCCTGGGGAACGCCCGTATGCATGGGACGTAAATACAACCTTTTTCCCTCCCACTGACAGAAGGCGCGCCGTCCTCGTAAATAACCAGAGATCCATCTGATGAGGTTGTTAGAGGGGCCTGAAATCGTGCAATTGGAAAGCAAGCGGTGGTAGAAGACCGTATCAAAGCTTAATATCAATCTACGCTTGAATCTGTCGACAGAGTAGAGGGTTAATGTTTGTTGATCTCATGTGTAGTCTGTCCTATTAAGGGTAAAACGGCCTAGGTGGTCGACTTCTCCCTTGTGAAAGAAAACTAGTTTTAATCGTCTGCCACGCTCTCTAGTCTTTACGAAGCTAACTTTCGGAATATACATTAACAACACAAAACAAGCTACATGGTAATGGTGAATTGTGATGGTGTCAAGTTCGCTCTGTATGGTTAAATAAAGCGCGATCCGGTGCTACGCTTCTTACAATGATCGTTTCATGATCTCTTTTATCGGTTATACAGCGCAGTTCCTGCTGAGAAGGTTAGTTTTGTGAAGTTAGGTAGGTTCTCTATATTTCCCCTTCTGTTCCGCGAGGTGGGCCGCCGAATGGTGGTAAGCGACCCATCCTGTGGGACTCCTATCTGCTCCCGTGTGGAGGGCCACGGAAGGGACCTCCCGCACGAGTGTTTGCTTACTTCTGTCTTCTTCTCCTTTCGTTATTCGTCTCCTTCCCTTCGCCGCACGGCTGAGTGATTTCGTTCGGCCGAGCCGTGTGGAGTTGGAGATGCGCGCGCCTTATTTCTTGCCAGACATGGTGCACCTCGCTAAGATTGTTCTAACAGAACTCAATCTGAGTTAGTCTCAACTTCTAAACTATAACTATCATACAAAATTAGATCGCTGTTATATAGTCTTCTCATCTAATACGGCGGGAAAACCCACAATATAATAATGATAAAAATAATAATCGGTCATTCAGCATTTGGTTTTTATATTATGCTGCGAATACTATTAGTCTTTAGGAATTGTGGATTTTCATGTTTGATGGCTTTGAAGATTCTGTGTACACTTTATAGGGACATTACTGCGCAAAAAGTCAGTGCCGTTGTTTTTGTAGGTTAGTTGAAATTTTGGTATATTACGATTTTTCCCCTAGTGTATAACTTTGCTAATTTGCGTTCGTTGTGATGGTCGCAGGAGTATTGCATTACTATTTTTTTGCGAGTGGAGAGTGGACGATGTGTTGGAAAGTATGACATAGTTCCCGACTGAATTTTTTATTTGTGATTGTCGACAGGTTTAGCTTTTCTTGGATTATTTTAATATAGTGAGTGCATTGTTTCAATATCGTTTTGTATTAGTTACTGAGTGCGTTCTAGTTTTCGTGGAAATCCTTTTTCATGCTTGTTGGTTTTCCTAAAGTTCCAGCGTAGCTGCCTATCTTTTAGATTATTACAATCTAACCATTGTTATTGCCTTAAAATCGGGTTTCTGATTATGGCACCTTTTTGTTAGTAGCCGTCGCACTATTTGTTTGATCTATAGCAATAACTGAAAATCTCTCGCATGTCTAACTGCAGCGATCGGATCTGAGGACACAACGAGATGCTCTCATGGATGAGGTGAGGTCTGATGCTGTAAATTTGGAGTTGGCTTCTCGCCTTTTGTGTTATGGGGCGCAGCAACGTTAGAGGAACCCACAGGTTACCTAAGCACTGCGCCTTCATGACCTAAATCGTCATGGTAGAAATGGGATTAAAAAATAAACGAAGTTGTCTACACCATCATGCGTGGCTAGTATAACTCTCAAGACGCCTTCGTTTGAAGCACCTGCTACTGAGCTTTTGGACAATTAGGTGAGGCAAGGTTTGCAGGCTGGCGGAGGTCTATCGGTGTCTCTGGCTCTGCTTCCTGTTATTGTTCGTTGTCATCGTTAGGGTCCCATAGTGGCAACTTAGGGAGGAGGCTCCAGAGGGGGCCTGGGTAGGAGGGGAGGAGATAGTCGAAGAGAGGAAGAGAAGCAAGGAAACGTACAGCCCCAAGTGGCTCCAGCCTGAGACTACTCGCCGAAATATTAGTGGGGTGACTATGATATGAGAAAAGGTGACTGGCGGTCTTGTCACCATGTCTGCAGAGCTGACAGCAAGGATCATCATCCGTCTCACACGAAACTATTAGTTTGCTAAGACCGAGCAGTGGCTTGAGCGTAACTGAGAGAGGGTAGAACAAAAAAATCTGGGGAGTAGGGGCTCCTCCACACCGAGAGAAGGGTATTGATAGCCCTATACCCTAGTGGGAGGAGGGGGGGCGGTTATGCAGCTACACCAGTTGCAGCATCTGAAGTATGTTATGAACTTAGGACAGTGCGGTATTGCTCGGAAAGCAGATGGAGAATTTCGTCCGTAAAGAGGGAGTGCTATCCGCTTCAAATTTTCATTGAAGAATATATCTTATAAGGCGAGGGCCGGAAGGGGCCATGAGTGTTGCAGGAGCAGACTAATGTGCTCGCGATGCACTGATGCGATACCTACTATTTTGACACTAACACCAGACTGTAACCAAGTGCCATGGCTGAGGTCTCCTGATAGAGGTGATACGCCAAAGCCATGCTGTAGGATTCATGAGCTTTGCGCGGAACTGCATTCTGCACCGCTTGCAGTTTGCTCACAGCAGTTTTTCAGACGTTGGGAAACAAAACCGGGGCTGCGTGTAGCATGACGCTTCTGATGATGGCCAGATAGGTCAGTAGTAGGGACTCTTTCTGTTGCCCTCCATCTTCCACTCGCCAGCGCGGAAAGGATCCACAAGCGGGAGCACACGCAAGATTTGCGCTCCAGGGTGAGATCTATCGCACCCATATTATTTATTGGGTCCAACCTGGATTGATTGTCGGGCGTAAACAGAGGTGAGTGCGTTTTCGAGTGAGACAATCAAGGCTCTCCCCTCGGCCCATGCTTCGATTTGCCGCTGCATGGGTTTAGAAGCTCCTCGCTAACCCCGAAATAAGAGTAGCGGAGTATAGGACAGTGAAATCGTCCGCATATGAGGAAGCGAATTTGCCAATCTGGGAAAATCACTGAGGTAGAAGTCGAAGAGGTGCGGCGAGATGACCGATCCCTGGGGAACACCCGCATGCGGACGGAAATACGAGCTTTTTCCCGCCCACAGACAGGAGGCACGGTGCCCCCGCAAACATGCAGAGATCCATCTGGTGACGTTGTTAGATTGGCCTGAAAGCTTGAAATTGGAAAGCAATCGGTGGTAGAAGACCGTAGCAAAGGCTTTATATCAATCCACTCTTGAATCTGTCGACCGAGTAGTGGGCTTATGTTTGTTGAATCCATGTACAATGTGTCCTATTAAGGGTAAAAAGGCCGAGGTGGTCGATTACTCCCTTGCGAAAGAAAACTGGTTTAATCGTGATCGTCTGTTCTAGGGAGAACTAAACTACAACCCTCTCTGCTCAATACGAAGCTAGAACTATCGGAAGATACATTAATAATACAAAACAAGCGTCATGCTGATGGTGATGGTGTCAAGTTGGCTCTGTATGCTTAAGTATATGAAATATAGCGCCTTCTGGTGCTGCCCTTGTCACAATGTTTTTTTATCGGTTGTACAGCATTTGTTTTTACAGTATGTAATACTATTATTAGTATTTGTTATCTAGGATTGTGGTTTTTCATTATTGATAGCTTTAAGGATTCTGTGTAAACTTTATATGGACATTGCTGCGTAGAAAGCCAGTGCTGTTATTTTATGTTGGTTGCAATTTTCGTATAATGTTTTTGCCGCTAGTGTACAGCTAAATTTTTGGGAATTTGCATTCGTTGTGATGATCGTAAGAGTAATACATTACTATAATTTAATTTTTTTTTGCGGGGAGAGAGGGGACGTTGTGTTGGAAAGTATGTCAGAATTCCCTACTGATTTTTTTATTTGAGATGGTCGACAGGTTTAGCTTTCCTCGGATTTTTTAAATATAGTGAGTGCTTTGTTTCAACATCGATTTGTAGAAGTTTATGAGTGCGTTCTAGTTTTTGTGGACGATTTTTTTCAGGTTTGTTGATTCTCCAAAAGTTCTAGCATAGCTGCTTATCTTATGGGTTATTACAATCTAGCCATTGTTATCGCCTTCTTACTACCTCCGCCAAGGAGGTTATGTTTTCGCCGTGTTTGTCTGTCTCTTTGTCTGTCACCAATATAACTCAAAAAGTTATTAACCGATTTGGATGAAACTTACAGGGATTGTTAGGTATGTTAGGAGGAACAGATGTTTAACGTTTAGTAAAGATATGTCCATCCGTTTGTTTGTCTGCCTCATTTTACTCGATGCCATAACTCAAAAAGTTATGAATGGATTTTGATAAAATAAACATTAGTTGTTAGGTATATAACAAAAAGTATGTGACCAAATTTTGGTAATGATCCGTTTATTCGTTCGTTTGTCACTGTTTTTAATTTTGTGCTTGTTAGCACAATAACTGAAAAAATAATGAATGGATCTTTATGAAATTTGTAGGGTTTGTTAGTTGTGTTAAAAGACATAAATGATCAAATTTTGGTGCAGATCGGTTGGTTCGTTTGTTTGACTTATGTTGTCATAATGTTTGTTAATACTATAACTCAAAAAGTAATGAACCGATCTTCAAGAAAATTGAACAAGCTGTTATTAATATGAATAGGTACAAATGATTAAATTTTGGAGTTTATACAAAGAAAATTATGGTTTCAGAACCAATTTGAATTTTTTACTACCGTTGCCTCACTTGGCGGAGGTATGCGCTCTCAGAGTGCTCTACTTCATTTTATGAGTATGATATATTTTTGTTGGTAGCCGTCGCACTATTTGTTTGATCTATAGCAATAACTGAAAATGTCTCGCTTGTCTAACTGCAGCGATCGGAACTGAGAACTCAGCGAGATGCTCTCAAAGATGAGGTGAGGCCTGATGTCGTAACTTAGGATGTGGCTTCTACCGTTCTGCGTTAAGGAGGACAGCACCTTTAGTGAAACCCACTCGTTACTTTAGCTCTTGCCCTGCAGAACCTGATTTGTCATGATAGATACAGCAATAAGTAAGAGCTGACGCCATCGCTTACCCCGATCATATGGGCTGGTATTGGTGTCAAGACGCTCTCGTTTAAGCCACTCGCTGCTGAACCGTTTGAACAGTTAGGTGTGGCAAGGGATGCAGGCTGGCACGAGTGACACGGGATGGCCCTTAAGCATAGTCAAGTAAACGGTTACCATATGGTAACGTTAGTAGTAAATGGGTTAAAAGATCCTGTTACGTTGTTTGCTGAGAGTGCCCTATTTTTTAGAAGTGCAATTTATCAGCTACTTCTATCTTTCGACAATCATCATTCATTGATATAGCTATAGTTGATTTGTTGTTGCAGAAATTGATTTACAATTCTGTTATCAGTGGTTGACACTTAGTTTGCTACTAACTATTTTTACCATATTACCAGTCATATGTTCCGAGGTTGCTTTGCCTGAATTTTAACTGGCCTATTTCTTTGTAGATTGAAAAGGATTAATTTGTTATGTTTTATCCACTTTACTATTCATGTTTTACAGAGGGCCGACTTAACTGTGCAGAGGGATGCCCTGAAAGACGAGGTTAGTGCTTGTACGGTTATTTTCTCGACCTGTGCCATTCCTATTAAACTGGTTTACCCAGTTGGAATCTGACATTTTTGAAAGCAAAAAGTCGGAGTCGGATCTGTGCTGTGCCGTATTTTGCCATATCGCTGCTGACGTATCCCACACTGCTGCCATTGCAGCCTAAATCTTTGACCTGGAGCCAAATTACTATGTAAAGTCCCCGCTGTAATTGTGGCTTAGAAGTTTAATCGAAAACTGATAGTTTATTTCATACGGTGGTTGTGTAACGTAGAAATTACGGTACTCATGAAATATAATTTAATCCCTGGAAATTATTTTTAAAGAAAATTCATTTTCCTGCAAATATGCGATTTCTTGTGGCGTATATTTTTGTGGGCTTAGCGTCATGGCGTATTTTCCACGGGCTAAATGCACGTCTGTGCGAAATGTCTTTCAGCGAACTCTGATTTCGTTGTGGTTTTCTAAGAAATGGATATGAACTTCAGTGTTTTGGTACGCGTGCGTATTACTCAACCTCAAAGTTGTATTGTATTGTATTCTTGTAAGCACAGCTGTGTTGCTACCAAAAGATTTACCAAAATGTTAGCCGTCACCTCATCTGACTTCACAAATCCCTGTAGCAAACTTTCAAATATCTTTTCAAATTTGAAATGACTTAGAACTCAAAGAGCTGATGTTTATTTATGTGTTGTTTGATTGGATACATGAACGCATTAGGACTCGGAATATCTCGTATCGGTACCATTGTTATGTGAACAGTGAAGAAGAAGAAGCAAATTTTTACAAAATTTTGGCTTTTCATTCTGATATTTTTGTATTTTCCAGCGTCTGGAGCTCACGGTGCAGCGTGACGCTCTAAAAGAAGAGGTGCGTGCACTTAATAAGTTCTTCCTCAGGGGCATAGGCTGGGCCATAAGATTATGTTGGCTAGGGTTGCCCATCGTATGCAAGGGGAGTCACACCCAAAAGTTCAACCCATAGGTTACGTAACTTACGTTAGCCTCAGTTAAGCGTTCAGGACTTCCTTTTCTGCGTCCACGTTGCGTCCTTTAACTTTTCTTATACCTGCTGTTGATGCTGTGGTCTTTTTTTTTCAATAATTTTCTGTTCCCCTTGTCCGTTGATCCAATGTAGGAATGCCCTGTAGCATGGACTCCACGTGTCTCTCGACTCACTACATGTGCCTTCCATTTTTTTCCCCCTCCTGAACATCTTTACCGTGGGTAGGGAGGCCGAGACTAACACTTGTATTGGTGATAATGCTAAATATAGTCTACCAATAGATGCTGTGGTGTTCTATAGACGGCTCCTTGCGACGGGCATTTCGATTCACGGCATTCTTTTTTCTACGTCCTGTCAAACTATGTGTAGTGACAGTAATATCAGCTACATTTGTATTATCTGTTTTATTGGACTCATCCTAAATGATAAAGAATATAAAATAACATGAATACTGTCTCTTTGTTAACTCATTCGTCAATTGAAGGCAAGCCGACTTCTATAAAAGTTTTAAAGATGTAAGCAATGAAACACCAGTGCATTTAAACGAGATGTTGGAATTTTCTAGCCTATCGTGTCCTTGCACTTACCGAAGTTGCTGTATAATCAATTTTTCCTTGATATAGCTACCAGGTAATTTTCACCGCAAAGGCTTGTACATAGTCTGAGAGAGTAGGTATCTTGTTTCGCTTACCAGGATTGACTGTTTACTTTGAAGCTGTTATCTTGTGTATGCTTTATCTTCTAAGTTTGGTACATCCTTCCGTTTGAATATCTTCGAAGAAACTTATAAAATGATGCCTACTGAGCTTAATGAATCCTCGGTTGAATTCAGGTTACAGGGTCGTATTCTCTGTGCCTAAATATTCTATGTATCTTCCTTTATATTTCGTTTTCAATGATATTCTAAATTTGCCAAAGTGGATTCTCAAACTTATTCGGGACAACTGCTAGCCTCGAAAATTATAGTTTTTTTTAATATTACTTATGCAGTGTTTCTTTCTCATGCAGAATCTGTCCCGTGTTTGAGCGGATTGCTTACATTCCTATTGGCACAGGTGGCGCAGTTGTCTGGCCGCCTGGAGGAGACGCAGCAGGAACGCCAGTATTATAAAGGCGAGGCGGCCACCCTCCAGGAGCAGCGGGACTCCCTCTTGCAAGAGCTATCGGACCTCACGCAGACAAAGAGCGTCGTAAGTGTTCGGGGCGTAGGTCCTGACAATTGGAAGGAGAGGGGGGGGGGGGTTCAGACACGGCTATCTAAACGCTGAAGTTCAACTTTACGTGAGAGGTAGAAGAGTAACATCATTATGGCCTCTCGTAGCGCCATTTCTATGTAAACTCTATTTGGACCCCGTTTAGTGAATTCATGTCTCTTTTTCAGCGAAAGCGTTCACTTGAACTTGCTTCCCTTCTTGGTGCTGTTGTTGCTTTTGACAGTTTTGTATCGAGCAGTGCTCCAAGGACATCATCATTCCCTTATACAAGCCGTTAGTGAGGCCATACTTAGAATTTGCCTATTCAATTCTGGTCGCCTCATCTGTGTAAAGATATCGATAACATGGAAAGAGTCCAACGCAGAGGAACGAAATTGATACCTCAGCTGCGAAACAAGCCGTAGGAATGTCGCCTAAATGAAGTGGGTCTGATCTCTCTCGAGCAAAGACGGCTCTGGGGGCAACTAATAGAAACTTTCAAGCATTTGAATGGTTTCAACAGCGTACCTGCAACGGGACTCTTTGAAAGAGACGTTAATGATCGCCTGCAAAACAACGGTCAAACACTCAAGCATAAAGCTCGGAGAACGACCTTAAGTCAGCAGTTCTTCCCGTATTTCATAGTCTGCATTTGGAATAGACTCCCTTCCGATGTTGTTAGTGCGGAATTAGTTAACGCGTTTAAAAATCGTCTTGATATACATTGGGAGAGACATTCTCCACAGCTAACAACTCCTCCTCCAGTAGTCGCAAATTCTTAACGGCCAAAGCTTCCGAGGCCACTGTATTCGATCTTCTTCTCTCTTCCGCTCCAACTACACAGTTTGACATCTCTACGCTCCGCATATCAATCAGCCGCTATTGATCGTGCTTGCGTGCATTCATGATCGACTCTTTGGCAGGGATTCTTACCAATTTTTCTCGTTTCTTCAGTCGTCTATATCCTACTAGCATAATGGCAATAGCTTATAGAGGGCCGGGACGTAAGTTCCGGTGTCTCTTTGGGCGTGGGCCCGTGGTTCGTCTACTGCCGCCTAACTAATCTAATCTTCTTACTAGTCTTGATCAGGCCGAAACACACTCGTTACCTGAAGTTGAGCGCAGTCGCGCACTCCTTGCATTTTGCTTCCAATATTGCCATTATCATTTCTTCTGCTCACTGCACAGCCCTTGTGTTGTCTGCTGGAAAAATGTATTTTTTTTGTGCGAACGCTAATAAGAAATGAAATGATTTTGCATTATATATACGATTGTTGTTGGGTTAAAGGCTGTTGGATATAAACATTCACAAATGATGGTTTTGTTATTTATATGCACTACTGATGTGTTTGTAGTTGGAGGAACGTCTGGTGGACACCAGCGAGCAGCTCACCGCCACAGCAGAAGAGCTGCAAAAGACGCGTCACAATTTGTCAACTCAGCAGCAGCTCTACGACGCCCTCGATTCCAAACACACTCAAGTCAGTCTCACTCATAGCCTTTTTTTTTGTTTTAAAGTGCGTTGTATCAATATACACGATATACCTACAGGAGTAAACAGGGTGTTCAGTAATCATCATTACAACCTTTTTATTTATGCTCATTTTCCTTTTCGTGTTTTAAAAGTTTTAGTATATATCTTTTACCCACTCTGCGCCCCCGCACGGAGCAGAAAAGAGTCAAGAAGGATTGGCAAGCAATGCGCCAGAGTTCATTTCCAAGGAAGAAGGCCTCTTTCTTCTCCAGACCTTAATCCCCTTGATATCAGCATTTTGTCTATATGTATTAGAGAGCAAGGTCTCAGCTTGCCATCTAAAAATATGGAGGCTTTGAAGGCAACACTCTTGAAGGAATGGGCAACAATTCCCCAAGCTATCATTCGTGACTCTTTTAAAGCGTTTTTCTAGCGCTTGCAGCAGGTTATCGATGCTAACGAGAAGTATATTGAATTAATTATAGATATTCGGAAAGAATAATAGTTAAATGACATGTTTATGTCTAATTAATTAATAAATATAGCCTAAAAAATGGTTCCACTAAATGTCGAACACTCTTGAAGTGTTCACTTATGTTTTCCCACGTAGTTATAGTATTGGCCTACCGCAAAGTCTTAGGTTGAAACAGGTAATGATACTTAAGAATAGGTTAGGATAGATTCGCTTCAGCTGGAAGAGGTGCCTCACTTACCTTAGAGACACACCTATTTTACCTCCATTTCAGGTGGGCTACAAATTATACTGGCGCCAAGAAGTCCGCGGGACATCTCTTCTTCCTAGTTTTCCTTCCTTGTACTTTCTAATCATGCGTGACACTCCCTTCCTCTCCCAATGTTGATAATTCAGCGTGTGTTTCATACCTCAAGCTGTGTCGGTATAGAATTCATTGCCGGGATCCCTGTTTACATGCAGACGTTCAAGTCAACCGCGAATGGTTTATGAGTGATTTTTCCGCAGCGTTTTGGGTGTGCTGGGGCTGCTCTATACCCCACTGACGTTCTATTACCTGCCCATGGTCGCCCAGACGGGTTGTTTAAATAGTGTTGATAATTAACTGACTAGCTGAGTGTTCCTATGAGCCAATTTCATCTGTGCACGAGCTCTTTACATTTTCTTAACATACTTCATGCCCAAGTCATTCCGTTTTGGGCCTGCGCACGTTGCTTTGATGTAGAAGGTCTAGTTTGAACAGTAGTGAAACTGCTGTCTCAATTTTACTGATGAAATCTTAACTGTACCACGTTATGGCTGCGCTCTACTTATTGGCTCCATAATTATATTTGAAAACTGGAACCTATATTTTGAACTCGTCGGGACCTCCTAGCCCCCGATCCACCATGTTTCACCTGGGTGGACTAGATGTGACATGCGAAAAAATGTTGGGATTGAATTTAAACTCGTAGAAACCCTGCCCAGTGTCCCCAGGTAACACATTAAAGTGGTTTTGAGCGGAAAAAGTGCCGGTAAGAAGATCGTTTGCCCCGGACATTCACTGCCCTGAAAGATACACACTCACCCCAATACAGACACGGTGAAAGTTGTACATCCTCGCAGATATTCCTGGACCTGTATCGTAAAAATATGCTCAGGTGCAATATCAGATAGACCCATTGATGAATTCATGTTGACTATACTCGATGAATGTTATGAACAATGGTAGTTGCACGGGTGACAATAACACCTATTTGCAGGTGCGTGCAGAGAGGCGCGCGGTGCAGGCAGAGTGCGAGCAGTACAGCGAGCAGGTGCAGCAGCTGCTGCAGATGCTGCAGGGCAAGAGAGACAGCGGCGCTGGGTCGCCTCTGCAGGACGACGCTACCTTGGTAATGGTTCTGGTGTTCGTCTTCTCGCTTCTGCTAATGATGCTTTGTTTTGTTCCTCCTCTGCTTTCCCGACCAGCTAAAACCACGCCCATGGATTCAGTGTAGGAAGATGTGCTCGCCGTGCCTCGCAGTATGCTGCATGTCCCTTTTTTCTTCCTCTGCTAGTTAGCCATTGCTGTGAGCTAGATAGGTTTAACTTTTCGACGTATTAGCAGTAATAGTATTAGTGAGTGTGATATACTTCTGTACTGTTGAATACTTTCACTGGGTAGGACTGGTCTCAGTTCTTAAAACGGGTAATAATAGGCCTATACACATCTTACCAGCTCGCAGCGGAAGGGTTAATGGCTTGTCAGTCACGTGTTCAACTGAACACCGGTATAGCATCATCTACAAGGGCGTCCATTTCTCCCAGGGAATATTTCTTGTGTCTTTATGGCCTTTGTTCGACACTAGTTTCGCTCTACTTGGGATTTTGTGTTCAAGATACTATTTTACATGGGAATCTTATCTTGGACCTGTCACCTCGCTCTTGTGCCGAGCAGAGGGGAACCGGTTCGTTGGATTTTTCTAAAATTTCATTTTCGATATAATGCAGCACGAAATATCATAAGGTTCATTCACCATTGCAGGAGGACACGCTCGGCAGAGTTCGTCAGGAGCGCGACGTGGTGAAACACGAGCTGCGCTACTACAAAGCCCAGCTGAAGGCTGTCAATCGGGAGCGCGAGAAAGAGGCCAAGCTGGCTAGAGAAGCTGCAGCCCGTGGCACCGACACACCTGCAGAGAGTGACGGTCCGGCGTCTGTGTCTTCCGTCAAGCAGCCTTACGTCAGTGCATCCGGGACACCAGCAAGCATCCGTGCAGATGCTGATGAATTGATGGCAAAAGGGGTTGATTTTGGCTCGCAAGGGACCGCTTTCCAAGCACCTGGAGCTCTTCCATCAGCCAAGTTCCAGCCTCAGGTCTCTTCTGCCGCGAGGGGTGTCTCTGTTTCCACTCCAGGCGCCCCTGCGTACGCCACCCAGGGTGTCCCTGGCCGTGGGCTTCAGGGCATTCTTCGGTCATTCTCCAGAGGCTCACGATCATTGGGTTCGTCCAGCGGCTCCCCGTCATCTGGTTCTTCAGCGGGTGTTGCTCGTAGTACCGCCGCCGCTCTTGACGACGTAGCTGGCGTAGTTGAAGCTTCTACTCGTGTTGGCGCTGGTGTTACGGGCGTTACTGACCCCACTGGTGTTTTAGCTTCTGCCGGTGACGCCCCGTCGAAAAAGCGGCCCTCATCGAGAGGTGGATTTGCTTTACCCCACACACAGACTGCCATTGTTACCTCAGCAGCCGTACATCCTCCTGCCTCTTCCGTTGCTACAAGTTTTGGTGCAGCTCCTCCCACCCAAGCTGCCCTGCTTACTGGTATTGCTCTTGCGCAAAGTCCTCCTCCTCCTCCGCTTCATTTTGAATCTGCTCCGTATACCGCAGCTGGCTCGATGCCCGCCACAGCCGCACACTCGGCCTCAGTCACTGCAGCGCCGACACTGGACTCGGACGCTGCTGTTCTTTCTTCCCCTCCAGAATCTTTTTCTTCATCCGGTATTGAGACTCATTTTCTATCGCATCTCGTAGTGTTGCTCAAAGGACAAGGGTTGTATTTAAATTTGTTTTTACATGAAATTTTGCTATGTTTGGGCACATGTATGTTTAATGGGGAATATTTTAGGTCTGCAAGGTCCTCTTGCAAACTAAAACTTGTTTTTTTCTCTTTTTCAAAAACTATAAGATGGGTTTTTGGCCCTCGAGTTAGATTAGCTAGATTCATCTATCCTATTCTCTGGGAAGTCGCACCCAGAGCAAGTCAATCGCATATCTTAGCTTCAGTAAATCCATTAGGTTTGTTTTTCTTTCGTGCCTAATATGTTTCCTTTCATTTTCATACTTCTCGTGATTATCCTTTTTCCGTTCATCCAGATTTTTTACTGCTTGCCGTTCTCATATGCGATGATTCTTTGTGCATGGATTCCATTGTTCTCAGGACGTGCTGCAAATTCTCTTTTCTGTCCTCCTCTTGTAACACCGTGTGGTGGCGTGCGTAGCCTACACTTGAAATGAATGTTTACTGTTCCATTCAGAATGAATTTAATTGCAACGCTTGTCCTCAATAAACTCCTCTAAAAGGAATTGTTGTTCTGTTCATACTATTTACACTCATTGCCCATTGTTGTTGGGGTCTGGATATATGCAAATGATGTTTACATTATATAAGCACGTAACACTGACGTTATTATCAAATCTAATCGTAACTAATATTGATACATAAGACAACCGTTTTCAGGCACTGTGTATGACCATAGAGACTCTGTATGGTCGTCTGTCCTTTGAAGTAATACATTGTTGTTACATTAATTGTGAGGAGTTGTTACATTCATAGTATAAATGAACACGGCTGTCTATGTGCTCGTTTGGTAGCTCGCCAAAGTCGATCTATGTCAATCCCACCCGTCTCAAACCTCCAGCTAGAGCGTTGGTTTCGCCACTTTGAATCGTGTTGCAGGTGTTGACAGCCACCCAAACACGGTTGAGACGACTGGCAACCCCATTTTACGGAGCATGATTGAGTTTCCAGTCCTCTCATGCAGGCGTAATTGATTCAGGGTTAACACTTGAAATTCGGGTCAACTGGCCGAAACGAAGGCACCTGCCTAAGGTTTCAGGAGACTGGGCTTGGCTTAGGTCCACTTTAACGATGCAATCGAAGAAATATTTACCTCCGCCAAGGGGGTAATGTTTTCGTCGGGCTTCTCTGTCTGTTACCAAGATAACGCGGAAAGTTATGGACGGATTTGGATGAAATTTACAGTGATTGTTAAGTATGTTAAAAGGAACAGATGATTAACTTTCGGTCAAAATCCGTTCATCCGTTTGTTTGCTTGTTTGCCTCATTTCTGTCTATGCCATAACTCAAGAAGTTATGGACGGATTTTCATGAAATTTACACGAGTTGTTAGGTTTATTATGAAGACTAAATGACCAAATTTTTGTGATGATCTGTTTGTTCGTTCATGTTTTTGTTGCTGTGTTTGATTTTGTGCTTGTTAGCGCAACAACTTAAAAAGTTCTGAATGGATCTTTATGAAATTTACAGGAGTTGTTAGTAATGTTAGAAGACATAAATGATTAAATTTTGGTACAGATCGGTTGGTTCGTTTGTATGCTTGACTTATGTTTGTCAGAATGTTTGTTAGCAGCAAAACTCAAAAAGTTATGGGCTGATCTTCAAAAAATTGCAGAAAGTGTTAATACTATCAAACGGCACAAATGCTTAGATTGGAGTTCATACAAAGAAAATCCTGGTTTCAGAGCCAATGGGAATTTTTCGTTACCGTTACCTTGCTTGGCGGAGGTAGGTGTGAGCTCTCAGAGTGCTCTAGTTCTCTATAATACTAACTCATCACTAATGTTTGTAGACGTTTGGCGTTCTCTGCAACTGACCAACACTGGACATCCTTTCCCTCTAAAAGCAGCTTCTTCGTAAGAATAGCGTTGTAGTGATAGATTTTTGCTAATATTTGAGACGTCTGCTATGCCCATTGTAGAAATGTGGCTTTGTCTGCCAATGAAGTATAGCTTGCTACTATATAAATGCAACCTTGATCGTAAATTATTGCATATACCGGGAAGATGGCTGGTATGCTTTCGGTAATTTTTCAAACAGATCTACTTTGTTTTCTATGTATGCATGCTACTAACACTTCAATATGTTGTCTGTTGCTGCATGCTCTTGAAACACTAACCTCTAGTACACAATTAGTATGCTTGCTAATTTCTCACTTTACAATACTGGTTATTTTTATTATTTAATTCATTTGAGAGCGTTTTTCTGTCGCCCTGTGAAGGGTTAAAGGAATGCTATTCAAAAAGTACAGATTTGCTTAAGTGTATCGACCACGCGACCGCCCCATACCTCATCAAAACATCGTGTGACGTCACAACCAATTGCGCTTTGGCTAGGCAAAAGCCGACACGCGATTGGCTCTGACGACGTCACGCTTTGTTTTATGCATCTTTGAGTGGGTCACGCGAGCGGTATCCTTGCCAAAGGTCGACACTCTAGGGCTATCATTACATATATAGTGTCGACTCATCTAGGGTGACTGAAGGTAAAGTAAAGGTAAAGTCAACTTAGATCACACCCTCACCTGGGAAACCCACATGTACTGGTTTGTGCTGCGGGTATAGGCCCACTGGCCCCAGATGAGTAAGTGTAGTCGCAGTCGTTCTTGGGTCACCAAGACCTATGGCGCCAATTTGACAGAAGGAACAAATGACCCGAGACCCCCCACCCCCCTCATCCCTGAGGCAAGCACTTCTGCCACAGCGCTGTGCATGCACACACAACTTGCCGAGTCAGCACACCAAGATCTGCAAAGAGCTCGAGTGTCTGGCTGAGTATCGAACCAGCGAGCGATACATGGTGTTAGAGCTGAGAACGGAAGCATGCAGCTACTGTGGCAGCAAAAGGGCAACTTAAACCCCTAATATCCTTCAATATTGTGCATGAAACTAGTACAATGCAATGTTTCTTCCTTTCGTATTTTCTTTACACTAGTACATTAGTTACATTCAAATGCGTAGTATCAGTATAAAGTATTATTATTTAGGCCCTAGATTTTTACTGAAAGGTACTATATACATGCATCTACGTTTGCATCAGGAGTACATATATATATATATCTATACAAGTTTCATTGAAACGAAGATGACTTCTGAGCTTACAGAGCTTTACAGCTTCCCTTTCCACTTCACGAAACCTAGATTTGAGTTCTGCAGTACAAATAC
>LQNS02000226.1:1970649-1985303 GCA_001587735.2 Parhyale hawaiensis
GAATTGCGGTCAATGCAGCAAGTTAGGTACCGTTGCAGGTCAAATTCTCAAGGAAATTGGCCATGAAGCAACAAGTAACGTTTGCTCTAGCCCTTGGGAGGTGAGGCTTGTAATATAAATTACAAGCCCATCAAGTTCCCAGGGCCACTTTGCATCGTCCTAATAGGTGCTAATCACGAGAGCCAATTACGTTTGATAAGATCGAAAACCCCATTTTGCGGAGCTGGATTGACTCTTCTGACATATCGAGGGCAATCGATTTGGGCTTAACGTCTGTAATTGGATACAAGGTGGTGAAAGCAACTCTTTTGACTAAAATTCCTGATCATGCAAAGCTCATCAGCTAATCTCGCCTTCACCCTGCTTATCGACTATGTCTTCAAGACACCACTAATTCATCTTTGCGGTCCCGGTGGAAGAGTAACCCGTCGTTATGGCGTCAAGTGATGTTGTGCCGCCGATAACTCGGCCATCGGCAAAGTTTGCAAAAGCTGCTTTGATTCACATTGCCGACGGGAGCTCTCGTTTCGACTTCAGCTCGCTTCGATTTGTCTTCCACTTCGACTGGGATATTCTGCCCCGATCAACTCCAATTTCCGTTCCAAACTTCAGATTTGTGCCTTAGAAGAACTAGTTTGGATCAAGCTTGAGGCGTTGATCCTAAACCAATTACGATGATCGAAAATTTAATCCGAATTGACGTTGCGGAAGAAGTTCCAGCTAATTGGATTGGAATATATCGTTCCGAAAGAAGTTCAGTGGAACACGTCTCATGATTATTCTATTCTCCAGTGCACTGCTGCTGCACCCAAGGAGGTTAAATTTAACCTTCTCAGCTGCCCTCGCCACCAGGCAGCGGACGGCATTTATTATCGCATCCATGCATGATACCTGCCGGAAGTCTGGCAAGGTCCCCTATTTTTTCTTTCTTTTTGTTTAAGATCCGAGGGTGTTACTGTTTGTAGTGCATCCGCCTTCTTTGTGGTTTATTCCATTGCATGTAAGAGACAATATAGGGTGACAGTATATATTTGTATGTAGATCCTTGCACAGTGCAAATAGCCCGTTCTATTATCCTCAGTCCTGTTATTCTTAAAATTACGTCCGAATCGAAGATTTTGAACGATTACCGCTATTCTCCGATTCGTCTCCTATTATTTCCGATAGGACCATAGGTCTAGAATAACAAGAAAAATGGAAAGCTAGCATTCGTTCTTTGGTGGATACAATTACTTGGTCTTATGAGGACCTAGCAACAATGATCTGCTTGGATCCGGAAGCCAGCAGTATTCTATGTCCTGTTGTTATGAATATTGCTTATGTAAGAAAAAGCAATGAAGGTCATTTGTTTCGTTGGTGAATGAAATTGTGCAATATAGTATTATACTACAATTACGTTCGTAGTCAACGGCGGAGAAGACGCGTGCGTGCGCCATTGTCCTTGTTATTGAGAAGGGTTATTGACCGTCCTATTGATAAGTATATAATTTAAAAGTATGCATTGAATATATATATATATAGGGCGAATTGCATTGCTCCTTTGGTGAAGGAAACCTATGAGGGTGTATCTATTGTATTGCTGTATTGCTATCGTTAGGATTATCTTTATAGGACTATATTACAAAAGGAGCTACTCGTTGTCTTCGCATTGTGTTGATTGTGCATTCATTCCTACAAAACAAACTAAAGAAACTGAGACGGCGGTATGTTCTTATTTCCTGTTAATTTTAATGAGAGGAATTTACCGAGAGCTGGACCAACAGGAATTTTGTTGAAAGGAAGTTGACTCTTTGTCTGTTATTATTTCCTGTAAATTTCACTTACATTTGCGTTAAGTTGAAATAAAATCTGCCAATAACTCTTCATATTCTGGAATACATGATGTTTTTGAGTTAATCCTAGTAACATTGAGTTATGCCCGGAATTTTTTGTTTAGTAATTTAAAAAGTTGAGTTTGATAGAATTTGCAGTCGTGAAGTATTAATAATAGTACCAGTCCGAAAGTTGTGTTGCCACAAATAAAACTAACGAGAGAACATTAGAACAAATACTACATTAATATGAAGCTCATCTATTAATCGTGGGTTCAGCTTAAACACTTTCATTGACATTGTCACACAATGAGAAAATGTGCATGTACTGCAACACTATCGCTAATATATCTACTCTTCTGTAAGTTGTTTTAACCATAAAGTGGAATAGTGAATTCCTCACACCACAGAATTTAGTCAACTATGTGTGTATCAGGGTATTGCTTTTAAACTTGTTTTAGGTGTGACGAATTCCTCACACTGAATGGTTAACCATCGCGATGTTGTATTTTTACTCAAATTTGCATATTACACCAATTAACTATTATAAGGGTGTTCTGTACTATGATTATCTTTTGTAATTGGACTGTAATGATAATACTTATGTTTCGTAATTATATTATCTTGGCACTTGTGACTTTTTCACGTCGTATCATGGTCGTTTATTCGCGTTTCTATTTTCTCTTCTCTTCAGCAACAGAAAAAATAGTAATCTTTCACGCTGTATCCGTTTATTAACATGAAATTCACAGTATGTTCGATTATGAACTTACATGATAATTCCTACTGTACGACTTTATTCGTTTATTAGATTTATTGTACATATCTTTACTTATTAGTTTGCTAATACTGTATGTTGTGTTTTGAAACGTTCGCGTATTCCAGCATATAATTGAGAGCATAAAACTGTTTCAAATTGTCAGTATTTTTCCATATTGATATGAGTTAGTATTCAACGCATTTGCCGCCTAAAGCAAATATCGTTTATATATTCGTTTGCTAGTATAATGAAAAATAACACCAGCAGACGTTTCAGATTAATTTCGCACGAACGTGAGTTATTTTAACGTTGCGTGATATTAGAGCTCTGGAATTGATTAACTAAAAGGTTAAACCTAATGACTATGTGGTATTTTCCTAGTCACCTGATGCAAGTAACCTCATCATGGTCCAAATGTCGCGTTTCGGCGTAACCTTTACGCTCCCAAATATTAACCTTTTACGGTCGCAAAAAAGTAACTAAAATGAGTTCACTGATTAGCAGGACGAGCGACCCTCGTCTCGCAGTCCAGATTTTTATCATAATTATGTTATCAATTTTTGCATTTTTTTAAGTCTTTTCGTTTTTTTATATTATTCTCTGCCATTTTTGACATTGCCCGCCGTCGTCGCTGATTTTAATGTATGAATCGATCAGTAAATTATCAGTGCAAGTTTTTATTGTCAATATTTGCTACTGGTTAGCCGTTGTCGATATTCATTATGCAATAATATTCTATGCCGGTGTTTATTGTGTAGTTTTGAGTGTTATGATCCACTACATTTATTGTAATATCAGTCGTTTGTGGTTTGTATTTGTATTATATTACTCGCCGCCGGCTGCCTTTTTCCCTATATACATTAAATATAATATACATCGTTGTTACTTTGGCACCTATTGTTTTTGCTCATAAGTTATCTGTAACACTCACCGCTATTGCTCGGCAAGTATTAATATTGTTTGCTTACTGAAAGCATAAAAGTGTTCGTATTGGCTGGCAGCCATATATTTTGTGTGTATGCTGTATAGTATTCGCCGTCGTCGTTTAGTAACCATTGATTTCCCCTCTTTGTTTTACAAAATTCACCGCTGTTTCTTGGCAATCACTTCCTTGTATTGCGTTTTCGTGGCATGGAAACTAATTCGTGGTTCGTGCTTTAACATATATATTTACCACTTGTACTTAACAGGCATTTTTTCATCAATTTATCACCCTCTCATTAGCGGCTGGGCAACTGTTGCTGTTATTCACACTTCCCTCATTACCACCGCTGTGGTAATAAGTCAACCGACACTACTTATTTCCCTTCAATGCAGCGTCGCTACTGCACTCAAGGCCTCCCTTCGCTGCTGGCGCCTTGTTTGCGAAACACTCAGCGCTGTAACGTCGAGTTTCGTCTGTGCACAACGTTTCAGTCAATGCTATTCCTACGAGAAACAGAGTTTTGTCGTGTTGAAACGCCACTTCTGTGCTTATGTCATGGTGAGGGCACTCGACGACACATAGTTGTGTGTGTTGAGAACTTCGGGTGTCGGGGCTGTTCCATCGCGATCATTGCCCGTTTGTGCTGAGAACGATCTGTCGTTCTAGCTCTCAATGGAAAAGCATCAAAGCTTGTTTCTGATAGTGCGTGTCATTCTTCTGAGTGGGACTACGATATGTCGTTGATCGAGAGTTACCTTTTCGTAGTTTCGAACAAAGACTATCACGCACAGTAAGAAGACTCACGGACTACGATATGTCGTTGTAGCAGAGTTACCTTTTCGTAGTTTCGAACAAAGACTATCACGCACAGTAAGAAGACTCACCCTGATGCTATACAGCAACATCGAGAGTTACCTTTTCGTAGTTTCGAACAAAGACTATCACGCACAGTAAGAAGACTCACCTACTACTTAACCTCTTCATCGTTCCACTTTCTGATATATTCATCCATTAGTGTTGCAAATAATTACAGGACTCGTCTTTATTCAAATTGATGGGACAGCAAACTATAGATTCACAGTAACGGACTTTTTGGTCGTTCGGGAAGCTGCTTTACGGCTTAAGCTGCTGAGACGGCCAAGAATTATACCAGGGCTAATTCTTGCTTCACTAGTAATTAGTTTAGATTCTGCAAAGCAGAATTTCTTGCATAGTTTTCGTTTGAATTTAATTCGAAGTTCATTATTTTGGTTTGAATTTTGCAGAGCAAATTTTTATCCACATTTTAAGACCAAGTGAGTGAGTGATGGACTTCCCGATTTAGCTGTGCTGTGTATTAGTTTCCGTCCGAGCAGCTATAGTATTCCCAAATTAACGAACCACAGATGGACGCTTGTGCTTATAGATTAAACCCGGCCTTTCTATTTCAATCTGCTTTCTAGTTCTTGTCTATAAGTTCTTGAATCTAAACAGGGATGTGTTCGATGAGGTAACTTACAGTCTAATTCTTTGTCATTGTTTGTTTGATCTCGAGTTCCCACCCGTCAGTCAGACCCGGTCCTCCTGTGTATGTGCCACCTGCTGTGTCTCTACCACCAGCCACGCGAATTGGATGTTCAGACCGATATGCCAACAGACATTGGGATGGACTTTCTAGTAGATATTTGGGCGAGTTTTATGGTAGACATGGAGGTAGATATTGGGGTAGAACGCACCTGGGTTTGCAGGGGCCCCGGGTGAAGGCGTGGTAGCAGCGACCATCGTGCTCCAGACGACCGCTCTCGCACCGGCACATCGCCCTGCCGGTGGGGGTGTGGTGGTAGATCTCCTGACCATCGCTGCAGGGGCCCTGTTGGTGTGTTAGGGGACATTAATATGGCGCAGATGCAATAACGCATGGGTGCAGAAAGTCGGGAAAGAAAGATGAACAGGCAACGCATCATTTGTAGGAACATGCAAGTAGAAGGAAGCAAAGTACGTACGAAAGAAATATGCCCCGGGCCTGTCTACGGGTGAAGTAACCTATGGAGTCCTCTTGTGGCACAACTCCACCTAACATAGGATGAGCGAACCTAACTATAGCCTAACTTTAGTTAGGCTATGGATGCATCTATGTAGCTATTAAGTATTAACATATCTTTAGAGATAAACAAGAGAATAAAATTTTGTAAAGGCTACAGTAGAGAAGGCGAGAGAAGAGGAACGAAAGCAAACACCCTATCGGAAAGTCATAGGCATATATGCGATATCTATGGGGTGGCGTTAAGTAATATTGCATCAGAGCTTACACATTTTCGATTGGGATTATTGAATACATATATTGAATGCTTACATATCCTTATAAAAAAACACCAGCATTAGTTTTGGCTGCTCGGTTTGACTACGTAGAGGTGCATCAGCTGTAAAATTATTGTGACTTTAACAGTTGAATTGCCCAGAGGTTGTGACCTAAAGTGTAGCGATCAGTTTCAATGGATTGCCCACAAGATACCTCGTGTCATCGTGAGTTGCGTATTTGAAATTACCAGCCTTTGGTACGTTTAGCATCTGAGGCTGTGAGCTTTTGATGCTTCTGTCATCTGACATTGCTAGCATTACATGCATTTGGTATCACAGATAGCTAGTATTGGATACATTTATTTTCCTTTGGGGAAGCGGAGTTGTATAATGAAGAATAAGACTAGTGCTGTAATAAAACTCATCTCTATTTTTATTACAGCACTAGTCTTATTCTTCATTATAAAAGTCCGCTTCCCCGAAGGAAAATCGATTTGTGAACTATTACTTCGGAGATATGGGCGACAAGTGCTCTCTGTTTTTGGATACATCTAATATACGAGATTGCTAGCATTAGATACATTTAGTATCGGAGATTGCCAGCCTTAGGTGGTTAGAATCTACCAAGATACGTGATCTCTAAGTGCGCTCTTTATTTAAATAATAAAATCCCGTCTGACATTCGTACTTTGAGGAGCTAACCCTTAACCCTTTGTGTAGCTACTCACCTGCGAGAAGATCTTGTAGCACCTGTCATGTGCTGGCCAGTAGAGCAGCTGCCAGGACTCGAGCGCGCACGGGTTCAGTGTGATATTCGCCCACGCGGGGGGGATTATGGCTCCCATGGCTCCCCACGTATGAGGACCGGGTCTCCCAAACAGCTGGCTCAACTTGAACAAATCCCACGAGCAAAACAGCAGTAGCCAGCTGAGCAAGTGAGCTGGATTCTTCAATGCCTTCCGATGACGCAACGTTACATAGGTCGCGGTTTGTCTTCTATTTACTAGCACATCGTCATCTATGCTACATTGACTAGATAACTTACTATCATACTCTAGACGTCTTGTCGTTCTTTCACTAATTGTCATGCTTTGAAGTTTAATTGATAGACTGGGAACTCTACTTATATTTGCTAAATATCTTCCACAAGCTGTCCATATTTGCAGTATTACATTTGTCGTAATTAAAACCACTGTCCTTGAGATGCATAGTTGTCGTTTCCACGATCTTTCACTATTCGCTTCCTTTTTATTTGGCTTCATTATTTTCTCTTCTGTTTGTCTACTGCCTGAAAAATGGCTGTCTTCTCTCACTATTGAATTCTCAAGGGCACCATTATATTGTTTTTCCAAAAGTTCTGCATCGTTGTTATCACTTTTACTTCCAAGAGTCGATTCATGTTTTTGTCGATCTGTGACATTTTCCCGCTCCTTTTCATTTTCGCTCTTTTTCAACTGATTTCTTGACACAACGTATCTTTTTCTGTCTGCCACTCTATCGCATTCATTTTTATTTTCAGCGTATATTAATTGATTCTTTGGCGTTTCGTATCGTTCCCGTCGTACGGCTCCCCACCCGCTGTTATTTTTGCACAGATTATTTTGTGAATTACTTATTCGTTCTACATTTATTCTCTCAGTTTTGTTTTCAACTTTTCCACGTTGATTCTTTTGCGCATCATAGCTCTGTCGATCTACATCTCCCCACGTCTCGTTGTTTTCAACTTTTTGTCGCTGATTCCATGCCGTATCGTGTCGGCTTCCGTGATCTGGAGACAAACACGACCAGATTGCACTTTGTGCACAACCGCCCCAGCTGCAGCCATAGTCTCCTCGCTCTGGTGCTTGCGAAGGTCTGTACTCCTCCTCTGTCCTAGGTTCTTGCTCGTTCTTGCTGACGTTGCAGATTTCTGTCATCGCCATTGATGGATATTTGCAGTATTTTATGACCTCGCGACATGACTTGTTAACTTCACTAGAGAGATCTTTACGCAATAGTTCGATCTCTCTGCCAGCATGCCCAGTTTGGCCTCCTCCGGGGGTCTTTACCACTTGTTCTTTCATGATTTACTCAAATGAATTGTCGCATTTTCGCTTAATTGGGGACGAGATATGCGTCAGAGATTAGAACGGATCGTTAATACCTTAATGAGTAACAATGAGCTAAAGAAATCCGTAATAAACTATTTTCAGTCAGTGCACAGTCTTAGCGACAGGACTTGTTGAAGATATACTTGCTCGTTGTCTCGTTAGCGTATAATAACTATTACAAGATATCGTTTGCATAATCAATCATTATGTATATAATTGCTCCTCGTTGTCACGTTAGTGTGTAATATAAACTGCTGCACAAAAATCGTTTGCGTAATTTATTAGTGTTGAATTCTGCTCACATTTAGTGCCAAGATTTATTCATGAGAGATGTACCACCATGGCAGTGTAGTAGTTTACATAAGAGGCTGCAGCCGCGCTGGAAGATAACGTTCTTTCGTGCCGAGCGAGATGCGTGCGTTCACAGATAAGCACACTTGCCTTCGTGTTTCGTGCGATATGCTTCAGGGTGATCGTACTAGCGCAAGAAGGTTACGTGCTCGAAAGGGAGTACAAATTTGCTTGACAGGACAAGAGAATGTGTTCCCCATAGGTACTTAGAGTTCAGTTAGTGCGTTCGCGGGTGTGCCATGAAGCACAGTGGGATCAATTCGTCCTGTCATAAAATTGCTCAAATGTCTTTGTTTTCTCATTCGTCTTTAGGAACTGATTTATAAGCATTAGCTACACTAATTTTTGTACTTATGCAAACATTCATTCTGTGGAGGATTGAACGATGAAATGGCTGACTACTGCCAAGATAGTCTCTTGAACTTATGTATGACTTTAAGATATTCAGTTGTTGCTTTTATTGGATTCTCTAAGTTATTGGATAACAGTTAAACCAAGGGGGTGCATTCTTAACTTACAGTATTCAGGCAATATATTCAGGTAATAATCAGTTATTGTAATGACGACGCGGCATACAGCGAATTATAGTTCTATCTGTACCTTGTATACGTGGAAGTGTACACGAGTTCGCTCAGCCATAGGTATTAGAACCATATTGTTCCAAATCAATACATTGAGCAAACCCCAATTTCATTTGTGTTTTGTATCCCGTATACAGAGAAGCGTCCGCATTTTTCAGTAATATCCTATTACTGTTCGAAATCAACAGATAGAACAAAGCCCAGTTTTATTTGTACCTCCTACGTGGAAGTGCTTTTATTATTCAAAAGTTGTCAGTTATTCGACATCAACCCCCAAAGAACTAAGCCCCAGCTCTGTCTGCACCTCCCACATGCGAGGGATTCTATATTCTAACTTATTGCTCGAAATCAATTGCCATAGAACAACAAACTGCAGCTTTTGTATGTACCACCTACATGGAAGCGCTTGCCTGCATGTCCGCGTCTGTACGGCGGGGGTTACATCACAAAAAGTGGAAGCGATTTTCTGTGGTGATTGGCTGGCCTTGACGAGCTTAGCTCGTCACTCTCACTTGCAGTACTTGGCGAATTCGCGACTGTTGCTCTGATGTTACTGACCTTCTCCCTTGATACTTTGATACTTGATACTTGTCAACTGTTTTCTATTCGGATAGCAAACGGCGACGAGATGATCTTGCAGGCTGAGGCTCCTCAACTGGATGCTTTTTTTTATTCTTTTCCGTTTTGTTCGACACCAGTAATGAGCTGTAGTTGCAGTTCGCTAGTGTATTTGACGCAGCAAAAGATTATCGAATTTCCTGAGTTGTTCCTTATCGTAGTCGGAAAGCAGTGGAGACTGAGCAAATTTTGGACTTTTGGAAGTAGCGTTTTTTCTGCTTAGTGGCGTAATTTTCCGGGATGTGACGAGCACTCGTTCATTCCGTAACGTATTGTGACGACTTACGTCGAGTGGCAGCTCATTGTTGAAGTGATGAGATGCTGGCTTGCATCTGTAAAGAGAAAACAAATAGTTTAATTACATATTGGTACTTCCAGTAATGAAATTTTATTATGTTGTTGATGTCCCGATGATGTACCCCAGCTTATTGCTTCAGCGTTTCCATTTTGTTTCGATCATAGGTTTTGGTTAGGGTAGAGGCGCTGGAACGAGGGCTACACCGATAACTAGTATAATTTACGATAACAACGAATAGCTTACACTAAATAGCTTTAGTCTTTTACACTTGATAGATATGGGCCTGGTGGTCCGTCTACGGCCGGCTATCTAATCTTATTGTTTCCAAGCGCTTTCACGGCATTATACAATTTGTCGCCCTCTGACTTACAAACTAGGCCGTAGTGGCGATATTTTACGCTGTGATGCACGTTTTCGAACTGACTCCGTAACTGGTGCTTTAGAGTCCGGAGTGTATAGAAATTGCATGCTTTATCAGTGGTATAATCTTATCATATCGTGTAATCAGTAAACTTTATTAAATACACACAAGGGGAGAGTACCATAAATATATAAAAACATCGCTAATGACGAAAGTTAAATTAGATTCAGAAAGCGGTTGAAGGCGTCAGTACACGCTACACCGCATTGTGGCTCATAGTTTGTAGTCTATATATTCCCTATTTTAATCAGGATTCTTTGCCCTACTATGTTCGTTTCATAAAACTGCCCCCAGAACGACCTGGGTGAAATAGGGCTAACTTCACCTTTCCATTAATTTCGGTTTCACTTGTAAATTTAATACCTGGATTGCCCGGCAATCTTCAGGTCCGACACTTGCAAGCGTTTTCATGAGAATATCAAAATTGTCCCTTAGATTTTAAACCAAAATTTTATCGCTGTTATGTTGACGACACGTTTCTCATATTCAGAGATTCCTCTCATGTTCCAAGATTTCTTGACTGCTTGAACTCCAAACATTTATGTATTAAATTTACAAGTGAAACCGAAATTAATGGATGGATAAATTTTCTTGATGTAGTAATTGATAAAAATCAAGGGCTAACTTTGTATAACGGTAAAGTATGACGTCAGTTCCTGATAGGCAGAGGTTATTGCAACTGAACTACTCCAAAAGCAGTACTTTTCAGTACCAAAAGAACTAGTTTTGCTTACTACTTGGTGCAAAGAGTTTGATTTTTTCCTGAAGTGTAGTGGTTTCTACCCGAACTATTTCTATTCTCAAATACCAGTGGAATATATGTGTGGTAAGCGAAATAGCCACTTCATATATTGTTGACCTATTTGTATAAACGATGCATAAGAGATGCTTTCAGTATAGGTCCTAATGATGTGGCTAATATATTGAGCACGTATAATGTTCTGTCAATGGTCGTATCCGGCGCATTTTAATGAGTTGCTCCTGCTAATTACTGTATAATCACACGAAATTAACTGCAGTAGCTGTTTATTGGCTATGTCTTCTCTTTCTGCTCTGTTTTTTTATCATCAATTGACGCTGCAACTACAGTATCATGTGTCTTGTTGATTAGGTGCATATCCTGTTCGTGGAATTAGTTTACTTATGGCGTCCAGCCTGTTGTTGAGGTGAAAGCGAGGATGTCTGGGTAACAGTATTGTGTGTGTGTCCGCATTTAGCATCCTTGGGACAGAGTCTGTTCAGAGCTGGCGGCTCAATGCATGTGAATGTTGTCCCCAGACGTTCTGCTATTGTGTTGGCTGTGGGTTTTTCCTAAAGCTCTGCTATTCATTTCACGTTCGCTAGTCCGACAACGGATCACACTGAGAAATCTGTGTTACAGTAAATTTATATTTACCTCCGCCAAGGAGGTTAGTTTATTGTTGTGTTTTCTGTCTATCTGTTTGTCACGATAATTACTCAAAAAATAATGGACGGATCTTTACGAAATATACAGGGATTGCTAGGCATGTTAAAGAAACAGGGCATTACATTAACTTTTGGTGAACATCCATTCAGCAGTTTATTTGTCTCTCCTCTTTTTACTTGGAAGCATTACTCAAAGAGTTATAGACAGGCCGTTATGAAAGTTTCAGGGACTATTGAGGTTGTTACTAGGAGCAAATGATGAAATTTTATGTGGATTTGTTTATCTTTGTGTTAGTTTTTGTATGTTTGTAGCATAATTCAAAAACTTACAAACTGAGCTTGTACAGATAAAATTGGAAGAAATCGTCTGAAATGTCAAAAGATATAAATGACCAAATTTTGGTGGTGATCGGTTAGTTCGTTTGTGTGTTCGACTCAGAACATAACTCAAAAAGGTATAGACAGAGCTTCTAGAAAATTGCAGAAGCTGGTATTACTGTCCAGAGGCACAGTTGACCAAATTTTGGTGCTGATGACGAGGAACTCCTGGTTTCAGGACTAATTTGAATTTTTCGTAACATAGCTTTGCTTGGCGGAGGTATGCGCTTTCAGAATGCTCTAATTGCCTTGTAAAAGGTATATAGAGTCCGACTCCCGTTTATATTTACCCATTTAAAGGTAAAGATGAACTATCCATTGTAAACATTTGTTAGTGTGTCATATACCGGTATGCATTATATTTGCGTCACATCCGCATTATCTTGTCTTTCTGTGCCTGCATTATGCGAGTAGCCTTCAAACTGCCTTGCAGTAATGCTTCCAAGCAGCTAAGTGGGGCGGTGTAACCTTACACGGCGTCTTGTGCTCATGGTAACGAACTGCTTTGCCTGCGCTCAGTGTTCTTTGTTTGGTCACCACATTTCATGGTCAGCATGTTGACTGTCAGCATGTTTGTTGGTCACTATGCTTGATGCTTCTATTGCATTTTGCAAGCTTTAAGGCCGTTTCACACGTTAGTGCCTTGAATTTTTTTCTGTTAATCGTCTGATTACTTCGCTGTTTTATTTTAAAGTGAAAACTACATTGCTTTCTGAAGATTCTCTTTACTATACCGATGCAGCTTTTTCACTAAACTGACTTTTTTTTCTAAGATTTTAATCATTTTTATTTTGCTGTAGACATACAGCTGTGCTACAAGGACGCTAAAAATATCCTGTCGATTTGCTGATAGAATACGTTAAAGAGACCATACGTGTACAACTCCCTTTACGAAGAAGAAGCTGTCGTTGCATTGTCCTCCATGTCTTTCTTTGTTGCCGCTGATGCCGCTGACGGTCTGCATCATAATTACATTTTATGTCCTTGTGCTGACTTTTTTTTTACAGCGATGCCGTTCTGTCATCTAAATTTATTCATTACTCATGTCGCGCCTCATCCTGAACTAAATTCTCTTTCTCAAAGTATGTATTGGCGCTAAATTTTTACTATGGATGAAACTACCATCGTGTATCTCATACAGTTCTGGACATATTGATGTCACCGCAGTTACTTCTTTTATGAATTAGGAGATAGAAAGAAATAAGTACAATGCAGCCTTAGCAATATTCAGTGCACGCATAGACAACGATGAGGTGTCAGTTCACAGTATTCTGATTTCTTTTTGATGACTTTATTCACTATCGAATGTTAGTATTACAGTCAATGCCAACTGATGCATCTAGGTCAGGACCAGCTGACTTAGCTTATACATATAACCAGCAGGTCATGAAAAGCGAAGTTAACATGAGGTAATTGGGTGCTGAATTATTACTAATAATCTCACTTTTCTCGTCGAATGTTATTTTTTCTCTTGTTTGTTATGGCGGAGGTAAATTAGTTAATAGAATTAACTTACTAGGCATAGGCATACAGTATACTTCGAAGTGTGAATGACGGGGTGAACTAACGGCGATGCTGACACCACCTGTTGGCGGTAAGAGCAGCATTCTGGAAAATTTCTAAACTTAAACAAATACTGCGCTATTTTTCAAGTTATAAATGCCTTCTGCAGTAAAAAATAGTTTAAGAAAATTAAAAATTAAAAAATTTTGAATGTTTGACGCTTGGATTATAAGTAAATTAATGACTATGCATTGTCCCATGTTAGCGGAACGTTGTCCGCAATGAACGACTCTACTACATACACAACGCACTCGTCTGCTGTCGCATTATGCAGCTGGTCCTGTTAACCGGCGGTCCTATTGAGCGGAATTGACTGTATTCTCTAAACGACGGTGATGTCGCGTATACGTTGGCGGTACGTATTCATTAGCTGTAGCTACTGTATTTCCCTGATAGTAAACTTTTCGTTTTGTTATTGACCCAAACTGTGCTTTCAGAGGTTATTGTTCCCCATAATTTTTTTTCTTTTTTTCTTGTGAGAGGTAGCCATCATCTTTTGCATTTAAATGATGTTATTTGAGCTTTCGAGAATTGTCGCTTCTTATTTTCCCTGTAAATCGTAATCTCCATCTTCTGCATTTTAGCGGCAATAATTGTGCTTTTGCAAATTGTCGCTCCTTCGATTTCTCAGTCAATCGCAGTCTCCACCTTCTGCATTTTAGTGACAAAATTGTGCTCCCGGGAATTGTTGCGTCTCGTATATTTCTAAAAATAGCTGCTGCCGAACGCTGTTCTTTGGAGCATGTCGCGGAAATTCAGCCCTCACTTATCTTCTTGGTTGACTGCGTCTACAACCAGCCTGCAATGAGCGCGGACTACCGGGATGCGCTATTTTTTACTACCTAC
This sequence comes from Parhyale hawaiensis, assembly GCA_001587735.2. Lineage (NCBI taxonomy): Eukaryota > Metazoa > Arthropoda > Malacostraca > Amphipoda > Hyalidae > Parhyale > Parhyale hawaiensis. The sequence continues at coordinate 1,984,976 of LQNS02000226.1, forward strand.
TGTTTATTTTACTTTAGTTTATTGCAGCTCTTCCTGAAGACTGGTTGGTGTGGTTGGATGAGCTCAGGCTGGCCAAGGCTATCTGGCCTTCCTTCTTCTCTGTTACCTGCAACGAGCGCGTGTGTGGGTCTTGCTTTGTGTTTGTGTCTTTGATGTTAATTGAGCTATAAAGGTCTATGTTTCTCTATGTTCGTTTCTTAGTGGATGTCATTAACCAATGTATTAGAATGGGCACCTACCCTAAAGTACTTAAAACTGCAAGAGTAGTACCAATCTTTAAAAGCGGCAATTCTTGTCTGGTGGAGAATTACAGGCCCATATCCACGCT
>LQNS02000226.1:1988721-2001466 GCA_001587735.2 Parhyale hawaiensis
CCTTCGTGCATGGGTTCCCCGTTTTTCTGTCGACATACTATATGTCCCTTCCTTTTCCTCTCTTAGAAGAGCTTAGTACTTATTTAGGGAGGCTTAAATCTTCTTATAATACCTAATACTAATACAAAAAAGATTGGACACTTCATTTTTTCCCATTTATTATAGATAAAAACTAATGTTGCTACAGAAAGAGTTATGTACATTGGGTTAAACACACTTGCAGTCATTATCGATGCAACATCCACTCTATCAACATGCCTTCTTCTATTCGTGAGTTAATCATGAAATTGCGTCATGATGATAAATTTTCAATAAGCGCAATAGCAGACAAAGTTAATCGACCTAAAAGGGTGGTTAGTGATATACTAAGTAAATATGACCCGAATGGTTCAAGTATCGCTGGTGATTCACGCCGGCTAAAAGAAGCAGACTTGCATCCGAGAACTCCAGCTATCAAGCCTTTAATTAGGAAATAGAATAGAAATTAATTATGCAGCAAAACACTTTTTTTGGACGCAAGAAGACTGGTCTAGGGTTCATTTTGGCGATGAATCTAAGTTCAATTTATTTGGCTCCGAAGGAAAAAAATTTTGTCCGTCGGTCAACTGGTGAAAGATTGTCCAAAAATTGCGTCAAGTCAAGTGTAAAGTTTGGCGGCGGAAGCGTTATGGCCTACGGTATAATCTTCGCACGCGGCACGGGTCACTTAATTCGTCTGCAAGGAAAAGTAAACGCACAGGTATACAAGGAACTTTTACGAAAACATGTAGTGCCGATCTTCAAAGCCTCTTCAACTCATAAACCAATTTTTATTTAAGATAACGCTCCCTGTTGCAATTTGGTCAGCTCTTGTGGTAGACGATGTCAAGTTGTTACCGACAGTAAAGGGTACCACACAAAGTGCTAAATGCTAAAAAGTTAAATTCATAACGTAAGTCGTATTTGTAGCCTCATTTCATGTGTTTAATTGATACTTTTGAAGGTTGTCCGAACTTTTTTGTCCAGACTAAATTCTTACTATAACGTGCCAGTAGCTGAAGTAACTAGTCCTCGCTGAGCTTAGTGCCTGACGAGTGCTTGTGTAATAACTTTTGTTTTATTTATCCTGAACAGCTGATATTTTAACACAATTTAGCAATGACATGTTGCTCAACTTGTATAAAATTACACTTCAATGCATTCAATAATATTAAAGTATTTAAAGATTTTCTGATGAGTTTTCAGGACCCCGAACCATATAGTCGCTACTGTATATTGAGGTATATGTATATACGTCTAGCTTTGTAGATGAGAGTTTATAAATGTAGATAATGCTGAAGGCGTGTAGTTGTAGCTGTGGGTTTATTGATGTAGCTTTGTAGATGAAAGCTTTTATCTATCTGTATGTGTGATTTTGTTGGTGTGGCTTGTATGCGAAGCTTCGTAGACGTAGGTTTGTAGGTGTGCAGTGGGTTTGTTGGGAGGTGTAAAGGTGGGTTTATAGATCCAAACTTATTTGTGCTCTATAAGTGATGCCAGTTGATAGTTGTATATATATGCATCTCGTGGGTGCTCACAACTATTTACCCACTGAATTTTTACTATTTTTCATACTATACTTGAGGTTGGATAGTGAAATATGGCGAACAAATTTAAGTGTATGTTGCTAATGCATTACAGTAATTAGACTTAAAAAAAAATCTGCCACAACTCGTATACTCGCATTAACCGAGTGGCATGAACACCCTCATAATTTTTCGTCCAAAGCAGACCATGAAGCAGGGAAACACCTTTCAAAGCAGCTACCCTTGAATAGTACTCGTCTTCAGCCGAAAGATCACTCTGTGTGACAGAGAGCATAGTCCCATGGGTTGATATCTGGATTTCAGAAAGGCCACATGTGCATGTCGGATTGACCGTTGAAATGATCATTTCACCACCGCTCGGTGAAATTCATGTGTGGGATTAAGCACATTTTTAAGTAGCAACATAACGGTTTCTAAAACAAGTAATACCGTACGCGTAGGGAGGAGCAGCAGCAACTTAAGTAGATGCAATTGATGGCCATAACGTGCCAGTAGCTGAAGTACCCAGTCCTCGCTGATCTTAGTGCCTGTGTTATAAGGGTAGCAACATCGCTGCTCATATTCATGATAATATCTACTGATTATAACATAAACTTTTCAGCCTATAAATCCGTTCAAGCTGTACACAAAGCAAAGGGACGCGACGAGTTCAACAGGAGAGACGGTGACAAAGACAGGTAAGGTGCTAAAACGTAATCTAATATTAAGTCCTCCAAAGCAGCTGCAGTACTCACGGAAAACACATACACATCTTCCACAATGTTGCTACAAGAACAGTTTGACATTGGACACCAAATCGATACATGGCTGTTCTTGCTGCCTGCGTGTTTGTGGCAACTCGTTACACAGATTTGCATACGTACAGACTAGCTTGGAATGTGTACTCTACATGCTGAGGTTTGTGCGTCTCATTATGTGCAGTTTGAACGGAATTATTTCAAGGGAAAGACATTGCTACAGCCAGTATCCGCAGTAATAGGTGCAGTGATGTTTTCGCCCCGCAACTATAAGTCAATTCGTCAGACACTATATATATATAAGACCTGCGAGGACTATGTATTGTAGCTACTTTCCCGTCATGGCCACTGCGTTAACAGAAGCTCCTCCACTCGAGGTTTGAACAGCGTATGCAGTTTTACCGCGTGTGTTTCCCGTTACGTCGATGGATTATTGCACTTTTCCCGTGGTCGTACAATAAGCAAATGACGTGCAGCACTCTGTTTCATTCTGCTTGTTGGTAACTGCCGTTATATGGAGGAGGTTTCGTCAGACAAGATGAAGGCTTGGTTGACAGCTTTCATGCCACTTAGCACCCAGTCGTCTACCTAAGGAAAAATATTACTGTGAAATGTGACTGCTGTGATAGATTAGCTATGTACAGAAAAATCTGTGTGTTAAATTTTATGCATCTGCTTCAAATTACCGAGGGCCTGCGGGAGTTCCACAGAACAATACCGTTATTCTTCATCAATACTCCGACCAGTGCCATGGCCACGAAATGCGAAAATATTATTTAAATATATTAAATTCAATGTTCCTACGGCAGCTCTTTGACATGTGCGGAGTTTCTGCTGAAAACCGGCACGTGTTCCCTAGGTCGTATTGTGGATAGTCGATATATTGCGGGAAAGTGTGAGGCACAGAGGGATGGCCAGGATCCCAGAGAGAACGGTAATCTCGAGTCAATTTGTAAATACTTATGGGATACCCTGGACATGTATGTTTCTCGATGAATATGTACAGGTTGAACTCTATTCAGCATGAGTCTGATTCGGTCTTGGAAGCCCGGATTCAGAGTTATGTCGAATCAATTTCTGCTACTAATTAATTAGTTAATTAATTTTCCTACTCATGTGTCTCCTCTTAGTATCCCAATTGACATTTTTGTTTTTGAAATTTCATTTCGTTTCAGCTTTCAATTTCGTACATTGTTCCCATTGGAACAACTCGTGTCGATCGAAGCTTTGTATGGGAATACCGTGCAGGTTACGCTACAGCCCTACAACAGCAGATAAATCTTTTCACTCCCATACGACCACGCCACAATCCCTGCGCAATTTTTTGTCAGTATTTTCTATCACTAGAAAGCCAAGGTGTTATTTGCTCTGCAGTCCCAGCACTATGTGTTTAATTATTTTTTCGTGCTCCTGCAGTGAGACGAGCCTCGGGTGGTGTAGGAGAAGTGCAGAGTTTTTGTTGTCAGGTACAGCGTTTTTGTTCCCATTTGATTTGCAATACTAAATTGAAGATACGTGAAGCGACTGTTATCTTCCCTAAAGTAGCACAACTTCATAACCTATTGCCAGCGGCAACAAATAGTTTTTATCGTCCTTTGATTTACACAAGTGTGCTGAACATATGGTAACCATGGTATTTTTCTGTCTTGAGCTGAGTACGCGTTTGTTGGCATTTGATTCTCATTGCTTAACTGAAGGCACACGCCCAACAGTTTGAGGAGTGGGCACAACGCTGTTGGCGTGTGATGCGTAATTGTAAATTAGTGTACAGTGCACTGACGGTAATCAGATGTCATACTTTGTACCCTCAGAGTGGCACAGCTTTATTGCCATTTAATTTGGAGCAGTGCAGGTATAAGCAAGGCACATTTTCCACCTAAAGACCCTTCTTCTACACCATCAACCAACTTGATATTATTGTCAACTCTTGACCTGGCAAGGGATCATATTTGGTGACTTTCAAAATGCTGTTTCTACGAAAGCGTTTTTTCCCCTAGCCGCTCGGTAAAGGATTAGTCTCTGGCTTAGACAATGGAGCGGTGCCTTCGTTTATCCTGTGTGATGTACGTGGGGCTCGGGGAATCTTCATTTGGCACCGTATCAGCTCATCAGCTTACGTCACTAATAGTGCCACTCCATCGTAGAATAATAACAGTTTATCTAATGTACACCTTGATTTTTTTAACACCAACACTGCTACATGCTGCCAACCATTACTTAAATATATTTTACCACCGACACTGCTACGTTCCGTCCATTTATTTCCTAAATATATTTTACCACCAACATATTCATCTTCCACAGCAATTGCACACACAGCCCATTCATCACCGAATGTCCCCATACTGTTACGATTATTTTTTTACCTCGAACAATGCCACGCTTGGAATAACAAGCCATTACCGAACGGTCCGTTTAATTACGAGAAAGGAAGAGTACCTACGCTTGTATGCAGAACGCAAGGGTCAGCCTCGGCTGCACCGCCATATGTCTGTTGGTCCTGAGCGCACTTTTACTTTTACTCTCGTCAGTCGTACGTCCGTGAGGCTCAAGAGTCCTGCCTCATTCTTCTTTGTCTTTCCCTTGCGTGTGTTGCATGTTATTGATGGCCTGTGCATGCTCTTGTCCCGAACCATTTCTTGAGATATGCTTCTACTTGCTACTTCTGTGCAGGTAGTGTGTGTGTGTGGGGGGGGGGCGGCATTGACAGTTGTGTTTTGAAAAGAGAAAGCTTCTTCCTATCTCTGTATCATAGTCTCAGCCCGTCTCAGTATTCATTTGGTTCAGTTTATGCCGATTTATATTTTTAGCTTTGCTACCGATAAGTTTACTGTTGTACTAACTTAAAATGGCATCTTGTCATTACGTCAAGTTTTTTAATATATAAATAGTTTCAAATTGGTGTCGCCTAATGTCAAGAGAGTCCATTTAAGATTAGTCTAAAATAAACGTAAACATGTAAAGCATAGTTAACGTTTAGCCTAAATATTTTTGGCTGTTCCAGCTGCGCCTAGAGATGAGCACCCAGTACACTGTATTACGGTAGAAATATCTAGAATGATTCATTAAGTTCCACCCTTGAATATCTAGGCCTTTTACTCCAGTTATCTAGAACTGCAATTTGGTAATGAAAAAATTCGAGTTAATTATTATGTGGAACTGATGTTTGGTAATAGAAAATACTAGTTGGCAACGTGTTTCGGTTACCTCTGGTGGACGTAGCTCGGTCAATGCAATAGTCGAATGTACGCGAGAGGCAAACCTGTTCATAGCGTGTCAGGGTCATCTTGTCAGGTCACTCTAAGGTCTTCTTCTGCTGCTGCCCTCCACCTATAAGGATGTACTTATGTGCACCGTGCTCTGCACTTTGAGCAGCTAATGAAGGGGCGTCTTCCGTAAAATTAAATCTTTTGGAAGTCAACGCGTTTGGTGTTCACTGCGACTGCAAGGAGCCTGGGAATGTGCGTTTTTTTATATAACTGAATGTCCTGTTAGTTATAGTATTTAATGTTGGACTGCATGAGGGAGCAACTTCACAATAGTCGTTTTTAAACGATTGGATGCCCTGAATTCTTCCTGTTAGGAGGTATAATTGGTGAGTGTTAAAAATATCATTCAACGCTAAATATGATGACAGTGATCGCGAATGTTGTTCATTGTATGTTTGTGGGTAGTTCATGAAAGAACCGTTTTCATATTATTTTTTCTACTGTGAATCATAGCCTGACACTTCGCAGCAGATGTGCAAGACGATGCATTCTTTTTATACCTTCGGCGATCTTGAAAAATATAGTATTTCGCGTGCGCTGCAATATAGTGTATGACTAAAACGCGAACAATATGTTATGTTATTACCACTGCCAGGAAGGTTATGTTTTTGTCCTATTTGTTTGTCTGTCCCTTTGTCTGTCAACAAGCTAACTCAAAAAGATCTGAACGGATCTTTATGTAATTTTGCAGTTTATATTATTGAAAGACATAAATGGTTAAATTTTTGTGCTGATCTGTCGCTCTATTCGTGTGTTTGACTAATGTTAGTTGCAGCCTTACTCAAAAAGCTAAGAACAGATCTTCAAGAACATTACAGAAACTGTTAATACTTTCAAAAGACACAAATGATCAGATTTTGGTGTTGATACAAAGAAAATCATGGTTTTAGAACCAACTTAAAATTTTTCGTTACTGTTGCCTTGCTTGGCGGAGGTATGCGCTTTCTGAGTGCTCTAGTTTAAATTATACTAATATTTATCGTCTTTGAAGTGCACTGCGCTGTTGAGAAGCTTCAAACTGAGCGCTTTGAATATTTTAGTAACCTGAAATGTCACGTGTTTTGGATACTTTTGAGGGAATTGGGTGTCTTCAAACGAGTCGACTCACGTGTAAGTACGTCTATGTATGTATAGCGGCCGTTTAGAGTATTACGTGCCTGATTGCCATGCAGCTGTTGTAAGTAACATTACCTCGTGCTGAAGTTCATGATAGGCCCTCTGGAATCGAAAGTTTGTATGAATCAATGAAAGTTCGGACCTATAGCATCGAAAGTGCAGCTGGTCTGACGGAGCACCGCATGCACCTGCGGCGGCGTGACTGTGTTACCGCCGTGCCACCGCCACTAATTGCACCTCGCAGCCCCGCGCTGTGGCACGAACTCGCACCTTACCTGTGCACACTTCATCTGCCGGGGGGATATTAGCGAGCGCGGTGATGCCTGAGCCAACTTTTCTCCGCACTTTTTAAAGCTTTTGCGGTTTTGTAGCATAATGTGTGTCTGGTATGTCGTCGCGAGGGTTTACTGTCTTTTGTATGTATTATATGTGGATCGTGCCTGCGTACGTGCGCTTAGCGAACGCGATGATGCCTGAGGGAAATTTTCTCTGCTGGTTCAAGGACTTTTGGTTATTTAGGATGTGCGTCATACTTACGGGTAGTTCGCATGCCCGGTATGATTTGGGCACAGGCGTGTGATATCGACGTTTCTTTAGTCTGAACTGATCAAGTTCATTGCGTGTGAGGGGTCTTAAAAACGCATCGATATTCATTTCCATGTTGAAATACTTGTAGTTTGGACGTCGTCAAGCTGTACATTTCAGATTGTACTAGCCTGATGATGGTAATTGTGATATCGAAACGTTGCTGTGATACAATATACATGTAGTTCTTTTATGCTTGACGTCCAAAGTACAAGTATTTTGCCATCGAAATGAATATCGATGCGTTTTTAAGATCCCTCACATGCAATGCACTTGAACAATAAATAGAGTAGCTGATAAGTGTCAGGAAAAGTTTAGTCTGAACTCTTCAGCACTTACGCTAAGGCGAATAATGCAGTATAGCTACATCCATTAATGTGTCCGATAAGTCATGGTGGAAGCTGCATGTTGTTTGTGCTATAGGCAGGGTTCGTCTTCCAGGTGTGCTGTCTTTCAGGGGCATAAGATGAGCCATACTGTGTTGCTGGGGCAGCGCCCCCAGGGCAACCCCGAGGTTACTGGAGCTATAACTAGGCTCACGGGACGTCATTCGTTTATGCTCACTTTGCCTGCTTCCTTTTTCATACTTCTACTGGCGATGCTTTGTCGTCTTTTCTTTCTACTCTGTACTCCTATGCGCGTTGATACTGTGTGGGAGCAACCTTGTGCATAGGTCCCACATTTCCATCGACATACTACATGTTCCTTTTTTTCTTCACTGGAAATATCGTAGTTGTGTCAAGGAAGACTTAAACCACATAGTCACTTGCACCAGGTGTGGCTCTTCTGATTGTCGATCGCACAGCCACATGAGCGAGCTGTGCTCAAACTTTTTCCATTTCATGCTGATTGTTAACTTACACTGTGTCGGTGGAGCTATGGCTGGGCTTGAGAGCTGGATTACTCGTGCATTAGATGTTGTATATCGCAGTACCTCTCTTCTCCTCATCGGTAGGTGTGATTAACAAATCTTTTCTGCAGTTTCCAGTGGTCAAGTTCAGTTGAATAAGGCGCTGTGTGTCTACAATGTAATGATAGGAATATGAGTTTGTCTCTGCAAAACTTGTGCTTCAGTTAAATCCAGTACTGCCGCCACTGCGTGTCCCTAAAGTTATAATACGGTCATGAATACCAATTGCGTAGACTTCAGGTGCCAGTGAAGCTCAGAGGCACCTCGGCGAACTGTTCCCCGAAGTTTTTAACTTAGGAGTGCATTGTTGATGGATGACATTAAGAACAGTTGGTGCGTAGTGCCCCATTGTTCCTCAGTCCAAATTGTCGATCGCTTACACGAAAGCAAATAATGTAACCTAATCGCTAAATTACGATAGATATAAAATGGTCGATGTATGAGGTGAGTGTGCACGTCACGCTTGGGTCAGAGGTGATGTGTGACTACTTATGATACTTGAACGTTAAAGTTCTATACCTACTTTGCACTGCTCTAAATTGCTCAATGCAAAACTAGTGTATAGTGTTCCGCGTATAGCTTAGTTCAGTACATGTTTGTTCTATCATACATATAACTCTGTGCACCAAACTGTTGTTCCCCGCCCTACGTACAGCATAACTCAGTACACCAAAATATTGTACTTTGCTTCGCATGTAACCTAGTACACGAAAAGTAATGTACCTTGCCTTCCATGTAACTCGTTACACCAAAATATTGTGCCCTGCCTTTAATATAGCGCACAACCTATCCATAATATTGTACCCTGCTCGGTCTAGTGCTCCTGTTTTGAAATATTTTTCGTACTGTATCAGTAGCTCAAAGTACTACTGCTTAGAGGACTCCTCGGCATCTCAATTCGTAAATATTCCGTCGGAAGTACACCGCATAACGGCAAGAACTCCTGCCTATATCAACACTACAGCACATGCCGCTATGGTCGGAAGGGGAAGTCATCTTCCAGTAGCAAATTTCCTGCTCCAGAAGCCTCAATATAGGCAATATGTGCCTGTCGGCCCCCTGCCGCTGCTATATATAGCGTGTCCACCGTAGCCTACTCTTGCCTCTCCTATTTTTTACTGGAAATTGTGCGTCTGTGTGAACATCAGCGGCTATTCGCAGCCAGAACTATTGTGACGGTGGTGTAGTTTCATGCATGGATTTTTGAAATTTTTTATATTTTTCACATAGACTAGGGGATGGCTCTTTGCATTATTTTAACCACGTAAAGCCCAATTAAGTTTTGGGTTTTCGTAGGTTTATTATTGCATGAAATATCCTGCCTCTCGAGAGGGCGGGGATCTACTGACAGAATATCTGTGCGCCTTCCGCCTCCAAGGGTCAGTCAACTCGAGTTGTATTTTGTCTGAATTCCTGCTGATAATGTTGGTTGCAAAGTTAGGTGGGTCTTCTGCTCCGTGTGGTGGGCCACCGATGGTGGTAGGCGACCCATCCCACGCAGGACTCCTTCTTACTCCCTTGGGATGGGGGGCACGAAAGCGCTCTTCACACGTGTGTCTTCTTATCTTTGCATTCTTCGCCTCTTTGGGGTAATTTGCGGCTCATTTTATGGGCAGCTGCAGCATTCGGGGTCCACCCCGAGACCTTCCAGCAGCGATGCTGAGATGAAATACTGGACTTTCGGCGCGATGCGGCTTAATATCGCTGGGCTAACAATCTTACGCTGAGAAAATGTTTCAAAATCAGCACGCCTTCACGTGTGCTGATGGGAAGTGCTGATCTGAGCACGTTCATACTGCATAAAAGCAATAGTTTCGGTATTGCAAGAGTTCGCTCAAGCAGGGGTGCGCGGAATAGGGCCAGTGAACGGAAAAGGGTACTGGTTTTGGGCCAGTATTTTTCTCAGGCTTAGTATCGTATATGCTATACAAGTACATGAAAGATCCTCCACGAACAGCAGTGGTTGGCTTAGTATCCACGATTATAAGATGTGCAATTGTGATGAAAGCATTGTAGATAAGCTCACCATAAACTGAATGTTATCGAAAATATCCTTTGTAAATAAGGGGTCCTGTTACATGAGGCCTATACACCAGCGGTCACATGCTTGTGTGCATCTTTCTTCTACTTTTGGGTACTATTGATCAGTATATATAATATATGAACTGATCATTAGTACCCAGAAGTACCCAGAATTACATATGTAATTTTTTTTTAATTCCCGGTTGTGTATTTTCTCTGTTGTATTCTATGTACTTGTAAATCCCGTGCACGTTTGTAACTTCTTCGGGTCTGTTATGCTCATTTTTGGACGTTACTGATAGTGCTGCTCCTACGACAAATTATTTCAATTCAACGAAAAGTGGTTTTTAGCTTAGAACAACGTCGTTTTTAACGTGGCGAAAAGTGGTTTTTGATGCAGTGACAGCTGCATTCAGGCACGAAAGGGGAAACACGTTTCTTGCACTGTCTGGCGAACATATGCGCCAGCTGAAAGTGAGCCTGGAGATACTAAATTTTCCTTCATCTGGATTGCAGCGCATGCTATGGCTACAGGGATACCTTACGTGGGAAAATAACAACTCTAGCAACTACCCTTGCTTGTCTCAAAAACCTCAACTTGTTCGACAGCTTGTATAATAGAAATCCAACCGGTTACAAACCATTATGCAAGCTGCCTTTCGTAACATAAGGAGCGGATTTCTCTTTGCTGCTGCCCAGCAAATCCGAATGACTTTTTAGCATAACCTGACGGCGCTGTGACAATGAACCTGCTGTAATATGGTCCTTCCTTCCATGCATATTAATTGACTTGAGGAAGATCTATACATATGTTCTGGTCTCGATCAGTTTGCGCTAGCTACCCGTGGCTTATTTAGTGTCATGATGGTTGACATTGATGAAAAGAATATGTAAAGCGCTACAATATATGAAAAGACATTTTTAAAATTATTTTCCTTTTATTTTCTAGTCTTTGATTCAGACATGGATCATCTTCAGGAAAAAAACTAAAATGAAACTTGGAGCAGAGGCCTTTGCAGGTGTTAGACTTTGGTTAAGTGAGGTCGTGGCAAAACTTTGTCTCTGCCAGCATTTCTGTTCATTTTATTGGCTTAGAGATCTATAATGAAGTAAAATGCATAGATAAGTTCTTGTAATAGCATCTCAAGCAGAAATAACGTAACATAACGTAACATCGCCGTCTGTAAATTCAGTAGATGCGTCAGTCTCTGTATCAGTCCCTCCTACTGATGAGGATTTCGTGCACTACTCCTGTAAATAAAGCGTACGTTGCATCTTTAATATACACAAGACTTCTGCTTATAACATTCAAAATCCAAAATGTTTAAAGTTACCTTTTACCGAGTAAATATTCACCAAGGGCAAGTTCCTTTGTACAGTTACAGTTACCGACATTTGGAAAACCCTAATAAGTGTGAAGCTCATGAATAAATTCGTCAGTTAATTAGGAAACCGAACTGGATCTAACATTTTTAAAGTTACGTTGTGCATGATACATGTATCTGTCGATATTTACTATTGAGGTATCATACAGATATCGAGTTCTATAACGTTGTGGAGCTTAGCATTTAAGAGCGCAAGCCTTTGATATGTGAGATAATGTACCTTCCGATTGTATACCACATAGATAACGCGTGCTGAAATCTCCATGGATGTGTCATATGATAGGTATAGACTGCTGCAATATTTTTGGGTGTACGTTCATCATCGGAATACCGAGTGCTAACGCAGCTGTAGTTGCTGTGCTTGGGTGTGGATTCTCGTTAACTAATTAAGAAAGAAAGCGAGAGTCATGACCGGCGCGAGGGGGTGGATGTCCTCAGCTGCCGGGCAAATATCTCTTACGAGAAAAACTTGCAAAGATAGTCTTGCTCTCCAGAGTTTCCCTTTCGCACCAACCTGTTTTTGTTCCGTGCGTGCATGTGGCAGACGTGTTCTGAATGGCGCACCTGTGGCACACATGTGCGTGTGTGGTGTCACTTCTGTGTGATGCTAAGCCGTGTTTAGCGAAAATTACCGCATCGGTGAAACTCTTTGAGACCTCAAAATAAATTTTAAATGAATTCTTACGTCGCGTAATATGAGTAAAGCTTCCTGTATAGGCTCTTTCATTTCCGTTCCCTTTGCGCACAGTATATTTTTAAATTTAAAAAGGCTTCATATTTGAACTTTCTCTCATAAATTAATGTGCTTTTCCCTTAGGAACACTATTTGGAATGTATAGATTGATTTTACAGTGGAATCCACGTGTTTCATATCAATTTTCGCTATGAAATTGGAATAATGTTTGATTGCAATAACCCATCATCAGAGACGGAAAACTGTAAATCTCATTGAAAATTAACTGCACCAAATAAAAAGGAAACTGGTTAGGATGAATACCTGCTAAGTATGTATAGTACATGGTTATAAATTTCTTGAAATATACGTTGACACCCAGGTATATTCATGCTAGGAGAGTTTTCAAAAGTCTTCTGGGTTTTATGTTTAATATACCCCAAGCTTTCGAACTACTAAACGTAGCCCGTCTTCAAGGGAACG
>LQNS02000226.1:2011015-2040293 GCA_001587735.2 Parhyale hawaiensis
GCCGCGGTACAAGTGTCCGAGACCGACTGATAATCATCGACTTGGTCTTACTAGCATTCAGCTTCATACTCCAGGCCGAGCACCATGCACTAATGCGTGACAAATCCCTATTCAGAGGCTGAGCTACAGCATCACGCAGGCGAGGAGCAGGTATCACTGCGATCAAAGTGGAATCGTCGGCATAGTTGATCAACGTGTTTTCAAGCGAAGAGAACATGTCACTAGTATAGTTATTGGTCTTTGGTGTTACCAAAGAAATGAACTATTACAGTCTTTTCTGCATTAAACTGCGCAATATTGTTCAGTCATCGAAGGCGTTGTGTTTTTAGCAGGTACATTGTTTTGAGCTCGTTATAAGTAAAAGAAGATGAAATATAATGGTTATGCTTTGATTATGTTGTAGAGCAGGTACCGTAATGTTAAACCGTGCAGGTTTTTGCTGCTTTTCTTTATTTAGTCCTGACTTGCTGTTCCCATCCCTCGGTTCAAAGTGTATCTTGACATATTATAGATGTCTAATTTTTTTCTCCTTTCACACCATTCTAGTGTAGGGTTAGACCCTCTTTAATTTAATAATAGTGATAGGTCTTCAGTTTTGTGTTTTCAGTAAAGAAGTGAACCAACGTACTTTGTTTATGAGGTGTAACATTGAGTATGGCTGGGTTTTGCTTGTTTGTAGTTTGCTGCTGTTTTGCAAAAAAAAAACTTCTAGGCTATATCGTAAGTTATGACATGGAACATGGCTTCATTTTTCATGTTATATATCAGTGTTCTGTTGTGTAAACAAAACACAACAGCATCATGGTCACGGTTTTTTCTTATACTGTGACAGGATTATTCCACTGCTTTTGCGCTACTAAATTCCTGTCGTTTTCTGAAAAATCTGAAAAGAAGGAGTTGTGAGTCCTGTGTATTTAGTCCCTTTAATATATATGTATTGACTTTCCTATAGTTCGTTGCCTCAAACGTAAGCAAAATTTTTTTATTGAAATGGGGAAAATGTTCGGTAAATGCGTGTGTTTCTTCACTGTGTGAGCAAACATTTATTGTCTATAAGTTATTATGGATTATTAGTCGAGCTGGAGGCTTACCTTAGCAGCAGATGAAGGTAGTGATGTGCGTTGTTCCAATGTTTTCTTCGATTGCAAAGTGTTTTGATGAGATATTGTCTTTTTTCTAAAAACTTCACGCTATTTACTGTGTTCACTTTTTCTGTTGTTTGCTCTTCGTGAAATATAGCCGTATTGTCAGATGTTTAATTATATCTCTCTATATCTTCATTTTTTTTTATTTTGTCTATATTTCATAAATTATTTCCACCCATTTCAGCATCTCATCAGACGTATGATTTTTTTTTTCTCTTCTCTTCACATTCACCAGCATTTCCAAATCACCATAAAATACATAAGTCAGATTAATTTTTCAAACTTTCCCAACCGTTTTCGTGCTGAGACTTTCCAACGTCGTTGCAACGAAAGCGAAACCGGACCATCACAAATCAGCTGGCACTCGCTCGCTCTGTTACGACTGTCGCCAGCACCGCACTCATGCACCCTCACTTGACGACTGTTGACGCGGCACTGAGACTATTTTGTTACGCCGCTGGCCTTGTGAATCTTGAGGGTAGCTTCTTTACAATCCTCCAATTCTGCTTGCTATTCAGTATATTCGATACGAAAATAGCGTTCTTACCCGAGTTTATTTTTATTTGCTCTTTAAAAGTACTTCTTTTCGCGCATATTTCTCATATGTATTTTAATTTTTACTGCTCGAAAAAATTGAAAAATTTTGTGCTGACCGTTGGGCTTGTTATGAAATTTTCAGATAACGAAACTGTACACATTTTTTACAATAAAATTTTGATGTTGATATCCAGAGATACTGCCAATAAGAAAGGGCCAAGATGACACCAAGATTCTTGATTTATTGGTCGCCCAAGACCTAAAATCGTAAAACGGCTTCTCCGGCGGCCGAAAATTCTATTGGGGGATTGTAAGTTTTATGGCTAATTTAGCCGAATGTAAACCCCCCGAGACAGAAAGCTTTGGTTTGGGCGTCAAAGGGTTAACTGTACTTTATGATGGTTGTTTTATTGCCATATTGTTTATCCCAGTAAGGGCGAAATAGATACAATTGTTTAATAAAAGAATTGTTTCTTTAGCATTACAGTGTAACTATTTCTGCATAGAAAAGTGCTTTTCCGGTAACTATTTTAGTCTTCTGCTGAACAAAAATGCTCTGAAAATTTGTAGTATTTAGCGAATAATACGCACTATTTGATTGTCCTTCTGGTAGGACACTCGTCCTTATCAGATTGAATTAGTGCAGTAAAATGAATGTATTTCATCGGGAGTATTCATAAATCTAATTGTCTTAGTTTGACTTTGTTTTCTAATATCGCATCTGTTGAAAGCGTTAACGTACTATCGGTTTGTAACCTGCATTTAGTGAAGTTATGGTAGCCAGCTTTGTACCTAACTATTCTGCTTAAATCAGAAATATAATATTTAATACCGTTTCGTTCGTTACTCACATAAGTACGTTATTTATGGAAGGCCTTAGCACACATTAAGTTTATATGTGTATGATGCGGCGGGGACTGCAGTATTATAATTAGGCAGTCTTAATCTTGTATCATTTTATCACGCTGTATCGTATTTATTGATGTAGTGTCAGCCGAAGATGCAGTGCGTAATTTATATAGACTTACAACCCACCTAACATTGTGCTGACGGTGCGCTGCAGGGAAGACAATGTTATCTTTATTGCACTTTTGTTATACTATATTGCTTTTGTTGACAGCTTTGCCGTACGATATATTTATTACATTTGCAACCGGCTGTGAGAACTATAGCTATTCATTCAGTACTGCGCGCGCTCGATCGTGCTTTTGTAAAGTTAACAAAGGTATCATTGAAGCACCTTTGTTTCGTTGTATCGCTATTGTTGACTGCTTTAGCATACGATATTCATATAAAATGCCGCACATGATCTCGATAGGTGGACTGGGCGAGCGCTCTACTCGCCGTAAAGTACAGGCAAGAGGGCGACACGCGAGGCCAGAGGTCGCACCTCGCCCTCAGACTGTTGCTTCACGGAAATTTGAGGTCAACTTCAGTGTTCCAGAATCACTTTCATTCTCTTGATGGCCGTGTGAACTCGAGGTGAACTGCGCGTTATGTTGCTGCCTGCTCTCTTTTGGCTCTTCATCCATCGTCGTATTTACGCTTCACGTCTGCGTCATTTGCAGCTTTTTTGAGGTCATACTTGCTCTTCCAGATTGATTCCGAAGCTTTGCCATCAATGATGGTCAGATGGAGGGCAGGTGAACTGTGTGCAACACTGCTTCTTTTTGGCTTTTTCATGCGTCATATTTACTCATCACGTTCTTCACAGCGGTTGAAGTCACTCTTTCTCCTCCTGTTCCATTCTAAGTCCGTGATGACCAGCTGAAGTCGAGTATGAACCGCGTTGTATACCGTTTTTTTGTCTGTCATGCATTATATTTGCTCTCCACGTTTGCGCTGTTCGCATCTTTTCGAGGTCATATTCGCTATTCCAGAGTCACTGCTGGCCGACCCATTATAGCCGTGTGCAGTCGAGGTGAACTGCTTGTTCTACTCTTATCTCTACTAGTTTCTTAGGTCCGATTTTTTTTATGGTGAGAAACCGCCGTTTTCTATATTTTATTGAAGTCGGATGCTCGCATAGTAGTACATGACACTTTTTCGACAATTTACGGCTGCCAGTGAATTGTATTCACGTTCGTACGTGCTCTTATAAGATGGGCGTTCATGCTTTAATTTCTCTTTCACCCGCAAAAAGTGCTGAAAATTACTCTATTTTCAGGTGTAAAAGTTTTTTTTTTTGCGAAGCGTGACTTAATTTTATTTTATCATTTTTTTGCTAGGTAATTGTCTCACCGTAGTAGAGGTTATTACTAAGGGAATTACCCCGCACTTCATATTAATTACTGCCACATTCAATTACGTCTGATGGCGGAGTATGATGACTGCTGTGCCGACGTGACGTCTCAGGGGCCACTTTTACTTTCCATTTCATTATGTCTTACCCGAGAATAGACTTTTTTGGTTGTAACTCAGGTGTTGCTCGTAATTGTGTCTACCCAGACACACTTTTGGGCCGCCTCAGTACCCGGTTTATGACTGATTCACCCTATAGACTTGAGACTCCGTACGCCCGCGCCCGTCGCGTTACCGCCTGGATTGTGAATGCTTTGTAATTTACAGAACATTTTCTTAAATCAGTTTTTAATTCACGCAAAATTTAAAAAGATAACTGAAAACTACCTTAGCGACGCTTGCTTAAAGCCACCTCACATGATATTTAACTGAATATTTTGGTCAACACACGCTTGTGTTTGCAAAGAAGCAACACTACGTTTGAACTCTTCGTACTATACACGCGGGAACTAGAAGACTGTAGTGTGAGCATGCCTTCCGGAGATTCTGATCCGTGATAGTGACAGTTGTACAACTAGAGAAGCACTCTGAGAGCGCATACTTCCGCCAAGTAAGGCAATATTAACGAAAAATCCAAATTCGTCGTTAAACCTGGATTTCCTTTTTATCATTACACGAATTTAGTTACTTGTGGCTCTAGGCCTTGGCCCAGTTATATTTTGAGAAAGATATAGGTAGACAAAAACGGACGTACCGATCATCACCACACTTTGGTCATTTGTGCTTTGCAACATTTCTTGCAAATTTCATGAAGATTTGTGTATAACTTTTTTGGGGTTATTTACTGACGAATATTAATGCAAATATAGAGGTAATAGACAAACGGACTGGCAGATCGTCGCAATGATTTGGTCAGCTGTCTTTTGTAACATTCCCATAGAGTCCTGAAAATTTCATGAAGATCCGTTCATCACTGTTTGAGTTATATTATCAGGAAAAAGAAAGAGGCAGACAAGCAAACAACCAAACGGATGGATATTCACAAAAAGTTAATCATCAATTCCACCTGACATACCTAACAATCCCTGTACAGTTCGTTAAGGTCCGTCTATAGCTTTTTGAATTATCTTGATGACAGACAAGGAGACAAGGCGACAGGTAAATTCCGACAACAACATAACCGTTTCGGTATAGGTAATATTAATAATATGGATGTCATGAGGATGGACCATATAAAGGCCATATGGTACGGTTAGTTGGTTCGCCGTCCTTATGTTATTGGTAGTTGCGTCTCGAGGCAACCCATACATCACCTTATCGTTAGCTGGGTCGTCGGGATGTCTTTCCTTCGTGCCCACCTTGTTTCCCTTCATTTTCATTCTTTAATTGATGCATGATGCTTTCATCAGTTCTCTTTTTTCCTGACAAGATATTCTCACGCGCGCTGATCCTGTGTGCGAACAACTTCGTGCTTGGGTTTTTTGTTTCTCTTGACATAGTGTCTGTCCCTTCCTCTTCTTTCTTGGAACACCTTTGCTCTAGTTCGTGAGGCTTACTGAGTAATGTATTAATAGAATAATGAAATTTATGTTATGTTTATATAATATTATTAGTTGGATGCAATTAATGATTATGTAATTGCAGTGGCAACGTTGAAAGTGGTCATAAATCTTAATAATACCTTATTCTTTGCATGTTAACCCAATACTAAAAGTGAATTCAATATTAGTAATGACAACAGTAAAAATAGTGCTTAATATTACTCATCTTAGTATACGATGACGCAATTAATAATAGTGATAACAACGATAACATGTCACACTAGATTATAGTCTTAATTGTATGTAATAACCAAATTAATGGCGATGATGACGTTACCGCACCATGTTGATCACTTTCCATTTCGACTCCCGCTGGACCGAAGCTCATACCGCACCCTGCTGGCATTGTTCCTCGAGCTCCAGCCTCATTGTGGTCTCACCGCAGTCCATCCATTGCATGTCGCTCTGCCGTAATGACGACTGCAGCTCTGTCTTCAGTAATATCTCTTCTCCGTCGTAATATCACCGCCCACTGCGCCAGCCTTAATCTCCCTCTTATAATAATAAGCATGTGGCATGCTTTTCTGAACGCTCCGGCGCCGTCCATCCTTGGTCGAGTTTCACTTCTTCGGTGGCTTATTATGTCATTTGGGGCGTCGCTGCGGTTGTCTGCCGCTCTCGTCTTTGTTTCGCCGACCGAGGATGTGGAGACCGCGTATGTGGTTAATGTTGCGAGGGTATAACGTAGTGCATGTAGCTCTTATAAAGTAAATTAGTATGAAGGTGTTGGTGTTGTTTTTAGAGACCGCGTATACATGGGTTTAGTGCTGGTACAAGGAAATTTTGTGGTAGTTGAAGATAGCATTGTTTGAGACCGAGCTGGGCACTGTTTTGAACAACGAACATATTGCTCTTGGTGTTGGTGGAAGTCACTAGCAGGGATAGAGCTAAGCAGTTATGAATAGTAGATAGGTATTGGTCAGAAGCACCTTGTGTTGGAGATTATTTTTGGGAGCCTTCCATAGTCTTGCTGAGAGTAGCAATGGTTCTGTTTTGTTGAGGGGGTGGGGATGGATTCATTGATTGGTTTGGTGAGTTTTAAGGCAAGTTCAGTGGGAGGGGTGTGGATGTCCATGAGAATGGCCTGCTGCCTGCAGTGCTTTATAACTAAATTTTAGCAGTACTTCTAAGAGCGTTAACGTCCACATTTTAAAAATAATGTATGATGTAATTTAATCATGTTTGAAGTGAGTTCATTTGAGCGACTGAGCAGGAATGAATATGTTTTTCGGGTGAGTTGGTAAAATTGAGGGCTTCAGTTAGACATTGACTTTGTTTTTAAAAAGATCTCGATTAGAGTGTTCTATTTCTGATTTCCTCTTTTTGCAGTATCTGATCGGCGTATTTTCTTTGGAAGTGGCAACTTTTTTAACATTCGTTTGTAAATTTGAGAAATTTCAAACTTTAACCCAAGTTTTTGTTTTTCAGTCCTTTCTCGTGGTATGTTCTTGGAACGTGGACAAACTTTCACCTGTTGTCTTCTCACTTTTTTCAAATTAACTTTCACCATATGTATGTTTAGAGTTAGAGCATTTTTCAAGCTTTTTTTGTATCTTTACATATTCTTCGCTCACCTCTGTGCCTATGTTTTCCGTCAGGTGGGCAAAGTTTTATGCTGTACCGGTAAGTCTCATTTTTGTCTAGAATTACAGCTAATGTTGCAGCCTCAACTGATATGCTTGTGTATATTAATTCTACTGCGAAAAATAACACAGCCGGAGCGGAGCACTTTCCCTAGTGCACCGCCCGCCGCCCACCAACACTCTCACTTGCGCACGTTTCTCCCGCTTGGTGTAGCTGTCTGTATGCGACCCGTTATTTACATACGTAAATTGGTACTATACTTTATCTTATCAACGCGTGCTTGTTAGTCTAGTTAAGCTCTGTTGCATCGCTGTTTTGTGTTTGTGAACGTGTCTTGTATACATTTAACTGAAAGTATGGGTTCGAAACATCAAGTAGTTTTCGGCGTGAACTTACGTCTTGTGAAGAGGCTCTTTGAAATGTTTGTAGCTGGTCTCTATGGATAAGTTATTGGTATGAAGAGGCACACGTTTGTTTATGAGTAACTGTCGTTGTTCTGCGCGAAATTTGTTCTAAAGAAAGTTCTATGAACGTGTTTACTGTAGGGTATGAAGGTACACGTACCCTACCAGCATTTCGGGCCGCTCTAGAAGCCTATATCGTTAATGAGCTTCAGGGCAGCCCCAAACTGTGTTAGGGTACCTTCAACTGGGTAGGAGTGTAAAAATAGGGTTCAGAGTTGGCCTACAGATTTCCGGGAATGGATGTTATATGAAAATACCAAACAATTTGTTAAGATTATATGCATGTATGCATTATCTAGTTTTATAGGAGTAATAATGGTATTCGCAATTGCCCCATCTCCACTTACAGTTTTTCGTACGTGGAGTTCTCCTCTTCGATTTAAATCATTTTTGTGTATCATATAAAATTTGTGTAATGAACATATGACGTTGTGCGGTGCGTAGTGTAATGAGGAACACGCATACTGCATCACAGGTCTGAACACGAAGTCCCGTAACTGTGCGTGTGCCTTTTTCGTAAAGCGAACACGGTATCACGTAAGTTCGTGAGCGTAATTCGTGGTCGTGACCGGCCAGAATTAGTTGCACGAAATTTAGTGAGAAGCGCCCATTGTGAGCAGCAGACTTGACTTATAAACCTGTATTCGTTGTTGAACTTATAGGCTGGCGTTGCCATACTTACGAGCGTGTGAAATACAACAGTCGACTTGTAAACATTCAACTTGCACACGTTTGATGTACGAATATTCGATTTATATAGTTTTTGGACTTACAAGTTTTCGCTTTACAAACATGGGATACAAACGTTCGAGTTGCGAACATTCAACTCGCAAAAAATATATTCGACTTATGAACGTTGAAGTAAGGAACATTCGATGTATGAATTGCCAAATGCCGAGCATTTGCACGTACTCACAGATTGACGTGCGAGTAAAGTATGCGCGTCTGAGAGTTTTACGACAAAATTAACCCGTGCTTGATCAGTGGCAAGCGCAAAGCAACTATAGAGCGGCAGTTCTTAGCAACGCCGATCCATTTCACTGGCAACACATTTTTACATAAAAACCCTCATTGCTGTTTAATAATTACAGGCTAAATTACAGTGATCATGTCAAAATAACGCCCTTGAACAATTCAGGATACGAACGATTTTTCGCAATAAGTATAACTTGTTCATTAGTTGGGGAGCTGCTGCAGTGAGTATCGCAGTTTATTCAACGGGTTTCATTCATTGGTTGGTCCTTCGTACACTAACGCTACGGCTAAGCTGCTAAGATAAGGGGAGGCAGTCACCAAACATGTGTTTAAATATGATTTACCATAGACCTGTGTTGGTTGCTTGGGAAACACCAGGCCCGTACCGCGTACGAATACATCAGCATTGTTGCATTTCTCTTCTATGACAAAAAATATGAATCTGATGCACCATAATTATGATGGTTAGTATTATTATTGTACAGTAAACCCTCGCGAAATTTTAAATGCTTTGATAAAGTCTACCGCGAGCAACTTTGCACTTGACGTGCTGGAGAAGTGCAAGTCCACTGCAGTTCGGCGCCTAGTGCCCTCGCGTGTCTCAGGGACACGCGGCTCCTGATTTTTCGTTTGGGACTGCGCCTGAGTAGCGCCGAGGGAAGGCGCCGCTTAGGGAATAATCTGCATTAGTTCGGCTATGTTTGGTGGTAATGGCCTGCCGTGATCTCTGTGCTCACTTTTATGTCGGAGAGCTGAGGCATTATGCCTGATGGACTGATTTTGTATCGGCATATCGGGGCTGTTAAATTGGATGCAGTTATGTTGTAAATTTTTACTCAACGAAAGATGACGACATTCACTTAGTTATTAGATATATCACTATACCTTAAATTCTGTATTATAGTCGACATTAACCATCATTTTGTGTAATTATTATGTTTATTATTATTATGTTTAACATTAGGTTTAAGCGTGCCTGCTGTTTTTCTTTCGTGCTCTGTTTGCTTCCTTCATTATGCTTATTTATGATGACTATTTTTGTTCTGGTCTTTCTTTTCTCCCCATTCTTTCTATTGCTACGCGCGTTAACCCATCGTTCATGAATTAATTTGCCTCTATTGTAGAAATAACGCTACATGAAGACTCAAGTGTAACTTATATTTTACGGTATGGAAGAGTTGAAAGTTTGCCGTAACTCTCCCGTGGTTGGGTTCTGTGTTTTTCTCGAGCTTTGTAGCATGTCTCATTTATCTTCCACTTTTGACGAGATTTGTATATATCTCATTTATCTTCCATTTTTGATCATTATTGTTGCTTTTATGGAGGCTTAAACTTTCTATGCAGCAATGATAAACAAGAGAGTAGCAAGTGTAGCCATAGTTAGCATCGTTGTATCAAGTGAGTTATTACTCCAAAGTGCAGTCACGACGCCAACACCACCGCCACAGACTCAGTGTTTGTGTTCAGTTGATTATATTTTCGCAAACTTATGGCTGCCTCAAGGAAATTCGAATTCCACTGGCTGTCACTCTTGGGTTGCCACAGACTCCTGATGACAAATTTACTGTGTGGCTCGGTGCCTCCGTACTGCTGCTGCACCGCTCCCTATAAGATGCCCGCCAGCTTTCGCTTTCTATTCACGAGAACACAAAGCGGCCTTTACGCAATGTCTCTTTGGCTAGATGCGCCGCCGTCTTTTGTTACTACGTACAGGGAGACAGCCTCATTATGTCTCACTGAATGCCCGCTGAAACTCAGCGATAATTATTTATACTTGCTTATTTGCCTTTATATTACTACACAGTTGTAGACAGATTTAAGTAAAGATTATTATTGTTATTGATGGAAACTAGTCATATCGTGTGTCCGTGATTATTCATTGAGACTGAGCCCTCTGTTATTTACATTTCTATTCGTACTGTTGAAGTTTTTCCGTTAAATTACAACACTTATTGTTATTATATTGCCTCAGAGTTAGCCATATCATATCACACTGTCTATTCTGCTGCATATTTGTTTCTAAGAGTATCAGGTGTTAGCACATTTCGTTGTGTACTCGATGAGACATACAACTCAGTTTTTTCATAGTTTTTCTTCAAGATCGCGCACTTGGTCTTTAGTAACATCATATTTTTCTTGTTCATTTTGTGTAACACCGGTCGCCCCTTTGTTGGCTTTGTCTCCAGCAGAGCAGATAGCTCGTGTCTGCGTCCAAAGATCTACCTTGTAAATATGAGAGGACGCCTTTCACTGGCTCTGCCTGACGCTCAATGACTCTCGTTCGTTGCTTGATGTTATCACGATATTAAACCCCAGCAGGCAGCGCTGAGCAGATCGTCTAGCTGCTGTATGACAAGGGCACCGTCCCGCTGTGTTTCGCTGCACCTTAGACCGGACTTTGCTTCCTCCGAATTAACTCTTGAAATCCTTTCTAACGTTTATAGCAGATTATTGGATTAGGTTATTGACCATACAGGGACCAAGAAGGGCATTTCGAGAGCGTACCGAAGCCTGGGCTTCCGTTTGTTCTATGCTATTGCAGTTATCTTGATATTCACCAAAGTTCATGGACTTATAGCGCAAACTGCAACCAATTTGTTTACTGTTATACTGTCCCTTTTAATAATCACTATTTGCAGGCATCACATTTAATGTGTGGCCAAATGTTCACCAGGAATGTTTCTTCTATTGTACCTCAAGTAAGAATCACATTTTGTATTCACAGCACTATTTTTAATTTTAACGTGCAGAAATGTGTACCGTAGGCACGAGAGACTTATGGGGTTCCGAAACCTAGATTTTAGTTCGCTTGTTGCGCTTACCGTAGTTTTCGATATCTCTTCTTCCTTTTTGGTTGCTTTCTGCGACCCAACAGAAGACTCGATCCCAGCATAGTTAATCTGCACACGTGAGGTGATGTGAGAAACGTCACCTGGACTGCGTCCGAAGACCCACAAGATACACAAGGTAGGGTTATAATGGAGAGTAATCGTTTTACGATTAGTGAACTCCGTCGTATTGGAGGTACAATTGATAGCTACATAAAATCGAAGAGCAACTGACTACTATGCCGATATGGCTTGCTGCAAGTCTTGGTGACATTATGAACTGCGTATAATGCAGTACGACGCCAGTATTTTGTAATGACATATGATCAAGCCGTACTTCGAGCTTAACCGCAGTCAGTGAGAATTGTCCATAGAGAAGGTGTCAAAATTATTACCTTTGAGTTGACTTGTTTCATCGATCCAGTAAACTCGTACTGATGGGGCTTTATGCTGTTCTTCCTCGTCTTTCCTGACTTGCTGTTCCCATGCCCGTCTATCCTCTGTGGGAACACCCTCGTTTATATCGACATATTGTGTGTCCCATACGTCTTCCTCTCTTAGATCGCCTTAGATGTGATAATAGAGTCTCAGTCTCAAACCAATTAATATTATAATAATTATGCTACTGTGCACTTGGAATAAAAATATACGACGAGGCTAGGCACAGCGGTCTCTTGTCTCGTGTAGACCGAGTATGTTACGATGGTATCGAGTTCGGTTGCCACTACTGTGATATCTATATTATACTAAAAGTCTGTGAAGCGGTCTTGCTTGTGTCTTGTTTATTTATTTGTGTCTTGTTTGACACATCTTCTTCACTTTTAGATAGGAAGAAATTCGATGGCCTGTGGCCTATCTGGCATAGCTTCTTCGCTTTTGAACGGAAAGAAATTCAAGGGACTAGGGTAGGGCCTGTGGCCTATCTGGCATAGCTTCTTCGCTTTTAGACGGGAAGAAATTCAAGGGACTAGGGCACAGCTCCCAATACTTCCATGGATTAGCTCTTTAATTCGATTGTATTTGTAATACGGATTTGGAAACAGCCACTTGGTTGCAAGAATGAGCAATATCATTTCAAAGTTGCTCGGGAAAATACACCTGGAATACGTAACATATAAATTGAATTTACTTACAGACTGCTTTTTGAATATTCGTTAGAGAAGCACAGAATCTGTTGATAGTGCACCTGCTTTAGAGCGAAAGCAAAGACGATCGTGATGACGACCCAACGGGTCACGGGTCGTCTAGTATTATACTAAAAGTCTGTGAACCGGTCTTGTTTGCTTATTTATTTGTGTCTTGTTTATTTATTTGTGTCTTGTTTGACACATTTTCTTCACTATTACACGAGAAGGAATTAGAGGTATGGGGTGGTTGGCAGTGGCATTCTATCTATGGATTAGCTCTTCAATTCGATTGTATCTGTGATACGGAAGTTAAACTGAGCTGAGCCTAAAGAACGGGCATGATCAATTCAGCAGTTTCATGGGCAATACAACTGAAATCCGTAATGTATAATAATTTGACTGCTTACTGCCTGGGTGTTCAATATTCGTTAGAGAAGCAAAGAATCTGTTGATAGTAAACCGAACGGGGCTCTTCTTGACGAGCAGAAGTGGACGACCGAATAGCGGGTGGTCTATGCCCAGCTAAATAATACCTGCTTTTTTTGCGAAAGCGAAGACGACCGCAATGACGGCCCAACTGGTCACGGGTCGTGTAGTATATCCTGAAATTTCTGTAGCCTGAGGAAGCATTAATCTTCACACTGCAATGTTTTGTATTTTGAGCCCTTCAAATCGGAACTGAGATTTCCTATATAGGTTGAACCACAGTTCGTACCATGCGTATTGTGCAGTCTATGGCCGAGCTAACCCTATTTCTTTTTTCATTGTCATTCCAATACGCACTGTCGTGTGACTTTGACCCAAGGTCCATCTAGCTTTGTCCACGGTCTTCACTCCATTGTATTTGTAATTTTTGTGAAGGTAACTCAGAAATGAGCATCAATTATTAGCCATTATTTTACTTGCTGATTAGATCATCTTCTAGACAATGCCTGCAGTATAGCGGCCTTGACCTCGTGGTGACCTCATTCTTCTTGCTGCGTCTGCCGCACCTCGCTGTCACTGCAGCGACGTATACTGTTGCAATGCATTTACGGTTGGTACTTTAATGATGTGCTATGAGTACAGTGGCAGTGTGCATTGAGTACAGTGGCAGTGTGCTGTGAATGTAGTGGCTGTGTGCTTTGTGTACAGTAGCAGCTAGAATGCAATGTGTACAATAGCAGTGTGCCACGAGTACAAAAGTGGTAATATGCTGTGAGTACAATAGTAGTATGCTGTGAGTAGAATATGACAGTGTGCTATGAGTGCAGTACCTTTATGCTACAGTTACGCCCTACTACAAAGATTACAAGTATTAACTTAGTTGTCCTGCATGCTACACTGTGCAATGGTCTGAGCCCTACCATAATTACATTGGTAGCCATTATTGTTTACCTGCTCATTTTCTACATGACCACCATTTATTTAACCGTTATTTACCTGACCATCGTGTACGGCGACAGAGTTACCTGCTCTTCACTCGATACTATAACCATAGTTTGCCTCACCATTAACGTGATCAATGCCTTCTTACATGTTCATAATTTTCTTCGTCGCTACTTGCTTCGCCACCATGCGTGTATGTAGCTACTTGATAACCATTTGCTTTGCCTTCTTTTTTCTGAAAATCATTCACCAACCAATTAACTGAGTTTCAATAACGTAGCCTTAATCCTTAACTTTTACCTTATTTGTTTAGTTGCGAGCGTTAATTCAAGCTAGAGTTTGCAAGTAAAATGTTGCTCTCTTCTTTTGCTACGGAAAATTTTGGGCAGCAATTTCCATGGTACTGCCTCCGCCGGGCAAAAACTCTTCTCCGTGGAGAAGAAAACTTACAGTACGGAGATGCGGTGGGCGATTTCTTCAAATAACCGAATTTCTTTCCTGCTCGGCCCAATAAGCGTCGCCTGGCTGTATGAAGAGCCCGGTTTGCCTCCAAAAAGTCCACTCGGAGCAGAATTGTGGTTTGTACTTCTGGACGCGCGTGTTCCGCTCAGTTTCATTTCCTTGCAGCCAAATTGCGGGCGCAGTGACGATCTTTGTCTGCCTTATTGAATCTGACGTCCCAATCCTGGTGGCGGCGTGCACGGTCCTTGGTATTTTTATCCACACCGGATGAATATTCTATGGAGCACCGGCCATTATTAGTTTGGTTCCTTCGCTTAGCCAATCACGAGCATCTTGAATGTTACAGTTAAAGTGTATTAGTTAGATCTGATTGGATTTTAGGAGCCAAAAAGCAAGCCTTGTTTGCAGAGTATAAATTTATTGTATCCAAGTCTGTTTTATTTTGTTCTTCAAAGCAATATACTCTTTTCGTTAAAACACAGTGGTACTATTTACTTAATTCCTTTCCTTTCCCGACCTGCTGTTGCCATGTGCCTTCATCCCTCGTGGGAACACTCCCGAGCATGGGTTTCACATTTCTATCAACATACTACATATATATACCCTTGTTCTTTCCTCTGTAACATCGCCTTTGTTCGTAAGCAGAAGTTCAAACTATTAACTTTAACTATAGAATTTTATTCTAATCGATGGTTCTTTGAGACCAAATTGTTCAGGGAGTTCTTTATCTAGGTGTTTTCATAGTTTGTCCTAGTTTTACATGACATCGAAAGAGGTTTTCTATGCATGCCATTTTGCGCCATGCACCATACTTCTGTGCTGCACTGGAACTGTGTATATTTCGAAGATGTTTTGCCTGTGGTGACGTCACCGAAAGCGGGCTAAAGAGTGTGTAGTACGAGTCAACTCAACCAACAGGACTTGCGTTCTGGAAGCTTCAAACATTCCAGACATTGACTACCATTGAGAGGCCGTGGTTGTAGTGACGTCACGGAAGGAGGCCAGTAGTGACATGTTGGTATGAACTACCTCTGCCAACAGGTCTTGCGATTGGAAAACCTCTGACCACCAGTGGGGGTCTCGCTAGTAGTGACGTCACGGAAGAGACCAGCCCCACGGGCAGGCCTGGAGTCCCAATACCCTCACTAAATGTAGCCGTGCAGACGCCGCGCTACTTAACGCTGCTCCGTAATAGTCCAGGCTCTAGGGGGGTGTCTGCGTACATTGCTCTTTCACGGATCTACCATGTAATTTCCTATTCCATATGATGAGGACATTGAAAACCAGTTGGGTAGAACTTTCGCAGCTGGTGCTTTTTTGAGGGGGGCATGGTGGCCCAAAATGATGAATTGTGGACTGATTGTTCTGAAACTGGCTCAGAATGTGCATTTTTGAACAAGAAACACATCTATTTTTCCTAAAAGTTTTTTTGATTTCGGCCTTAGTTTTTGAGATAATGGGGTTTATATATAAATATGTATGTATGTATATTTCGGAGATTTCAAACGAATAGAACTCGGAGAGTTTTCATGCTAAAATAAAAAAAATGACAGTTTTGGAATCCTTGAAACATTCTTAAGAAAACTGTAAAGTTGGATTCCCCATTTTTGCCTTCATAATATTTTTTTATTACAGCTCAATATCGAATCCCTTGCTTGTTTTTCCCCTATATTTTCGTTAGCGATCACAATGAAATAGAAAATGGAGAATCCAGCTGTGATAAAAAATATGAGGGCAAATATGGAGAATCCAACTCTATAGTTTTATTAGCAATGTTTCTAGGATTCTAAAACCCATCGAGTTCTACTCGTTTGAAATTTCCGAAGTATACATTTATTTTTATATATAAACCTATTATCTCAAAAACTAAGGCCTAAATAAAAAAAATTATAGGAATAAAATATGTTTCTTTTTCAAAAATACATATTCTGAGCAAGTTTCAGAACAATCAGTCCACAATTGATAATTTTGGGCTCCCCCATGCCCCCTTAAAAGAGTACGTGTTGCAAAAGTTCTGCCCAGTTTTTTTTAATGTTCTTAACATATGGAATAGGAATATACATGGTAGAGCCGTGAAAGAGAAATGTACACAGACACCCCCTAGAGCCTGGATCATAACTTATTACCTAACTTGATCCGCTGTGACCCACTGCCTCTGTAGCGCTCTAGTGACCGCTGGTAGTGAAAGGGGACACTGCAGTGGGTCGGTGGGGCGTCGTAGGCTGGCGGTGGGCCTCAGGCGCGTGGGTGGGGCCAGTGGAATATCATTTGTACCATTATTGCATCCAGCGAGGCCAACGCTAGGATGTCTAGGCAACAGTACCGCGTGTGTCTGCAGTGTCTGTTCGAGTCTTAGCTCGCTCAGTGTCTGTCATATTGTACTCTTGTCGTTTGATATTGTGCTGCGTTGCTGGCTGCGGGATTCCACAAAGACTCTATAGTCTGTAGATATCACAACTGCCAGGCGCACTAAATCCTTTCGTACAGAGTCGTCGAAGCGGATGCCAAACTGTTTTTCCTACAACAACGGACTGAGACCACGTTGGCAGCGTGCATTTTCCATTATTTAATTTTCTCTTTCTAGGCAGCCTATGATTTAACTTGTAATCTTGTACAGTTGACATAAAGCTTCAATTACTTGTAAGAATAGCCCTATTTGATAGAGGACCCTGAGATGCGCCTGGCTGGAAAAGACTAACTCGTCGAAAATTCACATTTCAGCATTTTCCATAGGGTTAATTGATCGCTATTTAATATCCATTGTGCTTCCCGTTACGTGTCCATAACGTTATTTGATAAGTACTAATGACACTCTTTATTCCGATCCAAACCATGTATCCTGATGGTTAATTGCTTAGTGTTTAATATTTTTGTTCTACTCTACATCATGACTGTAACTGTCATTACAACAGTCTCGTAATGTGCTGCAACGCCCGTACACGGCAGCACTGTGCGCTTTGCACCACGCCTGTGACCTTGCTGGATAACAACCCCGTGAAACTGTAGGAAAGATATGACGCTCTGTAGGTGTTAATGATCTGTTGCGTTACTACAGATCTTTCGCAGCGGTACATAGATCTGCGCGGCCGTAAATCTCACGGCAGTAGTATGTGGCGTTAGGCAATCTGTTGAGACATTAGATCTGTTGTACGTATTTGTGTGTACCGAATGAGACAGTAGTGAGTCAGTAGTTAGATCTTTCGGGCAGTAGATCTGATCTGCTAGTACAACTGTTGCATTAGTAGATCTTATGCGGCAGCATTTGTTGCATTTGTAGATCTGTTGCGATAGTAAATTTTTGAGCGGCAGTATAACTTGCGTCGGTACTGGATTTTCGTAAGTGTTATTTTACTGCCGGAGAACTATTACGTTATAAGATTATTGTGTTAGCTTCGTAACTGGATCTATAACACTGGATCTGATCTTACTTTCAATACTAATGTACAAAAAGTACACTGATATCCTGTGGACAATATGACCTCTGCCAATGTGTAGATACGACGTTCGTTCCAAAAGTAATGCCTCTTATTTTATAACTCAGAAAGTTGGAGTATACGTATAACGGACGTGGCACCATTTAAATGAGCAAAATTTTATGCTCCCTAAATCATTTTTCTTTGTAGTCTCCACTATTCTCAATGCCCTTTGGCCAGCGATGAATGAGAGCCTTGACGCCTCGATCGTAAAAGTCAGCGGCTGCCGAGGCGGTCTATTTATTCACGGCGTTGTCGGGAAAAGCTGCCCACGTAATGCGTCCTTCATGAGGCTTCGAACAATTGGAAGTCTGATGGTGCCTGTTGAGGACTTAACGGTGGGTCAGACAGCACCGCCCAGCCGAACTTTGTTACACCTTCCGTGGTCCTGACAGACATCCCGTCGGCGGTCCTTTTGTTCCTGCGTGAGCATTCGTGGATACTTTGCTGTATTCTAGGGATGACAACATCGTTTCCAGTGCAGCGATGCGCACATCCAACTCTAAACGCGTTTCATTCTCAGTGATCCGCCGATCTTTTCGGATTAGTTGAGCGAGGCGCACTTTGTTTTCCGGGGTGGTGGCTGTGCTTGCGCGTTCGGGGCGTATTTTGTCCCTCACCTCTGTTACGTCACTCTGAAATCGACGAACTCGTCTCTAAACTATGCTGACATCAACTGCATCGGCTTCATAAGCGTTTACAAGGCGCCAGCGAATGTTGATTAGTTACATTTTTTTTGCATTTAGGAATTCTGACGCACGTCCATGGCCGGGATTGCCTTCTTTGAGTGCCACACTGTCAATATCTGCAACACACAGATGAAACTTTTAGGTCATGAGTGCATAAATTGCAGTCCTCTTGGATCCCTTCGGGCAAAAATTACATTTTGAAGCCCTTGAGCTTAGAAGAAATGATTTTTCTCATGGGTTTTTTTGTCGACGTCAAGAATAGTTTTCGACAACGAGAATATTTTTCAATTTTCGTTTCGTTTTTGAAACGAGGCAGCTAACTGATTAATTTGATTAAGTGGTGTAATAAAAGTGAAATTACTGTAATGAAATTTGTGCGTCACTTCCCTGTGAGAATACAACAAGAAGGAAGAAGGATGCAACACACCGTAAAAGCAAATGAGAAAAACTCCGCAAACACCCAGCCTGACATAGCGAGTGCGCCCGGCAGGGGTCGTATGTTCGTCAGTGAGTGGTACTGAATCCCGAACAGATATTCCTCACGGAGCGTGGACACATGAGTGCTACCCTACAGTGTCAACAATATAGCACAGCTTTCGCTTCGCTTCAGCGAATTATAAAAATACTCTGTACCAAGCAATCGCCTGTGCGGTTTTCTACTAATTATTAAGCAATGCAACATTTTGTATTTTATTGGCGGTATCGCGGTGTTCTCTGCGAGAGATAAGTTCCCCGATGTTATTCCGCGCATGAACGCTTCACGTGTTTGTTTTCAGTAGCAAATCCTCCTGTTGTCGCTCTTTGAGAAACGCATCTTATTGTATGCCAATCCAAAAGATTGAAGTCGGCTTTATCTGATCCGTTTTCCGTGATGCGAAGCGGACCAAGAAACCCTCGGGATTTGTCGGGTGTTGTTTGGAATGAAATGCGTTTCTTACTTCTCGGTAATGTCGTCCGCTGTTCGTTGCGTTAAAATTTGCCTACATATAACGTGGCTATTGTTGTTGTTGTAGCTAACGTATATAATTGGTGTACTGCGTGAATCATTATTCTGTATGGCATGAATGATCACGTTTGGAGCATGACTGGCTAACCAACCCTTCTGGTATAAGTAAACGCGTCCTATGTTTCCAGGGTTCCGGTATATACAGTATGTCTACCGTATATTCTATAGCCTACTCAAAAGCATATGTTCGGTTGGGTTAGTTCAACTAGCATAGGTGTCTAGAACATGCTCGATTGGGCACCAAAATTATGATTTTGGGGATTGACTTGTTTGAAACTACGCAAGTGCGCTGAATTGAGTTTGAGGCATTGACCATCAGTGCCAGAAACTTACTCAGTAGAATGAAATTTTCAGGCAGCTCAGCTAATATGCGGTGCTGCTAAGAATTGGTAACAAGATTCAGAGTGACAAAGC
The DNA here is from genome assembly GCA_001587735.2 of Parhyale hawaiensis. Lineage (NCBI taxonomy): Eukaryota > Metazoa > Arthropoda > Malacostraca > Amphipoda > Hyalidae > Parhyale > Parhyale hawaiensis. Next base: position 2,030,930 of record LQNS02000226.1, read on the forward strand.
GAAAGCTTGTGCCTCAAGTTTCTAACAATGTCAAGCTTCTAAAGCTTAATTTTGGCACCCGATCGAATATGCCCTAACCTGTCTTACAGGCAATCGAATTATACGTGAATCTCAATCAGCTAGGCCATACTGACACCGTATGGTGATGCGAATATGCGCAAGTAAAATTTACAAGTAATAAAGATATCGCTGTAGAAATAGTGCTTCGAATGATTTTGATACTACTATAACTTGGACGTTGAGCAGTCAATACTGTTGTACGTGATAGTGACTTACGTTTACTCATTCTTACCATCAGGTGCGCTTTTAATGTAGCTATCTCTGGGTCGCAGCTCGCTAACAATCCCCACTGTTACCTGTTGGTGAAACCCTGAAGCAGCTGACGGCCTGCCGATATAATGAAATTTCATTTAGAACAAACCCTTCCTCTGGGGGCACATAATGAGTCATGGACCGTCGTATATGGTTACGTTATCATCGTCCTACCTTATGGGGACTCTTGCCCCTGTTCTTGGAGAACCCATAGGCTACCAGGCTTAGCCGGATACCTATAAGCCATCTGATGTTTTTCTTTTGTGCTTCCTTCCTTATTCGTACTCTTTCTATTTAATGATACTTTATTCTGTTCTGCCTCTTCTTTCTCCCTGCATTCATGATGTATGGGAACACAGTCTTGCATGACGCCACGTTTCTCTCAATGCACTTTATCTCCCTTTTTCTTCCCTTCTAGAAGCATTTTGTAGTGGTTAAGTAAGCTTAAACTGACGCATATTAAGCAATCTTAATAATCTCATTTAGAGCACTACTGCCTTCGTAAAAACTCATAGATGATAAAAGGTAAATAATCGTATAGGTGCCTGGGCACGATAAATTTGGTCTGACCTCGATGGTCTACGGGTAATTTTCGTTACCGCCATGTGTAAACTTACATGATCCAAAAAATTGAGTTGATAAATATGATACAAACTTTGTGCATGTATCTGTTACCTGTACTAGTGCTTTATTTTAATTAATCGGCAGCTCCCGTCCCCCTTGCTAACTTGCTTAGATTGAAAAACTATAAATAAAAATAAAGAAATGATTATATAACTTCTTGTTCTCTATATACGCGATTTGAATTTTTTTTAGTCTTCGGGCAGTTCCCATCGTCCCACACCCTTGCGCGTGACCCAGACGCAACGATCTAATATTCATGGTTGTTATTGCAACAATGAGCTTCTTTTGTTACGGTACAAATGGGATCCCTGAGCGACTCCTGACGTTCTTACCGTCCCCAAATACACGCCTTCACTTTCACTTAGCAACCTCGCGTCTCATCGCTTGTTGCTATGCTAATTAAGTAGCTAAATTAACTGCTGACGCACGTCGTGTTTGTGTTTGATTGTGACGTGAGTGGCTGGGTCATTAGAATTTTGTGACCATAATAGCTCGCAGTTCCTCTTTCATAAATCTTTTTTAAACAATTTTCAGTTTTACCAATTCTCGAAATATTTTGCGGTTTTTAGTATTAGGTTGGAAGCTAAATTCTTGCCGATTTTTGACATTTTGGAATGTTAAAACCGGCAAGAACTTAGTTTCTAACCTAATACATTTTATGCTGACATCGAGGTTCACCTGTATTGCGATTTATCGATGAAATTAATTTTTTTTGCCTTTTACAACGTATTATGATGTTACCAAGTCGGAAAAACGCACATTCGACAAAAATTACGCATATTTTCCTCCGCTGCCCAATATTAGATGACTTAGAGTGCCCGCTCTATCAAAAATGACGGCGAAGAATTTGAGACGACCCATGCCCATGTTCATTTAATATGCCTTTATCACTAATATGCTTCTGAAACTTACGCTAGAACTTCCAACTCAAATTAAAAGAAGAGATAAGTGCTCTCTCTTTCAATTCATGTAAGAAGCACAATCGTTTCCCACCAGAGGTCACATGTGAAAAAAAAAAGTATTACATTAGCAAGCAGCAAAGCCTCGGTGAATTCGAATACATTACCCGCCGCGTATCCGTGATGCCGATCAAGTCTTTAGTTCATCGAAGATTTTGTTTTGAATTGAAATCTTCTGTCAAAAAGAAGACAGCAAGCTGAAAGAAATAATGTCTACTGCCCTTGTAGAATCATCGCGTCGTCCGCCCATCGTAGATTAGTTTCTGAACTTGTATGGAGTAAACTGAGAACAAACATATGGTTCGATGTATGGAGAAAGTTATAAAAATAAAGACTGCCTGGCCGCGCTAGGAGAAGCTGTAATATCTCTATTTTTTCGATACCAAGAAGTGCATTGCGATAAAGGAATAAGGATCCCACTTTCGCTGTCTTCTGCAACCTGATCATCGATCTCCATTAAAACGCAACCTAATCTATACTATAATAAGAGAGCAGTCAGTCTGTCCGTCCGTCCGTCTGTCCGAAGCCTTATTTTTCACCTATCTAATACTGAAGAAAAAGATTGCAAGGTACCCAACTTTTTTTTTCGCCTTTTGAAATCTGAATTTTCTTTGGTGAAGTTCGTGGACTTTGTGGGCTTGGTGAACTTTGTGGGCTTGGTGGACTTTGTGGGCTTGGTGGACTTTGTGGGCTTGGTGGACTTTGTGGACTTGGTGAATGTAGAAGTAGTGTGGAAGTTTTCGATGGGATGGAAAGATGTTTTCAAATACATATTTTCATGACTTATTCAACGAAAGGGTTACGTTTGGTGCAGTAGTTATGTATAAAATCTGCAACCTGGCCTATTTTTCGCTTATCTATTTAAGAGCGTGACCCGAAACATACAAATATATAAATAAATAAACACACGACGGTGTTTATTATATTGTGTGTTGGTGTTTCTCCGCTGCCCAATATTATATGATGTTTCTCACAGAAGTCAAATTATTTAATGTCTCTTCGTCTGATATTTCCTTAGGAACAGCACTCTAAGTTGAGTAACGTATCGTATGTCATACGCTATGCAGTGAAAAATAATTTACCTCTTGATCGAGCTTGAATTAATCGAGGATATCGCACGTGGTCTGCGTATTTTCTAAGTCCCTGCGTTTCCCGCGGCACGTTAAGTGCTATTGTTTATATCTGGTACCGGAAATTACCGCCTTGTATTTAATTGTTTAGATATGAGAAAATGGACGGTACACAGGTGTGTAATATGTTCTGTTGAGTGAAAAACAACTGATTTAATTTGACGCGCTATGTTAAAAAATTGGTTGCAGTTTAATTCATTACAGTTTGTAATGTCAAGGAATTAATTCATTCCTACCAGAGCGCTTACGGTATTACTAAAACTCTCTGATATGTGCATACGAACCGACCACTATGGCAGGCTGATGGTAGCATCCCAAGCCGCTCCCCACTGCAGGTATGCGTGACAGTGAAAGTTATACGGGACTCTTTTGCTGTCATTGTGACGGATATCTGAGCTGGCTGACGTACGTGTGCATCCATGTGGCTCATGTGTTTGACTAGTGGCTTCTTGGATGCTTCACTGGTAACTTTTGTCTTTTGTTCCGGTATAGAACGCGCGTTGTTTCAAAGTATGGGTTAGGTTAGAATAGGTTCGGTTCATTTCAAATAGGGGCTTGGCGTAACTTATAGACTTAAAAGCACGAATCTTTTGTCTGAATCTCATGTTGGCCACATGCTATGCCGGTGTCATATTTTGAACAAATATTGCTATGCACCTATTCGTCAGAACGTTAAACTGTGTACTGAAGTATCAGCGAATGTACCACCGCTCTAACACTGACGTACCACTCGAGTACGAATATACTACCACCACTCATAATTATCTGTCCTTCCTACTGCAGCAGCTTTAGCAGATTTACTAGCATACTAATCAGTACTGTAAACTACCTACACTCATCTATCGCACATACTATCACCCCATACATAGTAAGCTATGGTATAAACTGTATAGCAGTATGGTGTGCACTGCTCCACGCACCACACATACTTAAACACGGCACGTGACCGCAGGCGCACTACGTTATGTGCGTGTCAGTTTCGTAACGCACAGTTCGCCATTTTCGTAACGCGCGCGCACGGCGCTGCGCAGGTGACGCTACACGCGGCCGTACGTAACGCAGCGCGCGCACGCGTCACAAGTATCGTAATTTGTTATTCTTGTGGCCATCTCATTAGCGCTAATGTTCCGACTTAACTACCTCATGAACGCCCCTTTCCTTTTGTTAAGTCAGTGCACTTTTGTAAAGCTAGTTTTGAATTCTTTCTCATGCTATTCCCTGCGGACCATTTCGGTGCGTTTCTCGATTTTGCAATAGTATCTAATCTGGATCCATCATCACTTGCTTTTAATCGCGCACCTGCGTTGCGTTCTTTCTCTCCGTGAAAGTTCAGACAGTTTTGTGAATTTTTGTTTGACTTTAAAATTTAAATCATAGATGAGCCGCTGTGACCCGTAAGAAGCATGTTCAGTTAGCAAAATTCACAAATGCAAATTTCCTTTGCGAAAGGGTTACTACAAATAGTCACGCATCCTATGTTATGGGAAGTTACACCCTCGATGCTGTGTAGGGACAACTTTGTTGCCCTACTCACCAGCGTGGCAGAGTCAGAGTCCTTAATTTTTGGAGTAGAAGAGTTGGAGTCGGACATCGGTAGGAGCCAGAAATCGAATTGAAAAAAATGGATCTGTTTTCTTAAAAAAAATGAGTCGGAGTTGGTAGAAGTCCGACATTTTAGGGGGCAAAGAGTCGGAAACCGGCTGGGCCCAGGAGTCGGACTTGGTTTATCCGACTTCGCAAGCCCTGCTTCCTGCGTAGAACGCCTTTATTTTTCCCTTCCCAAAAGCATTTTGTCGTCAGTGTTCTCTCCTGACGTGCTGTTAGCGTGACCATCGTTCGGTTTATGCATCACCATTTTTACGCGCAGCAGTGTCCCTACAGGCTTAAACTACCGTATTATACATCTAATATATCCTTTCCCAAATACGTGCCCTTTAACTGTTACCTATGCACCTAACTCAGTCTCTGTACCGTAAAGAAAACACTGATCTTTAACAACTAACAATGCTGCTCTCCTCTATTTTAGGTCTCATATATCCTTTCTTAAATACGAGCCGTTTACCTGTTTTTATTTTTTTTACTTGCCGAGCCTCTGTGTCGTATAATTAAACACACTGCCTTTTAAAGTGTTTTCTACGGAAGCCGCTCTAGTGCATTGCAAGTCCCATATATCCTTTCTCAAATGCGGGCCCGTTAAGTGTTACCTAACTGCCGCGGCCATCCCTCCGCATGGTCACCACCGGCCGCTCGTCACCGCCCGTCCTGTGGCGTAAGTGAAAGTTTCTACGCCCACGCTCGCCTCATTCTTGCCACAGTCCTAATTTTTTCTTCGCTCTTCAGCCTGGAATCTTCACAGCTTCTTCACCGCTCATTTCACTCGGACTCGCCCCTGCCCTATCATGATTTTCAGATTGCTATCCGACTTTGAATCTACACAGCTTCTTCGTTCGTTTCTTGATGGATTAGTTTTCTATTTCGGCATGTGAAAGTTTCATTTTGCTTCAATGAATAGGGCCATAGGGGATTGTTACGTTGTCAGTATTGTTAAAAAGTATATTTGCATTGCGTATGTAAGGAAGTATTTAAATGTAGGTTGTCAGTTTTTAATACTCAATATTTTTACGTACACTGCTTGTATCCAAGGTAGTTTTGACGTCATGGTTAATAACTGTCAACATTATAGTGAACTATGCTTTATTTAGTAACCCAGCTTATTAATTTTTTTGTTCCGGAAGTCTGTAACACATTTTGAAGTTGTAGTGAGCAGCATAACTGTTGCAGAGTCGGATGAATAACGTCTCACTCCAAAACTGCTAGGACTAGCTAGTGTCAGAGTTACAGTTCGTGGACCCCTTAAATTTCCGACTCTTGCTAACTCATAATCTCTTTCGTAGCCCAATAGACCAATTTTCACTGGTCTCGATTCTTGAGACGAGTGAGTTTCCGACTCATAAAAAATGTACGACGACTTCGCACTTCGGCTCCTACTTTGCAACGTTAATTAGCATACAAATAAACTGTTTGTTACGTCCAGCAAAGGCTGCGGAGTACTTCCTGTAACCCTACAAGAGCTCCAATGTTTTCCTTAAATCCCCTCCGGGGGCATAGGAGGGGGGGGGGTTAGATTAGTTAGGTTCGCCCATCCTATGTTATGGGGAGTAGCGCCCCCCGGGGGTTTGTGTAGGTTTCCTTAGCTGTTAGTTAGGCCTTCGGGACGTCTGTCTTTCGTGCCCACTTTGCTTCCTTCCACTTTCATACTCCTACTGATCTTACTGTTGCCTGTTCTTCCTCTTCTTTCGCGACTTGCTGTTCCCATGCGCGTTGATCTTGTGTGGGAACACCTTCGTGCATGGGTTCCCCGTTTTACTATCGACATACTGTATGTCCCTTCCTTTTCCTCACTTAGAAGAGCTAGTATGTATATAGGGAGGCTTAAATCTTCTTATAATATCTAATACCTCCTTAAATATTTCAGACAATGCTGTTCCTTTGGGATGCCAGCATTTTCTTTTGTCTTTGTAAGGTTAATTAAGCTCGCAGGAAGTTCTATTTCCCAAATTGCAGCGCGGTAAGAGAAAAATTTGCCATAAAAGTTACCCTCCTTACACTCAAGTTACTCGTTGAGACCATTTAGACTTTTCCATTGCGGTGGTAAAACATACGAAAAGTAAAAGCATGCGACCTATATCAGTGTTTCCCGATGCTGAGGTAGGTTACCCTAGGGGAGAAGTGGATCTGTAATTTTTGGGCAATGGATGTATAGGATATTGATATAGACAAATATATTCAAGGCTAATTGGGAAGAATATGATACGGTAACACTAACTAGCCCGTGTATATAGGTTAGGTGAAAGCAAGGACTGGTTCTGCTAACATCCAAATAGCTCTCGAGGATAGACGAAGAATAGGTTAGGTTAGGCGAGGTTAGTTCTTTTAATAGGGAAAATTAGCACAATCAGTCCTTGGAGTAACCTATTCTCGAAAGCTGTTACGATCGTTAGCTGAGTTGTACAGATAGCTTTTGTGAAAGCGCGCTATAGTACGCAGTGTGGGGGGTTGGTGGAGACGAAATTTGCCGTTTATCTGTCGGGATATCTACGGAAAGTGTCTGTAGATTTGTTTTTCGTGTCCTCTTTGTTCTAAGCTAGATACCTCTATTTCTCTGAGGAGAACATGTCCTCTTTTGCATCTCTGTGATGAAGTCCTCTTTCGAAAAGATAGTATAACCTTTCACATGCTCTTATTCTCCCTAATAAGGGAACAAATATATATGTATTCAGCTATAGTAATAGCGAGCTTTCCAATAAAACCTCTGCAGTTCACATATAACTGCAAAAAAAAAAAAGCCGATAATGCAGGGTGTCTGTTTAGAAGTTGCATTTTAGGATAATCACTTCGAAGATGTTGGGAAACACTGGCGAATATGATAGAAGGATCCGTGTTATGGCTTAGTGACGTATTTCAATTGATTCGTTCCAACAGCGGACTTGGATTTATTCATGAAGCAACTCTTTTCTATTAATTCTTTGGACAAGTGATTTCGAGTTATTCATTAGTCCTCTGATTTCTGTTAATTCCTTGTGTAACTCACTCTATTCTTGTTACCCATTACTTACTTGATTTAATTATGTTGGCAAGTCGCTTCTATTATTCTTTGGGCAACTCATGTCGATTGAATCTCGGCAACTGCCGTCGGCTGATTCTTTGGGCACTGGACTTGATTAATTCCATTGGCAACTGAATGCCATTAGCTCCTTAGTGCCCTCGAGAACCTTTCATTTTAAATAAAGCGATTTTCCTACGATATTTTATCTCGACGTTAAGTCTTAATTACTTAAACCACAGATTTGCCTTAATTCTCAGCGACATTGGCGTCATTACTTTACAAAATATCAAAAAACCAGTAGTACCCAGGAGACCTGCCCCAATCCCCCCGTTTCAGGAGGCCATTCCAGTAATTGGAAGGTTGCCTCAGGGTCGTTTCTGCATTTCGAGGAAGTGTCAAGTGAGACGAAAAGGTTGATTTTTCCTGCACTTAGGAGGTCCCTCGAAGCCGGTGTCTTTGGTAAGAAGTCCGCGGGTATGGCCCGTAGTGCTTTATCTTTCTACCGCCCTAGGGACCATGCCGTCACGATTGAAATAGTGTTGTTCTTTCGAAAATTTTTATTTACCATGCACAGTATGGACCATTGGCTCTAAATATAAATATGTATCTAAGGTAGCATCTGGAATTCAGGCCACTATTTTTTCTCATGCTCGCACCTTAAGACATTTGTGTATTTTTAATTATTGTATTTTAATTATTTAATTCTTGAGACTCGCACCTATTCTGACAGATCCAGATCATTCCTTCACAAATACCCATAATTGTAGATTCCAACCAGTCTTGCTCGTTGTTAACCGCTCTCGGTGTTGCCAATAGATACTCGTGTGTTACTTTCCTCGATACATGTAAAATTTTCGTTTATAGAAACTAGCTTATTAACATACTTTTACCTAGTCTGAATTGTTAGTGTCTATTCCTTGATGCTCGTAGCCTCGTGCCCATTCAGAGGTGTTTATGTCAATGCTGAATATTCTTATCCATTCCTAGAGACCCCTGTGCCCATCACTGCGCGTCTCCACTGACCGCCTCGTAACACTTGCCATCTCATGGCCGCCAGACAAAAATGGCCCCTGTTTGTTTACATTCTATAAAAGCAGTGAAAGTTTCCAAATTTGCGACTTCTGCGGTGCAGTGAGAATGGCTTCCAAAGTGAAGGCGAGTGGTACGAATTTGTTGAGTCACTGCACATTCCTTGGTACTATTTGGGCAGCTTTTTGGCTATGGAGATTATCCCATTTAACGAAGTTTATTATATTGATGGTTTGCACTTCCACGAGTGAGAGTACTTAGAGAACTTCAATATCTTCATTTCGTAGAAATGATGGACTCGGTTGAGTTCACTTTTTATCTCTTTTATTATCATCTTTTAAAATGGATAGAAAAGTTGTGACTGATTGATTTCCGCCATAACATGGTTGCGGCGTAGTGTGCTGCCATAACATGGTTGCGGCACAGTGTGCTGCCATAACATGTTTGTGTCGTGTTGTCATTCACAGAATATGACTTGAGACTCGAGCGATGCCGCAACTTGTTTGTGGTCTTCCATCATTCATATCACAATAGAATTCTTGGTCGATGTTTTCAAACCTATGTATGGACCTATGTCGATGTTTTCAAACCTATGTAAGGACTCGATCAGTAAGCTAGTTAATGGCAGCACAAGGCCGATTCGCTAGCTCGCCCGCTCGCGAATCGGCCAGCGGAGCACAAAAATTAAGACCAGCCAAAAAAAA
>LQNS02000226.1:2055324-2066193 GCA_001587735.2 Parhyale hawaiensis
ATGGAAAATATCAATATAAACACTTTGTCATAAAATATTGAAAACTGTTTTTTACAGATATTGGGCTTAGAAAATTTATGCGATGCAAGATCATACTGTCTTGCATTGAACCGGAATAACCATCACCCATATCACTTCCAGAGCGTCCAGGGTCTGCTTCCCACAGATTGTGCTCCTCGTAAATGATTCGCGCAGTGGCTTTTGAATCAAGAGTTAGAAGAATCCCATTTAGCAGAATAGGTGAAGCTACCTTTATAGACTTTTGCCTTCATGGACTTTAATGTTTTATGTTATGTGATGGACTTTTTAATGTTCATAATTTTCACGTATTGCAGCAGAACAACCTTCATGCCATCCATCAACATCGCCACCAGCATCGCTATACTGTCAATGTTTGGGCAGGTATCGTTCACATTCAAATCATTGGCCCATACATTTTGCCAGAGCGTCTCACTAGGAATGTTTACAGTCTTTCTTCAAGAAGTCCTTCCGGATTTATTGGGCGATGGGCCATTGGGTATTCGAAGAAGACTTTGGTTTCAACACGATGGAGCTCCGGCACATAATGCCCTGAATGTGAAACGTTTTCTCCACCTTCAAGTTCCAAATCGATGGATTGGTCATAATGGTGCTGTGTCCTGGTCACCAAGATCACCTGATCTGTCTCGCTAGATTTCTTCTAGTGGGGGCATGTGAAAAGTCTTATTTGTGACACACCTGACGAGTCGGAAGAAGACCTTGTCGCCCGAATTGCAGTTGCTGCTGGAGATATCGCCTAGATCCATCCATGGAATCTCTGACGAAGGTGTCGTGTTTGTATCAATGTTCGTGGTAAACATTTTGAACAATTACTGTCATGAGATCCTTGCTAATAAAAACTATCTCTTGTTATTAAGTATTAGAACTACCCTCGTGTGTATTAATGAGCAGAGTGCATATAGCCTGTGTAGGTAGGTAACTAATAATCAGTGTCCGTTATTTACATGATTATCTCACAAGCTAAGCGTTTTTCGATTTTTTTTTATTGATGTAAAGGTGTTAATAATGATATTTTCTACTAGTAGCCGAAGTTTGTGCCAAGAATTTTGCAACACCCTATATACTATAGTATATAGTAGTAACATATAATAGTGAATTACTTACTTTCATGTCTCTTATCGTTGTATGGAAAATCAATAAAACACTTCTTTGATTTCTTTCATTTGCAATGCAATTTTTTAAAATTATATTTTGTTTCTATCTTGCTCTTCATGTTTTCCTAGCACTAAAATAAATTTTCCAGATTTTCTACTAGTAGTAGATGTATATGCCGAAAACTAGCGCCAAAATTAGCGCTAGCGCCGCTAGGTTTCGAAAAATGTAACGGTAGCGCCGCTAGTATTTCTCAGGTCTAGCACTAGCGCCGCTAGTTTCTTTCATTAGCGCTCACAACTCGATGGTTATTGACGCGAAATTTTTACGAAACCAATTCAGACCAAACCTCGCTCGATGAGCTGATGGGTCATTTTTGAGTTACTCGACAGTAATATGTGAACTCAAGGTTGACTTTTTCGTATACCCTTTTGCGCATTGCGAGCCAAATCTATATTTTCTACGTACACTTGTAATGAGCGTTATGGATGATCTATACGAACCCCTTAACCCATCAGGAGTCGTCCCTTCAGTTGGACTTAATTTTTTATGTCACAACAAACTGGATTATCGGATGATTAAAAAAAAAGATATCGATATTTGCGGCAAATTTAACACTTGTTTCAGGTATACGAACAGACTAGATGTAATTTTTTAAATTCTCTCGACGATAGGTAGGTAGTAGTTGCCATCATTTGGAAATTAAAATCTGCGACTGATTTTATGTTTGAGGGAAACAAACCGTTTCGATGCCTCAATTCTACATGTTCCCTACAAACCGTATGTCTAGCAAGTTTGGAGAGCTTATGAGAAGAACCAAAAGGCCTTGATCAATTTTAACATCGAGTTTACACGGAAATCAGCCCGCAGCACTGCACAACATAACGCGACAATACTCTTAATAGCGTGCACTGAGCCCTCAGCCGCGAACAGACATTTCCGACCGATGGCTCGGAGTTCGGACACATAATGACGGGGCCACACTAGGCATTGACACTGACAACTTGATGCCTGGATTCGAGACTCGGACGTCATTGATGCCACGGTATCTATGCTACCGATTTTATATACGTGTCGCAACGGCACGCGAGCTGCACATCAAGGAGGTTGTATTGGGAGGAGAGAGCCTCAGTTCTCTTTCGGCGAGTGCGCAAATGGCTGAGGGAGATGTCGAGAGCGGGCGTTTGGACTCCCTAAACTGGCCGAGATGCTCTGAGTGGACCGAAGGCCGTGGTGAGCCCATAAGGAAGACACAGACAGGCAACTCTTCAAGATTATTGCAAGGAAATTGTCTCCGAATATTGATGCCACAGTGCTCACTTTGTTACTTTCATCATAGGTTCGTATACAGGATACAAGTTTCATCTACATAGCTCCAGCCGCTCGAAATAGCGTCGGTGGTTAATGGCTATAAAACTCTAAGCCCACGACTTCTTTCTATAGCGGCTTTGCGAGACAATCCCGCTCTCCGATTGGAAACGTCACTCAGCCAGTTCAAGGGTTGGTGGCTCGCTTGTCGTACTAAACTTAGTTTTTCTCAGTCTAGATTGGGGCCGCGTGCTGGGAGAGCCCGATGCGCTTGCAACGTCCGTTCCAGTTTTTGGATGTTACAAATATTACAGTTGGTGCTATTGCTACGGAAAGTGATGTTTATTTTAGGTACTTAAGTGTTAATATGATACTACAGTTCCCGGCAATTAGTAATTACCTCCGCCAAGGAGGTTACGTTTTCGTCGGGTTTGTCTGTCTCTTAGTCTGTTATTCTGTCTTTCATCAAGATAACTCAAAAAGTTATGAACCGATTTTGACGGAATTTACAGGGATTGTTAGCTAGGTATGTTAGGAGGAACAGATGATTGACTTTTAGTGAAGATCCGTCCATCCGTTTGTTTGTCTGCCACATTTTTCTCATTGCCATAGCTTAAAAAGTTATGGACAGATTTTTATGAAATTTACTTGAGTTGTTAGGTATATCACGAAGAGTAAATGACTAAGTTTTGGTAATGATCCGTTTGTTCGTTCGTTTGTCACTGTTTTTAGGTTTATGCTTGTTAGCACAATAACTCAAATAATAAATGGATATCTATGAAATTGACAGGAGTTGTGAGTAATGTTAAAAGACGTAAATGATTCAATTTTGGTGCAGATTGGTTAGTTCGTTTGTATGTTTGACTCTTGTTTGTAGTAATGTTTGTTAGCATGATAACTCAAAAATTTACGAACGGATCCTCAAGAAAGTTGCATAAGCTGTTATTACTATCAAAAGGCACAAAGATTGGATTTTGGAGTTGATACAAAGAAAATCATGGTTTCAGAGCCAAGTTAAATTTTTCGTTATCGCTGCCTCGCTTGGCGGAGGTATGCGCTCTCTGAGTGCTCTAGTTTATTTTGTTAACATCTGCTTCCCCTTTTTTTTCTTTTTATAAATGGCAGGAGTGCTGTAACTGCTATGTCGATTGTATTTCTTTGGATATACTCATGTATGGCTTGTGCTGATATTGCAATATTTTTTCTTATGGTCGCTAGCAGAATATCCGTAGTCTTTTCACGCATGCGCACCCTTGCAGGCACGCGCATTCATGCGCTCCCGTCATGCGTAGTTGACGCGTTGTCGACATGGTTGGCGCATGTGCGTTTTTTGGTGCCACAAAACAAATAGCGTCGTCTCGCCTCATTCCTTCCGCACCTTTCGTTTCCAGTGCTACATTTGCGGACTTCCTTGGTCACTTCAGATCGTCCACTTCGGCGTCTATCAAAGCGATTTAGTTCCTGCCATACATCCCCTTCAAAAATCAACCTAAGCCTCCGGCCTGCACTGTTACATTGAATTTTTGCACCGTGCACCAAGTTGCACTGGAACTAACTCTTGTCCATGTAAAAATTTGCTGTATCAAAAGTCTGCCCATTCTACCAAAGAGATCAAACCCCCACTGCATTTTTATTTTTCAAGTTTCATTGTTGCTCGTATTTAGGTCACCAGTTGCTCTGAGCGGCCTGTGTCAAATTCATTCAGTTCCCGCATTATATCTGACCGACAATCGTGCAGGCATTTCGTTAATTTTATTCCAATGTCTACATTTATATCTTACATTATTGCTGCATTAACATTAATTTTTTCATGTTTTCTCTAAAAAAAGGCGCATTTCTGTGTCAAAGTGATTTTTTGGTCAGTTTTCATACACCAAAGTGATACGGTATATTGTTTAAATATTCCTTCAGCAAAACAATAATCTTTCATCAGATTCAGTTTAGCAGCCTGAAGAACTCTAGTTTTACTACTGCACCTTGGTCGTACTCCTTACGTATGGGTAATAAATTTTTAGATGACCGCAGAAAATTCAAACATTCCATGCAGATGTTACTAAATCCACTATCAGAATTAATATAAAATAGCTCTCTGTGCTGTACTAGGAACTCCGTTCTGTTGCACGAGACGAAAGTATTGATTTCATTTCGCCTGGTGCTCATTTTTGTGTGTCACTCTTATTGTAACAAGAAATTAAATTTTAGTGCGTTGTTGTTCTTGTTTGTTAATTTCAGGTCGACGAATGCGTCGCTGGCGTCGGAGCAGGCGAACCTGGTGGCTGAGAAGCAGCGCGTGGTGGACCTGCGCTCGCAGCTGGAGGACACTGAGGGACAGAGGGACGCTGCCCTCAGGGAGATACGGTGAGAGACAGAGGGATGTTGTCCTCAGGGAGATCCGGCGAGAGACGAGGGATGTTACACTCAGGTAGATGCAGTGTGGGACAGAGGACGTTACCCTTAGGAAATACGGTGAAGCGTGGTGGTTCGGTGCCCTTTGGGCGAAATGGTAAGGGTTAGAGCAGTGTTTCCCAAACTTAGACTTGTCGCGTACCATGTGTTTAACATTGGTCCCATCGACGTACCACAGCTGTGACGGAGGAGGAGGAGCATATATGAAGCTAATGGTTTTCTAGCAGTTTTAGTTATAATTACACAGATCAGCATAGTTAAGAAACAAGTGTTTTTGTACTTACCACATCGTTAAAACGTCACATTAAACATAAATGTGGCGGATGATACTGTTGAGGTATGCCCAGAGACAAGTTCATGGATATCCGGCTCGAGGATGGTGACCTGAAATCGAAGATGAGGTTCCCCGTCATTTAAACTGTTCGTTTTTTTTTTTTTGCCCACTAGAGCAGAGAATCCAACCTCACATAAATACGGGGTGGGGAAGAGCAGAAGAAACTTGACAGCCTTGTGCGAAAGGGATGGATATTCTGAATGCATTCTGAGCCAAAAACAAGTGCAGTGGATTTTGCTGAAATTGGAATTTCGAGAAACTATCTGAAGCCAACCCCAATAGCTGTTCTTATTGGCATTTGAAAGTTTATTGGCTACTTTTTGAGTACTGACATTGTAAGGAACACGTTTCCATTCAAAAGCACCATCCTGCTTAGGGAGATAGTCATGAAAACCTTGTTGCAAGCCTTCCAGGGGCTGCTTCATTGTTTCCAGCACATCACTATTTACTATCCAGGTGCTCTTCAGAGTTGATTACTAATTCATGAAGGCATGGAAAGGAATCCAATTCACCTCAACTAAGACACCTATTCCTTAACTTTAAATTCACGATCATCGTGCTAACTTTGTCTTGAACATGGAATACAGATATTTGCTTACCTTGCAACGATAGATTAAAGTTGTTGAATGTCCGAATACATCTGCCAAATGCGCTGATTTACACAACCATCCCTAGTCAAGCATTCGGTCTCGCAGGTTGATGGTTTCATTCAGGGAAACGAGCAGTTCCTCACGAAGTTGAAATAGGCGAGTAAAAATTTTGCCACGCGAAAGCCAACGCACTTCAGCGTGACGCAAACGAGAGCGAAGGATAGCAGTCTTGGATACGTCTAAGAACGAAACTATGTGATAGCGCCTGGCACGGCTATCTATGCCTATAACAGACCAAATATTGCTGCTGCTCTGCGTACCACCTGAAATCCTATCGCGTACGGTACCACTAGTGGTACGCATACCACACTTTGGGAAGCACTGTGTTAAAGGGTCGCTGCTTTCTGTAGATACGGTGAGGGCCAGATGAACGCTGGCCTGATGAAGCAACATAGGGATGCTGCCCTCATGAAGATACGATGGAGGCCAGTCACTGCTCTCAGGGAAATACGGTGAAGGGGAGGTGAATTCAGCCCTAGGAAAGATACAGTTTGTATATATTGTACTTTGATTAGAAAATAGTGACAGTTTCGTTGACATATTTACACGCTTTGGATTACCGTTTCAGATCTAATATTCCACCTCACTGGCCAATGAGAATTCCTTGCTTAAAAATTCGAAATATATATTTTCAGTGCTATAGTTATCAAGTTTATTTATCGTCAAGTGCTTTATTGCCTGCTTTTGGTGGCTAAAAAGAATAAAAAAGCAACATCCTGTTCTTAGCTCTTCAACTAGCGTAGCTATCTTAACTCTTGAGCTAAATAATTTTTTACCAAAATCATTTTGATTCGAAATAAATAATCTCCACACACTCGACAACCGCTAGAGGAATTCCCCGAGTTAGTTGGTTAGGGAAATGTGCGTTGCAAACGCTTATTTCCATTTGGACTTTCACAATCTTACTTGAAATGGAGCAAGTTTGGTAGGTACTCTGTTGGTGCTCCATCCGTGCAGGCAAGTTGTTGAGTTAGAGTCTCCATTATCAGTTGCCTATTATAGATACTGCTGCACGTGCTAGAAATTTATCTACCGCCTCTTGTTTGGCGTTTTTGTTCCATTGTAGAATATTTTGGTCTTGTTTTAGTGTGTCTTGCATTCCAAACTCGTGTAATATTGAGTCTAGAGATAATTGGATTGCATACAAAGTCTGTTTTCTAATTTTTTGAGTTTTAAGGTAGTCCTGCTTCGTAATCGAACAAAAGAGAATGGAGATAATAGAAAACGTTACGAGTTTATAAGGGTTACTAATTTAATAGTTTTGTTTCACACATATTCTCTGGATACTTCATGTATCTAATGAATCTGTTAGATTATTTTTCAGCGCTACAAAGCACTACTACTTGACGAATTTTATCATAGTTCTGCTGGATTTGATTGGATTGGCAGATCAAACTCTCTTCCATGTAGTGGTGGCGCTATCATTTTTGTTCACTGATTTTTGCGGCTAAATTCTTGCTCCGCGCGACTCCAGTTCGTGTCATGTAGGTGCGCTGTCTGCATTGCAATATAACGTCCGTAATATAGTTATCGCCGCGTTTAGCCTTTTTCAGCGTGCATAACGGGTCAACTGCAACTAGTGGGCGAGACGCTCCCCACTCTCGTCCAGATGCTCGCCCACTCTGATCAAGAACTTGCGCGCCAATCATCCATGTTGCAGCTGGCATCATTTTTGTGCACCAGTTACCGACTTTTACTTGAGATCCGCTGCCTCGAAGTTACAGTCATATTGCAGGCCTGGCCACGGCCTTTGTGGGATTACCGTCAGTTTTTACCGAACTGTCTTCATGAATTTCCGAAGTTCCATTTAATTCAGTTTTTACACAAAATGGGCCTGAATATTAAGTTAACCCAAGTGAAATTGGAGACTCTGTATTACTGAAACAGAACCGTACGTGACGTCACAGTTTATCGCATCCAATGGCGCTTCGGTACCGCGTACCCCACCGAACGGTGTCTGTTCAGTGCTGAGGGATCTGTGCAGTCTATGTCAAAGTGTCATCTGACGCTGCGCTATGCTATGGCCTGTGGGCTTCCGCGTTGACTCGATGTTGTAATTCTTGTCATTAGGTCGTGAGGGT
This sequence comes from Parhyale hawaiensis, assembly GCA_001587735.2. NCBI lineage: Eukaryota > Metazoa > Arthropoda > Malacostraca > Amphipoda > Hyalidae > Parhyale > Parhyale hawaiensis. The sequence goes on from LQNS02000226.1 coordinate 2,063,235, forward strand.
TTGGCCTCTTGCCAATCTATTTCACTTGCATCACTTGTACAATTATTGTTCCAGCTTTCCTATTATTGCCTATTATTGACAATATAGATTCTCACAATGCAAAGGAAATAGTTTGATCTGCTTAGACTAAATCGACTGGAATTTTCAATCTGGGCTTTTTGATATGCCACCATGGGTCGAGTGTCAGGCGCACCGATTGTGCTAGAGATATCCTGAAGTCCTTCCAGCAACCCCTTGAAACTCGATTCAACTTTACGAATCGAAAGCCCTTGATAGAAATTAGGGATAAATAAATCCAAGCAGATTAGATTATCTAATTTGCAGCGTGCCAGTCACTGACGCCCTAACTCAGCCGTTAATGCCTTCTTACTGTCACTTACATCACTTGCTGTATTGCTCTACATACTTGTAACGGCTGTCGTTACTCATTTACAGATCACCGCCATTTCTTCTTACTACCTCTTATTTCAATTGTACTGTACTTGTACTATAATATCCATCGCTTCATCGGTTGACCGTAACCTGTTTACTGTTTGATCGAATTATTCTTAACTGATACGTTCCTAGATTTCTACCTTTTCTTAGTCATTTTTAGGACTTTAGCCTCGCCAAACGTTAGCATAAGTTATCCTGAATGCTGTTCCTATCTTCAACGCGTGACTATCACCCTTTCATTGTTATAGCAAATTCTTTAACTGTTACATAATTCCTGTTTTTACTAGCGATGTCTTAGTCATATTAAAGACTTGATCCTCGGCAGTCATTAACATAAGTCGTATAAGTTACCGTTTCCTGCGGATATAGAGTTTCGTCATCCATTCATTTCCTGGGGATGGAATCATCTCTACTATCATGTATAGGTATACAATACTTACGTTACTAGTGTTACTATTGTTTTTTTTTTTTTATTTAGGACTGACCGTCACTGTTTTCTACACGAGTAAATCTTTTTTCCCGCTATTTACATCACTTTTGCTCGGAGGCGCATTTGGATAATATTCCATTACTTCAGTGTTTCAAACTTTTCATGACGATAAAGCTTTCCAAATTTCGTCTTATAGATGAGCCCTAGTTTTAAGCAATCAGTGGAAACAGCTAATTAACAGAAGCTTATCGCGTTGAATTTGATAGAAATCATGAGACGGTAGATGTCGAGTTCACACCACGGCTTGAGCTCCAACTGCTGCAATGTTATTTTACCTCGCACTGCAGCTGGTGCAGTCACAACTGCCGAGTTACGTGGTACGCCCCCCGCTGGGATCGTGTCAGTTTCGGGAGCCGCTTGCATACAAAGTCACCTCGCAGTGACAGTGGAGAAACCGCTTTGTGCTTGCAGCCTCGAGGTCTCGGGTTCGCTTCTCTCTCAGGGCGGTGGGTTTTGATGCACTGATTGCGGAATCGGCGTTTCTGGCATTCAGGCTTCTCGGGGACATAGGATGAGCATAGGCAATCACAGGGCTAAGTTCGTTAGGTTCGTTGTTACGGAAGCAGCGCACCTCCTCCCCCTCCCATCCCTCCAGGAGGACTGCAGTGTGACCTTTGCTCTAACTAGGCCTTCAGGTCATTTTTTTTTCTTCGTGTCCACGTGGTATCATTCCATACTCATGCTCCTACTTATTGCTTTGTGTTCTGTTCTTTTCGTTGTTTCTCAACCTCATTTCTTTCATTTCGGGTCGCGTTACACGTTTCCGGGTAACACCAGCCTAACCAGGGCTGTTAATGCAACACTCCTCTGCTGTACCCCAGGCGCCTGCAGGCGGAGGTGGCATCCCTGCAGCAGGACCTGCAGCAGTGCTGCGCGCAGCGTGACGCCTTCAAGCTGCGAACGCAGGAGTACTGCAGGACGCTCGAGGACCTCGGAGGTGCTCTCGCTACCAAGGTAACCTTTGCATCTTATTTTCTACAGCATTCGTCGTCTTATAAAATACACAGAGAATACGCAGTATTGCTGGGGCCACACTATGACCAACACCGCCTGCTTTGAGTTAGGCCACTTTGTGTACCAGGACAGGTTCACTCACAGTCTGAAGCTGGTGTGAGTGCTCTTCTTCACATAGTCAACTAATTGTGATATATGATTTTTCCAAAGCTCCGTTCTGTTCATCGGAGAGGAATTTGTATCTAGTTTCTACATATTTGGTAAAGTACAATTCTAGATGTTCGATTTATCTTGTTTCTGCTTTTTAGGCAATATTGTTCATTTTATCTCAATTTAATATTACATTTCTTTTGTATCGTCGATTCGCACGATCTATCCGTCATTGTTTTATACAAAATAATATGCGGTCGATACGGTCATTGCTTTACCCAGAGAAGGGATAAGTTCATGTACACGTCTCGTGATATTCGAGACTGAAGCGTTCGCTTGCATTAAACGTGTGAACGGTGGGGGATCACGTTTCAATTACCGCGAGTATATCCTCACACAGCTTTGAGATACAGACTCTCATACAGAACCTAGCTAGCTATTTTCCGGACGGCGGAAGAACGCTTTCGTACGAATATCGCTGCGCAGGGTACCAAACCTAATTTCTTGCCTGGCATAGGGTAAACCAAGACGTTGAAAAAAAAGTCAGGATATATGTGCTATACATGTTTCCCGCGACCTACTACGTGATCGTTTGTTTCTCTTTCTTTTATTTGAATCGCTAGTAATTCGTTGGTGAGGAGGGTTGTCCTGAGTGATGAGATACCAGCACAGTCGCATTCTCAAGCTCTTTATTTCAGCCATGTGCTGTGGCCGCAATCATAGCTTATGAAGGGCTTACTTCTCACGTTTATTCGCTTCAGTGGACGTTTGGCACTCACGCACTAGTGTCGTGATCGCATTTATTTTTTACTAGTGTCCCGAGCCGTCATTGTAAATGACGGCATATTGGGTTATTAATGACTGGTGCACATGTGCGATAAATGACGGCAGTAAGTTAGCCCTTCAGGAAAACCCCCGCTGGCTTCCTCA
>LQNS02000226.1:2073310-2100466 GCA_001587735.2 Parhyale hawaiensis
ATGGAGCCACTGAGACAATTTATCGACAAAGTCCTGTGTTTTGGTAACAACATCATTAAAACTAACGTCACTGAGATAAAACACAGCGTCATCCGCGTATAAAATTCCCCTAGTATCCGGGAAATCATTGATATCGTTAATAGTATCCTATTTAGTAAATAGGACATAAAACTCTTGTACCACAAGAACACACAGCCAAATATGGATTGGTTTAACCCATTAATGCATGAAGTAAACCTTTAGTTTACGGAAAATTAGCACCATTAATAGCCTCCAGAAAATGGACAGCATGCGTTGCTAGTTTGTTGTAGCTTGCAATTACAAATAGTTTGATTTCAGCACTCTTAGAGTAGTAGGTAATCGTTCTCGCTACCATAAATGTTTACCTTTTTGGTCGATTAAAATTTTTATCAGTGCTTGTTTATACGTTTTTAGACACGACTGGGTATTCCAGGAAAACAGGAGCAATGGAATGTCGTAGCGCTGCTGCTGTGTTAATGAAAAGTCAATAAAATATTCACATGGCGACCCGTCCAGTCTACGTACAACCGTCATCTTACTAGTTTTTCGAAATGGCGCTTGACGCATAGACAACAGCTGGGGCGATTTATGTGGGCATACATGCCGCTGGTTAATGAACAGTAGTTAGGTAAGTACATACTACGTGAATTAATGTGCTTAGGGTTGCTAGGTCGCTCCATGTCTGGGTTTATAACCTATGCGGTCATCGCAGTGAAGTGTCAGTAAAGCATAAAGTAATAGGTAGGCCTATATATCAATATTTGAGTCAAACAAAAAATGAATAAGTGAAATGGAGGGAAAGCTTTTTGCCTGCAACTCAAATCGTTGTTGTTTTATCAAGCTTACTGATCATATTATGCTGAACAGAGGGTTTAGACTAGAACGCCTCGTTGCGTAAGACCATCACCTGCAGTAAGGGAAGGGAGGGGGCTGAAAGTGCAGAGTCAGGAATTAAAATTTCAACGCCGTCATTTTTGATGACTAGCTTACTCGAGTTTTTTAATGACATTTTCCGCTTCTCGGTCAAACCGCCTAACCGCATGAGAATGATTGTGGCGGTCGCTCAGCTTCTTCTACTTCTTCTTTGGGTGAACAGACAGACAAACAAACCAATAACCGTAAACGAAAACGGTATCACTACTCTTGGCTCGCGGGTGATAAATATGAAAATTTGTGAAACACCAGACTTTGTATAGTATAATTACTTTATTAGGATAGGTGAATAAATACGGTCTTTGAAAATAATTATGTCTTCGTATGCCCCATTGAAATAACCTGAACTAATTTAGCCCTGTCCTACATGGATTTTTCCATTTTGAACGTCAGACATTGAAACGAAAGAAATGAAGCGGAAAGCTTAAAATCTTTTCGCTCGCTGGGAGATATGCAAGAGATGCACTTGCTTGAGCTCATTAGTTTTTAATTCATTAAGAAAATTGACGTTCCATTTGACATGACTCTGAGCTAAGGCCATGTTTCCTAAGGTGAACTTGACCCCTGCTGAATGGAGTTAACCCGTTAGAGGACTGACCCGTCCAGGAGTTGTCGAATGTTTGTAGGTTATTCTGAAGTCTGAAGTACTACAGTACGTTACCTTTGATTAAGCAAGTACAATTTTCTACTTATTTTTAGACAAGTGCCAAACATTTAAAATGTGAATAGTAAGTTGGTGTACAGGTATGTTGTAACTATAAAAACAATTACAGAAAAATAAAACGGAACCATTTCCCACGTTTTGGCAACATTTGATTATCGCACGGGGTTCTGCTGTTACCCCAGATTATGCAACATCACTCTCTACTCTAGTCAACATGGGCAAGAAATGCGGTTTAAAAAGTGAAGAAAAGATCAAAGTGACCTCGTTATCGGCTTCTGGTGAGACAACACTCGAAGTTTCCAAGGAATTACTGCGTGATCACCGAACACTTAAGGCTTATGCAATTGAAGGTAAAGCCAAAGGGAAAACGCCGAATAGAGCCTGTACGAGGAAATTGACTGCTCGAGATATGCGACCGACCTCAACAGACACTGCTTAAGCGTCAAGAAGGTGGTGGAGGTATAATGTTTTGGGCCGGGATAGTAGGTGACACCCTTATTGGTCTATTTGAAGTGGCAGAAGTAGTTAAACTGAACGCAGAAAGGTACTGCCAGTTTCTTGAAGCCAACTTGATTCCATGGCTTGATGAGCAGACTATCGCACGCCGATCCAAATTGGTATTCCAGTACGATAACGCTCCCTCACACCGAGCACGGTACACTGCTAACTGGCTTGCGGATGAAGGATTCAAATCAAAAAGGATTATGACCTGGCAAGCGAATAGCCCCAATTTAAATCCCATGAGAACCTCTGGGGAATGATCAAAAGGAAGGTCTCTGAAGGTGGTCGGTAGTTTTCGAGCAAAGTAAGCCTGTGGAATGCAGTAAAAACAGCAGCAGACTCCATTCCACCATCTGAAATATCAAACCTGACAAAATATGTTGATAATCACCTTAAAAAATCATGAAAAATGGAGGTTGCCATGTTCAAAATTAACGTAAGTTTACCACTACTGAACACTCATTTCAGTATTTACTGAATTGTTTTGGTTATAATTTCTTGGTTTTGGACGTTTAATAACAATATTTCTGTTCACTTGCATTTATTTCCTCTTTATGATGTTTTTATTAACTTGTTGCATAACCTGAGGTAATAGCAAAAAACTCGTAAATAAGCAACTTGTACGATAAACTTAACCAATGGCTAAATATTTATTTTACAAGTGCTGTTTATATTGGTAACATAGCCAGACATTTAGTTAATATTGATACTTCAAAGTTAGACACCCATCTTGGAAAATTAAGTAAGAAAAATGCTATTTGCATAATCAAAGGTAACGCACTGCAGTATAAAATTTTACTAGAGCATTAGGAACACAATGTCTATATCGTGCCGAACCATTCTTGTGGTATAACACAGGCTCGTGCGCCACTAGGACGCGTTTTAAATTCTCAATGAATTTTGTCTCTGCTTTTTTACCGGGTTCTTCTTCAAGTGGTCAGTGCGCTACTGACAGGAAAAAGGCGCAAGTTGTGCATCTCGAAACCCCGGGCACTGCTGAACGCTTTTCATCAGCTACGCCGCACAGGGGAAGGAAACGCAATGGAAAAAGGTAAAAGTCCAGCAGGAATAGGTCGGCCACCTCGATCGGCAGCCTCCCTCCCGAAACAGAACGGGAAGTATTGAGAGCCTCCCTAACTTTACAAAACTAACCTCGTCAGCAGGAACTGCGGCGAGCTGCAACATCTCCTGCGGGAAAAGCACTCGGGACCCTTGGGTGTGTGAAACTCAAATATATTGTGGCAGGGAAAGGGCCCGCCAGAATATACCCCTGAGGGCTTGTAGTTTATTCATACTACTACGTTGAAAAAGAAAATGATTTCGTTAATGGGCTAGTCCTTGGACATTACCCGTGGGTTATATGTACCCTTTTCCTTCGAATTGAATAAATGGTTAGTATTCCAGGTTATTAATACGTGTCTCACCTGCGCTCTGTGTCGGCAGTTGGCAGAAGTGCAGTCGGAGCTGGAGTCGGAGGCGGCGGAGTGCCGCAAGCTGCGGTCTCAAGCGGCGCTGGCAGACGCGGAGGTGGAGAGACTCAAGAGAGAGATCACCAACGAGCAGTACGAGCGCGAGAGAGCCAATCAGGAGCTTAGAAGGGTACGTAAACTTCATATTATCTTACGAATGGCTTTGGTTCACACGTCAAGTGATGCCGTTGAAGTGTAGCGTTGAAAAGGAAAGAGTCGATCAGGAACTCCAGAGAACATGAATGCCTCTTTCAGTCCTCGTGCTTGTTATTTGAGGAAGTTATATAGTAAGTTGTACTTTTACATCTGTTTATATGCTTCGTTTTTTTACCACTTTGCGTTCTTCTAGAGTTTAAACGCAAGTGACATAAATTATACAATGTCAGAGCAAAGAAGATTCCAGACCGAGTGGATGGTTGCCCGAGAAACTGCCGAAAAGAATTCAAATGAATACAAAATAGGATTGCCAGAGTTTGAATGTTGATTGATGATAAGAAGCGCTCAAAAGACCATTATTCCGAAAGCTTACATAAGTTTAGATTGACATTTGGAGTCATCCTGGGAGCACGACTGCCCATGATAATACCTGGCTGAAGTTAAGTAGCTTTTTATAATTTCAGGCGGTATCGTGTATTTCGTCTTCGGTCACTGCTTCAAATATTGGGGACTGTAACAGAAATTAGGATTAATAATTAACGTGTCGTACTTAACACTAAGATACTAGCGTTTGCTCGAGATTTCGGACATCATTAGAAATAGTTACGTACAGGGAGTCGGAGTCGGTAACTGAAGGGGATCAGGAATCGGACGTAGTCCGTCCATCTCCTCAAGTCTGCTTCTGTAAGTTTCCTGAATTTTGCAATGTAGGTGTTTTGGGACTACCAAAAACTCCATTATTGTGTGCAATTATCTTGCTGCGCGACGTTTCCGAATATTTTTGTTTAAATAAATTTGTTCTGTCTTGTTTGCAGTTACGGTCACTGCAGCTGCTCAGCTTCTAACGAATGGCTACCGTAGAGAATGTAAAATATATGGTAAACTTAAGCGTCTACTGGATGGATTGTCCGGCCGGACCCTGTCTCCAATGCACAACGAACGAAGCTCAACGACCGTCCCGCTGATATGTGTTCACCTTGCCATAGTAGTGATAAGGAGAGCTATATATATTAGTCCTTAAATTATCTTTAAGTATACGATCTCACGTACCGTTAAGTAGTTGACTTGTCTGCAGTCGTTATCGGGTGTTGTTTCTATAGTGTCCTCGTGTTCTGTCGGCGTCCACTACTTTGCGAGTTATGACCTGATGGAAATAATGCCATTAATTATTCAAAAATTCAAAAACTAATCTTTATTTAAGGCCCACCGAAATCATTAAGTTGAGATTCAAATAGTGTTATTCTTAAGAAAATTGATATACATTTGAGACGATAAAGGTTTGACTCTCTACCTTACACTTTAAGCATCCATTTTCGTAGAAGTAGCGCTGCTTGGAACTCAGCTCTGAGATCCTATTGTAAGGTAAATGAGTAAAATATTGCCTGCAGATTTGGATGTGGTTGAAAGTTATTTGTTTGACACCGTTGAATCACAAGACAAACCGTGCGTAGTCCCAAAACAATGCCTTCAGTTTATTGTGAGCAGTTTGGAGACTCCAATGGCCGATGTTGCGCGCTGATAAACACTGTCTGAAGAAGCTTCAAGGGGCGCTTTGCAATTGCTCTGATCAGCAGATAAATTATGAAGCTTTCTCTGCTAATTATTTACAATAAATAAGCAAAGTTTAAAAATACAGTGTGAATATATACGGTTGTGCATTCCTGTTGCTTTGATTTTATTCGAGCTCTAAGGATTGTAGGCGGTCTGTTCTTACTTGATTGCTTACAAGATTTTGCAATATTTGTGTGATTTCTACATGAGAATATTATGTTCATTTTTTTATCAGCTTTGCTTAGAGATTTAACATGCTATTGCAGTTTCTAAGAGATTGCTAGTAGGTTTGAAGATTTCTTACAGATCTTTTTTTGCAGCTCATGTTATTTTAATTTGGCAGTGGAGCAAACTGCTTGCATCCTACCTATTGAGAATGTGATCTTGGCAAATGAAATATTTTCCGAATCCAAGAGATGAAAGTTGTTTCTTCCTAAATTACCTGAGGCTACTACTGTGCTCTTTGTATCAGAATAAACTGCATCGGAAATGACGCAATGATCCAAATTGTGCTTTTTGTACCAGAATAAACTGCGCATCGGAAATGACGCAATGATCCAAATTGTGCTTTTTGTACCAGAATAAACTGTGCATCGGAAATGACGCAGTGATCCAAATGCTTCGTTAAATACATGTTATAATGTCAGAAAGTTATGTGCCCGTAGCGACATATTTAACTTTTGTTGTAAATTCATAGCTGTGCATTGAAGTGTCGGAAACTTGACGGCAAACGATAGCTAACTTGTGCTGGAGAGCACGACTATCTTTCCTTTCTAAATGATGGCTGGTCCTTTAATTCGTTATGTAGGACTGAGGCCACCGAAGCACAAGGCTTGTTGATAAGGCAAGAGGGAAATCTTACTTTTGAGCCGTCTTGGTAACCTCACCCCACTCGTTATTGGCCTATCTTGGGCCTGTTTTTCCCGTGTGCAGGTAGGATATTTCGTAGAATGCCAGTAGTGATGTTGCAATTGTTACACCTCATGAAGAAGTAATGTGACGCTGGTCTGTCTCTACGCAAAATAAACTTGGTAAGTTAGAAATTACGGTAGCTCTGTTGGCTCAGTGACGTCAATAATGTCAGTTCAGATTTACAGCGTCGGCAAAAAAATCTTTACACTTCAATAGCAAGACACGAGAAGTGTGCGTTAGTATTTCGTTTGCCCTACCCGACATAATAAAGCGAGATGTTAGTGCAGTAGGTGTAAAGTTATATGACTTCAAACTTGAAAGAAAGTAAAAATAACACGTCGGCAAGAGCGACCCACTCACTATCAACCTCACTGCAGCAGCACACCACCCTCGCTGAGGGTTGGCTGGGTGATGGACGTTTGCTATGAGTGGGCCGAGGGAATGCATCATCACTAACATCTTCTTGCGCTATTATGTCGGATAGGGTAAACGAAATATTAACATTTCTTTTGTAAAGTTTTTTCTTGCCATTGAAGTGTAAAGATTTTTTTTTGCCGGCACTGTACTATCTTGAGATAACTGTTGTTTGGCTCAGTATAACTGCGGTATGAAGGTGTTGTTTTATTGACCTGCCGCGCAGTGGGAATATCTGTACATTCTAATAAGTGTGCCATTTCTCTGCCCGACGACAATACTGCAGATGATGAGTGCTAGATTCGTCTCATTATTATAGCGTTGCAGGCTTGCAACCACAATACAAAGTTTCTAATGCTAGCGTTGGCTGAAAAAAAAAAGGCATCAATTCTTTGATGACATTACGAATTTTGAAAGAAATAACGCAATGATTGGTAACATGTAACCTATTCCTACTATGAGTACAGGAATGCTGCCGCCTTACTTAGCGCTTATACAATCATTATTTTCAATGGTTAAAGCCTCCGTTTCCACAACAACGGCGATCTAGCAGAGGGAGAAACAAGGGACATATAGCATAACGATAGAAATGGGGAACCCATGCACGAAGATGTTCCCACACAGGATCAACGCGCATGAGAACAGAAAGTCTGAAAAGAAAACGAAGATCAGAATAAAGCATGAGCAAGAAGGAGTCTGAAAATGAAAGGAAGCAAAGTGGACCCGAAAGAAAGTCGTCCCGAAAGCCTAGCTAATAGCTAAGGTAACCTTCAAGAGAGCGTTTAAAATTTGAACACCTCTTGAATAATTACTTCATTACAAATATAATAACTGCAGAATATAAAAATATAAATTTGTACTCATATTATTCTGGCGCTCTCGTAGATTGCTACCTCAAATTCGCCCTTTCTGCCCAGTCGTCGGAAAGTAGAAGATGAAAAACTCCCTTTCCGTAGCCGTCTGGGACAATAAAGATTTGGTTCGCCAAGGAAAATGGATAACTCATGTACTCATGTCCTACGGCTGGTCGATGGAGCTTTGATAAAATATTTTACTAATAACGAGGACATCTCAACCAGGAAACAATCGATTCGTGATGACGCGACGCGTTTCTAGGGAGACTTGGAACAGGATTTAGTTCAATTAGAATTCATCTTGAAAACCCTAGAAATTTTCGTTCTAGTTACAAATGTCGAATCCACTGGAGACCCTCTGAAGGAAGACTGTCTCGGTGGTCTCGGTCTACTCTATTGGGCATCTATTCGGTATTTTGAATTATGAATGAAAACTCGACTGCTGGATCATGCTCGCAGGTGTCGGGAATCTTAGTCCCAAACTTTTGCTCGTGTGCACTATTGTTACCAATGAAAGTACGCCACAACGACGACGCACCTGTGATGTAATTATATTGTGGCCACGCCGGCACCATTCATTGGACAGGCACTCACCGCATGTTCCGTAATTGGGTTGCCGCTATCAATTTTAACTTTCCAAGAGTGGGAGTGCTGATGGACGCTTTGAAGTTGCAGCTTGATGGGACGGCGGCACTCAATCAGTTTTTTCCCTTTCTGCGTGTTTTTTTCCCCTCAAGTCTCGCTTGATTAGCCTGACAGGACAAAAGAAACTCGCGTGGGATGGATGCAGATGACTAATTTGGAATAAACAACGTAGCTACGCCTGACGTTGAGTAAGAGCAGCAGATCGATGGCGATTTTTTAGGCATAATCAGAGTTACGAAAATTAGTAGACGGCAAGAGGCTTTCAAGTGCCGGAAAGTTTCGATAAAGTTCTGCCAATTTAGGCAGAAGTTCGTCTTAAAAAACAACGCAGTTAGCACGCATATTCAGGGAAAGCTACAGCATTCGTGCCGATGACTTCCAGCACAATCGTACACACGTAAGAAAGAGGTAATAGCAAACAAATTCCAAAACTTTTGGTTTCCTGATGATGATGCTGTGACAGCTACGTTAGGTCAATGACTAGTGGGACATCAAAAGGACGTCAAAGGGAAGTAAAATTGTAGTGAAATTTTACAACGAAAGAAAAGTTTCTGCGGCTATTTCAAGTTAGATGATATCACTGAATCAACATAAACTTCAACTTCGACATAAACTGTGTAGCTTTCTATGGTACCCTATTGCTATCTGTCGATGCGCAGCACTTTTTTAATGAATGCCAAGACAGCAAAATGTGTAAATAACACTTGGAAAGTATTCCTACTATTAAAAGCTCACTTCAGCCGTTAACTTCGTCTACTTGTTACACTGATAAAGTAGATAGCTATGCTGCATCCGCTTCCTTTTTATGAACTCACTGCGGTCATTACTTTTAGACAAGAAGACGTGAGGCAGTGGCATCTACTGCCATCTAGGCACGCTTCACTTATTAATAACTAGCATTAAGAAGTTAAGAACTAGTATTTGTATTTCATGTATCTCACTTTGATAGCAACAGAGTCATAGATATTATAGCAACTCACCCATATCGAATCAAGGCCGTTGTATCAGTATCAAGATTTTTTGAAAAATCTACGAAGCAATAATACATGGACAACGAATATATAAAAATAATTTTACGATATATATATATATATATATATATTATATGCACGTAACGTGCGAACTAGAGGCTGGTTCCCACGTTAGTATATTCTCTGCTGGGTCAGTTTCAACAGCAGAAAAGTGCAGAGCATACTGAGTTCTTATTCAGTGCAGATTTATTATTATTAAAAGAAAGAAAATAAAGAAAATACATTTATTTCTCATATGGAGACTGTGTCCAACAAGGTTAGGACACAGCATCCTGAGGTTTTCATGCTTAGAAATAACATAAGAATAATACTAAAAATAACATAAGAGACAATTGACATTAAGTGAGCAAAGATCTACTACTGCAATGCCTGCATCTTGATAAGGAGATAATATTGACACTATTTTCCGTTGAGAGGAGCGTTGGTTATACAGAGTTCGGGTGAAAAGTTTTTTTTGTTGTTGTTTTGAGAGTATGAAATACAGTATGCAACCTTAAGTGGGCTAGGGCAAGTCGTTGCGTATCAGTAAACGCTACGTTTACACGGATTAAAAAAAAGTGATAAAAGTGCGATGGGAAATTTAGAATGAATAGACCAGCTAACCATATTCAGGAGTGAATGTGAAACGGACATGTATTACAAGAAATAATAATAAAAACTTGAAATAAAATAGAATAGATAAATTATATTACAGTGAGAGAGACGGTGCACATTTCCAATTTAATTTATTATGTAACCGTGATTTCCCTGTTTGTGATAGACAACGATTTATTGGTGTATGTAGCTTTCTCACTGGCGACGTGAGAACGGAGGAAACTCCATGAGGTTATCAACCCCCACGCAACCAGCCCAGCAAGAGAAGAAAGAAAGAGAAAATACAATGTTACCGAATTATTCTGTTTACAAATTGCTTAAAGCTACCAAAGTCCGCACCATCAGAGGCAGAGCCATCAAGATTTGAAGCAGAAACCTTACTAGTGACGCTTACTGAAACGAATTGACTTAACGGCCACCATTTTAGCAAATATTTTAGTGGACACAAGGTTCTGCTTACAAGGATTCAATAAAACATTCACACAATTTGCTGAAGGAACTCGTTGGGCCTTAAGAATCGGCTACAAGCGAAAAAACACGCTTCGATCTGGGTACGACTCAGCGTCAGATGTACCGTGTTTCTTCCGGCAACTGCGCCTCCAAAATGAACATACGACAACGAATTGTTTATGAGCGCATTATCACTCATTTGAACCTTTTTGCACCATTACTAATTTAATTATAAAAACTGAGTAAAATCGACTTACTTCTAACTTTTTTTATTTTAGCGTTGAAGAAAAGATGGGTTCATCTATACGCCAGGAGAAATCCCCTTTAAAAAACGTTCAATTCAATAAGTATTTCGATGAGGCGGAGAAGCCGAAGTTGATGCAATATTCTAGTGCATCTCTTGTCTTTTAGACACAGTTATCACTTCCTTGAGGTTGAATATGTAACCACTATGGGTGGGATTTTTGAGATCAAAGCTGGGCATGACGGCACATCCTTCATAACTGGTATGTTAATAAGACGAAGATACGACTTTTGCAGCATAACCCATGCAGCTCGGTCGGCCACTTGTCCAGACGGTCAAATGAAGCTATAAAATTACGAACAAAGCGCAGTTAAGAAGCGCGAGGTGTGGGCGGAGCCGAGGCACATTCTGTCAGTTCGGACAACTTTACGACGCCATAACGTCAAACTATTTCCATTAACTTCTCAGTGTCCAGATAACCAAATTTAGACACATGCGAGTGTGATATCCGAACCTGCTAATTCTTCTGGAACAGCCATATAGATTTGCCTTCTTTTAATTAACTAGGCTGTGTTATACTGCCATAAAGGTTCAAGGGCTTTGTCTCCTACTCTATTCCTAAAAAAAATGTACATTTATAGCGAGGCGAACCAGCACATGCAAGGTAAAACAGAACAAGTTAAAAAAAGGTATTGCTGGTAAACGTGAAGCAAAATCTCTAAGGTCTTTATCCTTTTATTCTTCCAAGCGATCGGCGCACAAGAGATCAATTTGGCACCATCACCAGCTTGATGTTGGCGCTACGTTCAGAATATGTTGACGGCAGCGTCACAATGAAAAGATGGGCTTAGGTATATTCTTTCCAGTCGATGCCCTGCTACCTTCAGTGAAACCTTACGTAATACAGCTTCTATCTTTCTACTTCTCAGTGTTTCTGCTCCCATGCGTGTTGATCCATTTAATAACGGAAACTGAACTGGAGATGCGCCTACAGATTTCGTCAAGTTGCTTTCATTTCGTTGCTTTTGCTGAGACGCCGTTGACATTGGTTTTCGTAACACAAAAGTAACCGGCAGCAGCATAACATCTTTTGGAAGCAATGGCATCGTCACCTGCGAATGCTACAATCTGCCTAAGTAAAATTAATCCGCTGTCGCTCTGCCTGATAAGTTTAATTACATATTTATATTATAGACGTACATAGAGAATATCACATCATATGCCCTGTCCAGCACCGCCATGAATTAGCCTCTGGACGACATCAGGGCCTAATCTTTGATTTCTTAACGGACTGCAAATAGCTTTATATAGTTTATATACAATATTATAAATGCGAGTTAAATAAAATGATTGTTTTTTATGTTTTTTATAAATATTAGTGCAAACGTCCAAATGGCTTCTAGGGCCTGGCGCTCAAACTGCTAATAAAACTCCATTGGCAAAGGACTAGAGGAAATAATCTGAAATACAATGTCAAAAAAGCAATGATGAACTGAAACTGGAACCGATAGCAAAATATCGCGAACCTCAAATGAACACAATGATGGCGAATTTTATATTACAGCTGCTATTTTTTCCGGCCACGGCGGCCAACTTGCGCAGACTCAGTTTCAAGTGAAGTGCTTGGGAATTTGTAGGGATTGCATTGTTATAACAGCTTTTAACTGTTATTTTTTAATTAA
The DNA here is from genome assembly GCA_001587735.2 of Parhyale hawaiensis. Classification (NCBI taxonomy): domain Eukaryota; kingdom Metazoa; phylum Arthropoda; class Malacostraca; order Amphipoda; family Hyalidae; genus Parhyale; species Parhyale hawaiensis. Next base: position 2,085,432 of record LQNS02000226.1, read on the forward strand.
GAAAAGTTTTCCGTTTTTTTTTTTGCATTAAAGTCCGTGGGAAATGTATCGATCAGCTAATAAAAATATGCAACTTTATGTGTACCAATACTGGGCAATTTGGGCCATCACCATGAGTACCATGTATAACTGGTAGCCATGCGTTGACGTAAGTTTGTAACGTTGTATTATTAAAACGTGCACCATCCCTTCAGCTACGCACTTCGCGATCGTATAAAAGCCTCACCCCCAAAGGCAACCTATCTCACCCGGTCTTGCAATGAACTTGATCGTAACAGGGCATCGCTCATTTGCATTTGGCGGCTTGCGCCAATTTTTAGCGGGGCAAAGCGTGACGAAAGTTGATACACTAACATGATATCTTGATGGGCAGAATACATATAAGTCCGAGCGCCATCTAGGCAACGGCGTGTGAGCTATGGCATTTTTGTAGCGTAGCATACTTTGCTTACCGAAAGTGAACGCGAACACGCAAAGTTCGTTGGGGTCAACAGCGGGAGTTCTACCTTAGTACAGCTGTGCTAGATATTACCAGAAATGTACGTTCTTAGTAATTTAAAAGTATTTCAAAATTAATGCTTCTAAACTTCAATAACGCGAGGTATAAAATTGTGAAAGTTTGGCTATTATCTTAGAAACATATCTTCCAAATATATAAAATGATTAAACGCTTCTCGGCGGCAATTAGTCTGTAATAGAGCAAGAAGAATTATTTATCAAGAGGTGAATTGCTTTCCAAGTCAAAACTCTTCAGAAACTTACATAAGTTTATGCATGTGCGAATGAAATTTATTCGTGTCTAACGGTAGGTATAAGTAAAGAAAATTATTCAGTAACCAGTAGATTACAATTATTTAACGAGACCATTGGTGCGAGTAGAGAGTTTTGGTTGGCTAGAGTAACCAAGCCTGCCAAATCAGCCGCTTGATTTTAAATCCGCATAAAATTGGATTTTTTTTAGGCTCAAAACAGTTGAAATTTCAATTGAACTATTGTGAGTGAGTGAATACGTTGTTCAAGCCTTCTCAGACGCAACTACTAGGCCGGGGCCCCACAGAGCGCAACAAGCGACGCAATGCGATTTTTACGAGAGTCGTGTTGCAGCAATGCACGAGTGTCGCGAGGCATCGCAGTTGCGGCGGTGGGGACGGCAGACTGCTGTACCTTCCGTTACATTTTGTTGTGCAACGAATTTATCGCGTTGCACGTCGCTCGTCTCACCGGTGTGGCGGCGGCCTAGGGTGCATGCACCCAGAAGCGACGCGACGCGATCCAAGGCGATGCTAAGTGATGTTGAAAGACCCCGCACACAGAGGCAGCACGAAACGATGCTCACGGACGCTTAGGCTGGCTGTTATTCATGTAATTTATTTTTTAATTATTGGAAGATATTGCTCTAACTAAATATAACATATTGCAATAAACCTTCATAAAAATGTTCTGGCATTGTTACTATCCAATGTTCCATTATTTGGCTGCTTACTGACTCATTTTTAGAAGCATCAACTTTGTAGTTAACAAACGTTTATTTATATTTTGTGAGAAAATTTCTATTCACTAAAAGCAATCGCTTGGTGTTGCCCAGGTTTATTGTGACAATATCGGAATTTATAAGTATATATAAAGATAAAGATCCATATGCATGCATACATACATATGTATCTACACATCAATAAATTCATATATACACCTCGTTTTGGTAGTAAAAGTATAGTGATACCGAAAATTTGCATGGTGTTGTTTAGGATTTTGTGGCACTGCTACAATGGTATCGCTCCTTGTCGCGTCGCGTCGCTTCAGTATGCGGAGAGTAAGGCGATACTCCATAGGAAAGACTGGGAAGTTAGGCTGTCACAACGGCCCGAATTGCTTGGTGTTGCCTCTGTGTGCGGAGTCACTATTTAATCAGGTAGGATATGACAAAACTGCAAACGGATCGCCTGTGTTGCGCAACGTTGAGCAACATCGCGTTGCCTCTGTGTGCGGGGTTCAGAATTATTTACTTAGGAATTAATGGAAAAGTACGGGGAGAAGCACAATCGCGTCGCGTCGCCTCTGTGTGCATGCACCCATATGTTTCAAGAGAGCAAGAGACAAGTAGGCTGTCGTTAGAATTTTGAAACTCCTGCACCAGGGTGTTCCCTCACAGCATGAAGGCGCATGGGAACAGCCAGTCGGGATAGAAGAGGAAGAACAGAACAAAGCTACAGCTTCATCAGTAGGAGCATGAAAATTGAAGGAAACAACTGCGAAATACAAACATCCTTATATGGAGTCCCCTGTGGGCGCTGCTCCCATGTAGAATGAACGAACCGAACTAACCTAACCCTATGGCCGCCCATCCTATGCTCCTGAGGAGGGCAGAGCTATGGTAAATTTTGCTAATATCTGTACTATTAATTTTAATGCACTACCGCAGGGAAAGGTTGCTAAAAAAAAAAGTCAAACCAAGTGCAAGTCAAAATGTGTTAACAGCAATCGTAATTCAAAGTGTAAAATTAAAATAAAACATACTGTATTATAAAAATTAAAAACGGCTTCACTCCTTTTTTACAACGTTCGTAAGAAATATGAAGAGGGGGTTAACAAAATAGTTCCAAATAATTTTACAAAAGCGATCCCTTGAAACAACGTTTTATTCTAGCAACACGACAACCTCGCAGCAAATCATATCTCAATAAAACGAATGTAGCGTTAAACACATAAATATATTGAACTGCATGCGCTCCAGCAGATTCCATAAGTCAGCCTACACGCTCTTTAATCAGCAGGCTGTCTGCAGCCCACACCCTGGCCGTTTCTTATACCTGCCTTTACTCCCATTGTCGCAAGTTCAACATTAAATGCGCATCCCTTATATGGGGCGCCGGATTAATTCTCTTCGCTCCTTAATGTGTGGACAATACGAGCAGTAATGGTTGTCCTGTTGCCCTTCACGCTTCATTGGCGGCCTCTCTCTGTTATCCTCTTGAGGCGCCGAGCTTCAATTGACTGATGACAAGAGGCTTGTTCGGCCGACAGCTCTGGGGTCCCTATTGGTTCTGATCCATAAGCGGGATCTGATTACGGATCTCTGCGTGTCTTCCTCTACTTAGCATCGGAGGTTCTAGTCCGCCTCTCGGGCTGTCTTTGGCGTCCTCAGAGAATATCAATTCACTGAGGAATCTTTTTTAGAGTCCTGGAGGAATCACTGATCAGCGAATATTTAGAATAATCCATTTTTGCCGCTGGCTTTCGTACTTTTGATTGCAAAATCAACCTCTGTCTAATTATCCACTGGGGATATTTATGGAGTTCTAACTTTTACCCCTGACTTCAGTAATTTCAGCATTCAATATGATGCTACAGTAATTGACGTAGTTTTAAAACTGAAGTAGCCATAACGTTGCATCTCTTTTATGCAGCTAACTATTCAATAAAAAAGGATATCGACATAGTACATTAAGAGAAAAATGGAATCCATGCGCGGAAAAGACCTCGTACAGAATGAACGCGCATGGACACAACAAGCATCGAAAGAATAAGAAGAAGCGAACAAAACCTCACCAGTAGGAGGAAAATGAAGAACGTAAAGTGGGTCCAAAAGCAGATATTGCGAAGGCCTAAGGGAGAGAAAAGTAATCTTGGAACCCTCAGTGGGCGCAGCTACCCATAATATATGTATTGTACGATCACGTGATTTCGGGGTACAGTTTAGTAATATTCGAGCCTCTAACGAAATTTGCTCCTGAAAATGCATCAACTAAAGGAGAGTTTGAGGAAGGAACGCGCAGCGCGTCGGATGATGTGGAAACAAACACACGTGCGTTCATTGTGTCGTGGGCATTCGAGTAACGAAAATACGCTCCAGTAGAGAGTCCCTTTTTTACATTTTTAAAATTATTTTGTGTGAGCAGCGATAGTTCGATGAATTTGAAGTTCGAATAATCACAAATGTAGCTTCTCGGTTATTTTATTGATTTACTGTATTCTCCATTTTTCGGCAGAGATGGATAATAAAAATTTTATGAATTAGTTCCCATTATTCTAGATCTTTCTGCGGTAAACTAGTAAGCGCACAGATACGTAATTTATTTTCACCATAGAAAGTTTAAGAGTTGTAATTAGCAATTCATAGAGTGCGTTTAACCAAATGAAAGTTGGTTTTTATGCAGATAAGTTTAGCTAGGAGAGCAATTATTACACTACAGATTATCAGCGTACTAGTTTGTACAAAATGGGAAGCTGGAGAAAGACGTCTTTTAATAGGGAGTCTGGTCAGTTTGGATTTACATGTTCCATTACTGAACTCAAGCATGTTGCATCGAAGTAACCAGGCTATGGAAAAAGCGGAAGAAATCAAGCAGCAGAGCAGAGCTGGTCAGCTCCAAAGCGGAAAATTATAGGTAATTATCGGCTATTATCCGATACCACCATTACCGAGATCTTAGCATTTCACATGCATGACTTCCGCCCAGTGCAATTCGCCGGCTTACTGCGTCCCAAAATAGAATCCCGTCCGACTGTCGGTCACCAAGATTTCGTCAGTCTGCTGTTGCATTAATTTGTCAGCAGTGCAACCACGAGATGCGCCTACGGTTAAATTCCATCGTTCGGTAGAAGCCCTATTAAATAATAGCCGGATGCTAGAGCATTTATGGGGTGCCGTCTAAATTCCGGACGATTGATAGGTACATTCACGTATGGAAATAACAGGAGAGAATGTTAATTTGCCCACAATCTTTCTGGGACAACAATGACGCGATTCTAGTTAAATGTAAATGCTCAGAGCGTTCACGCAACTCCTTAACAGAATATTTTTTGTAGTCAGCACTGTGTTTAAAGCAGGAGCTAAATATACATGGGTAAATCATTGGAAGCTTAAATGTCTGGACTCCATGCACTTTAGAAACTGAAAGTAACCTCAATTTCCGCAATTAGACGTAACAGAACACGTAATATCCTGAGGAACAACAAAACGCTTCAGAATAGACTATAGTACATCTAGTCTTGGTACGTTTAGGAGTCAGTTAATGACACACTTATGTAGTGAGAGCAACACTTGTGTGGAATGATACAACGAATTAAAAAGATTTTTTTTCTTATACGCTAAGAGGTTAACAAATAATTATAATGTAGCTTAACGGTAAGTATTTGTAGATTGATAATTTAACTTTAAATAATGTTTCTCATACATCACAGGTCGAACAAATTTTGCAATAACATGAATTATATGCGCTAGTTTGGAGAACGATGAAATAAATCAGGATAATTCGAAGTCAAAGTATCACAGGATCAGAACGAGAGCGTGAGATGCTCAACACTCCGAGTTGTTCCCTTCACGATCTCCAGACCGATACAGCACGACCTCTTAGCTCTACAGCCTGCGTTGCCGTGCTATCACCGTTACGATATTTGATCATGACACACGAGAGCGAAAAGTGGTCTCCATAAGGTGGAAATAATGGCTGTGAGATGTGTAAACTTTTTGGTGTATAATTACATAATATTACCTTTTTAAGTTCAGAACTGCGGAGGAGTATTCATACCTGAAAATGCATAGATCCGTGCTGAGCTAAAGACTATAGTTCTGAGACCAGAGGAGGAATTTGTACAATTCCAAACAATTCTTCAATTTTGATATCTGAGCATCATGCAATTATAGGCAATCTAGTAATGCAGGGACTACACGTGTATTTTTAAGACACTTTACGTACGTCAAATAGGGATACTAATATCAATTTTAAGATACTGACTTATTTCCTAGTTACAAGCTTCAGCATTTGATCATACAATCTACAGTACTTCATGCGACGACGCTCTTTCTCAATAAAATTCAACAACGCTAATTTGGTTATTGGTAAATGAGTTAGCCTCGTCCTTGGCTCCTTTCTTCATCAAAATAGGCCTGCTGGCCCCCGTCTACCGCCGACTATACCTACATGTAATCCAATCGAACCATCTGGAAATGGGTCACAGTTCGTTACATGCCAAAGTCCATGAAGTTCAGCTGCAGTATTATTGAGCAGCTAGTGCCTTCATCTATTCAACAGACATAAAAAAAATCCTGTAACGCAATGTTCTTTTCAATCCATATCGCTGGGACAACCATGTCATGGTCGTTTCCATAACTCATTGGGAAGATACTCTGTACTTTAATCAAGAAGTAATACAATAAAATGTTCAGGGTAACGTATCCTTTTGCCAGATTCAAACTAGTAGTTTGAATATGGGTGAATGACCAAATCCATGTATAGCGCAAGAGGATAAATTTAATATTAGATAGCCAAACTAATAGGCGAGTGTTATTATTTTGAAACCGACGTAAGGGGCCATTTATTGTGAGTAATTGAAACCCAACAAAAAATATACGTGGAAGCACCGCTCATGTCGATTCGACATAGCTAGTTTGATACGTTAGTAGACTAGTAGACGAAAGTAGATATACATGTGACGTGGCTGCTATGGCCGAATTTTAACAGTTTAATACTTAACACAGAAGGCGACTGACAACAATAGATGAATGTAAAGTCAAACTTTGCATACAGTGTACATATGACATCGCTGCTCAGACTGAAATAGCAAATTTTGCCTAGGTGTCAAGTGTCGCGAATACGAACAGCTGAAAATATTCCCTTTGAAAGCGAACTTTTTTACGACGTTTCTGGTCAGGTTTCTCTTCCATAAGAAGCAACAGCGGAGGACACTTCAATGTCCGTCCACGATGGGTCTCTGGTTGCTTTTGTCTAATAAGGAATAGGTTACCATAGTCACGTGTCCGAACACAGCATGGTACTTTCGCCCTAAATAGAAACGAGAACAGCTGAACTGTAGCTCGGGGCCGTTTGGTGTCTGTATCGCATAGTTAACAATAACATAAAGAGGTTTGAGAGGTGACAGAGGTCGGTCCCGTTTCCTTATGAGGAGAACGTTATATGATCGGTCCGGCGGAGGTGTTGGTTCATGTTCGAATCAAAAGGATTTATCGAGAAACTATAAGTTGATCTAAAGACTTGCCGTCTCTTCGACAGGGTCTTGGCTCCTCATTACTATTCAATTATTCAGATGTAGACTCTAAGAAGATTTAGAAGCCATGCTATAATCCACTTGTTAGTCGCTCTTCAGAAGGTCAACCAGAGCGTCAAAACTGGAATAATTTCCCTGTAATTCGCTCGAAGAAAAACCCTTGTTTCGACATAAGTGCATCGCCGTAATAGATTCTCTAGGGTGCAATCAAGAGCGGCCGACGAACGTCTAATGTATGCAGATGACCCTAGCGCATGCGCAGACACGTCCAGCGTCGCCATCTCTGATGCCGACAGCGGAAATCATTGTTTAACCTCTCATTTTATGTGCGCCAATCGGCCAGAATCTCGGTAACTCTGTTGATTTGCATCAATTCAACACGATGAAGCACCTCTAACCTTCTCTTTCTATGGCCCAATAACTGCCTCAAGTCTGCCAAAATCAACACGCAAAACTGACTATTCTAGACATCGATGAACAATGGAACCTTCAGCAATTCGGCGAGCTTTGTAGCAGAGGACTATATTTTTTTTCCGCTCTAACAGTTACTCGAGAATTGTAGATGTAGATAATGGATGTAGGTGATAATGAACTCTTGCTTTGCTTTAATATGCTGCGTGAACGGCATCAAATGGTTACAGAAGTAGGTAGGATATACAATGGAAGTTCGTGGGGTGGATGTAAACGACTGCAGCAAGAACAGTATTCATTGGGCTGAGGTACGCACGAGTACGTCTTGCAGGCATTCTTCTGTTGCGCTGAGTTATCTCACAAAAAAATATCAAAATAGATATGCATGCGTGCGATTAGTTAGACTCTGAAGCCTAGAATATAGAAAACAGTTTTGTCGAACAGCCAGTTGTGACTTGCTTTACGTCTTTCGAGGCAACGCACCCAACAGCTATTATAAGATTTAGCCGGCACTTCGGTCAGGTTTATATCAACAAGAGAATAAGAATGAACCTGAAGTATGAACAGCAAAAACGGTCAACTTATGTACCGCTGATTACTGCGCACAGAGACAATCGCCGTCGGGATAAAAAAGTACCATTCCTAATGAACGGAAAGGAAGGAAGCAAAGCTGGCATCGATAGCTTAAAAGTCTCCAATTTAGTACAGAAAAAATGCCCCCACATACCAAACAATGCTAGATATACAAGTCCTAGACTCTATGCCTCACAGAAAGTCTTTTGCACACCACCATCACCCAACCTCACGCCTCGTCTCCCTCGAATAGAATAATAACTGTGATGAGACTTTTTATAATCATCATTTCGAAGCTTAACCCAGTTAAAAAAAATTTCAGCCGTTTTGAAATCGGCACAGAGCAGAACATAGCCGCACAGGAAAAAAAAAAAGCGATTAGGCACCCCAAATGGCAGTACAGAGAAGACATGATTGGAGCAACGCTTTGCAGCTGGTGGCAATGACCGGCTTTGGTGCCTAATTTGGCAATAGTTGTTGAATAGCTTAAACAGTGAATATGATGACTCTAAAATGTACTGCTTTCTGATCCTAAAACGGATTACACTCATTACGGCACTGGTACGGCTTTAATACAGCTTCATTTTTAGTAGGGAACTCAAGCATCTCCAGGTATTGCAAGTGTGATGGACAAGGATGAAAATAGAGAAATCTATACATCATTAAAAAGTAACATTCATGGATAGATCGTTGCCCGAGCTCTGTGTCGTGTATGGGAGCAGAAGACGTGGACGAAATTAAAGTTAGTTTGAGGAAATACGGAAGAGAATGAAACGAAGGAAATAGAGAACAAACGCAAATGACTACTAACATAACTTGCGCTAGTCCCATGAGTTTATGCGTTACTCCTCCTAATATAAAGTAGGATGAACAAACTTTAATAACCAAATCCCATAACTGATGCACGGGCCCGTTGCCACGCTCCCATCAGGAGGGCCAGGATGTTTCTATAAGCAGGTTATTGGCGCTTCACACTGTAGTTATGTAAATTTCTGATGCAATCCGGGTACGCATTATGAAAATTAGCACGTTCGTTATTAAACAGTTTAGTTTTATCACAATTTACTTGATAACATTAATTATTCAAATGTATGTTGCACCGATGTAGAAGCAAGTAGAATTTTCGGGGTTATAAAATCAAGATGATGAGATTATTCCAAGTAATAGTAGGAACTGTATGGGCACTAAAATAAATCAAATATTTTCTAGCGCGTTTCGACTATAAAGATGGCGAGCATTTGAGGGAACGTTTGCAAGACCGTTGCTGGCAGTGGATTAATTATATATATAAATAAGAGTGTAGTTTGATAAATCTTGAGAACGAACGCATTAGAATAAATAAACGGCGTGCAATTATGCGTCAAGTCCACTGGTGCAGCTATAGCTGTTCACGTAAATACAATTTAGGTTAACCATGCGAGACGATACAATTGATCGCACGGTAAAATAATTCCCTAAGAAAATTCCGGGATGATCCAGATGCTAAAACCGTAAATAGCTGCTGGGGTGGCCAAAAAATCTGTAAAGATTCGAACTCATTTGGAGAGTGTGGAGGGGAGAGGAAAAAGGAATATATATACACATAAGAAGACTTTTTCTTAAGGCGCGACAGGTGCGGCAAATGATTGATGCCAGAATACGGTAGAGTCGCCCACGTCTTTAAGACTTGGAAACCAGATCAGTTAAGGCGCTGACGAAGCCGTTCCACAGTCTCCAGGCGTGTTCGCTCTGCACTATTGCTCCTGTGATGCGAAGGAAGCGATGTTTTCGCTTAAAGACGTCGTTCGGGGTAATTTATTGGCTGCTGCTTGTGTTTACATGACGGCATTCGCAGGGAAAATTCTCGGGGACGAAAACGTTTCAATTGTACCTAGGATGTCGGTATTTTTTTTAGCAGCGACGTGGGTTGGAGGGAACGGAGTATCGTTCCTAAAAATATTGAAAAACAGCGCGTTTCTCTTTCGCTGCAGTTAGAACTTTTTCAGTTGCAACGTAAATTGGAAGAAGCGGAATTTCGTTTCTAAAATTAACTGGAAAACAGCATATTTCAATTGTTTTTGAGAAATTTAGTTCTATTTTCAACAGTTACACATGTAGGTTATACGCGAGTGTTTACACCACGGCAAACAAGAGCAAACATTCTAGAAAAAGCTTAGTTGCTTGCAGCTTCAGAAGAAGGTAAATATAGGCTGGAAAACTTGAGCGAAGAGAAGACGTTTCAATTGTGTTGAGAGAGCGAGTAGCTACTGCTTTTAAGAGCATCGTGCGTTGAAGGGAATGAAAAAGCAGATTACATTTAAGTGTTGGGAGGCGGAGTTCTTAAAAACGGTTGTGAGTGCTGTTTGGAATATTGTACACAAAAACCGTACATACAAAATTCACTGAAAAAGATGTTCCAATTGTCTTGTTAAGGTCGGCTTTTTTTCTCTGCAGCAACAGAGAGGTGAGTGGGAGGGCGCTTTTTTACTCCGCGGTATTGAAACTAAAATTATACAGGGATTAGCGATTCATTTGTTTGGGGCTCACGTGCCACCGCGCGTGGGCGGCGAAATACAAACAGAAAAGGAAAGCGCCAATTGTGCTGCCAGTTTTCATGGACTCTCAGTGAAAACTGTTAAGGTAAAAGTCAAAAATATCTTAAATGCTCTGATTTAACTTTGGTCTTTTTTCATTTTTTCAAAATTAACTTAGGTGTACATTATTTTTACTTAGTAAAGCGCAATCAGAAGTGAGTTGGTGCATTTCTTTAGTTTCCAATGTGCACTTAGATTCTACCGAAAGTGCCTAGTTGCATGACATCGTCGCGAGCAACCTACGCAATTGATTGTACAGAACTTAACGTACACCAACCATTGAAGAAATAGAGATATATAACACAGAATATGCAAAGGCTGCAATCAGCTGCACACAAATATTGTTCTCAAAAATCTTGCGCTGGGGATTTATCTCTTCCACTAAAAATGCAAGCGAGTCAATGAAATAGTCACTCAAAAACACTACTGTTGAGGCGTTACGACTGTATTTACTTAATTGGCATGCGCTTTGCAGTGCCCTCGCTGAACTTCCTTACATACAAAAAAGAAGAAAGGTTTAGAAATTGCGGTTGGAAAATATGAACTTAGATATTAAGACGCGAAGGATGTTAGCGGCGTGCCAAAAAATTTTGCCGCAGTAAAAAGCAAAAAAAAGTTTGCCGATAGCAAAGGAGATTGAAAGCTCCCGAATTTTAACTTTTGAAATTCGGGGCACAGACAGAAATCGCCAGTTCTGCAACATTTGTTGAATAAACAAGCACAATTTTTTATTCGATTTTGATTCGGAGGGGTTTTAGAATATAGAATATATCAAATTAAAGTAGAACGAATTAAATCTTCTGCACATTAGGGCAATTCGTAAAATAGGGCTATATTCGTGTATTATAATGTACTTGCGAAGTCCATCGTAAAAAAAATTATAAGGAATAAATTGTATTGACCCCACTTCAATGTTCATGTTCATAATGAAGATTGTACTATGCAGTGATAACTATGGCAGCGATGACGAAGCTATCGCCAAACTTCAAGAAACTTAAGACCAGCAACTGTGGTTGAAGTCACCTTCGCTCTACAGGAAAAGGAACGACAGACAATCTATGCCATTCAAGGACAGCTTTAAACTTCAATTGCACCCGTCTGCGCTAGCTAGTTTCATTATAATAGTCAATGGTTTAAGTCTCGTTTCCGCACGAAGACGAAGTCATAGAAGAAGAACAAGGGTAATTTGTATGTCGATAGATACGCAGAACCTATGCATGAGGGTATTTCCATCCAGGGTCCACGCGCATGGGAACAGCAATTCGAGAAAGTAGGGGAAGAACAGAACGAAGTATCAACGGTAGGACTGCGATCTTGGATTTCGCTTCAAATTTTAAAAGAGAAGAGTACCAACAATTCGAATCGGGAGAGCAGTACAGTTTTCTCTTTCTGACAATACAAGCAGATAAACCAAAGTTCTATCATTCTTTAAACTGGCCAACAGTTATAGACAATAAATATCCCCTGTCCAGCAGTAGTAAACGTACCGTTGAAGAGACTATAAAAATACTCTTCTTACCACATGTTTGAAAAAATTCATTTTCCAATGAAATGCGAGCTTACATACGAATCTTTCAGGCAGGTCAAATAAAATGAATTGGCAGACAACACAGTGAATAAAAAATAAACATCTTATTGGTTTTCAGCAGGTATCAGATCAGCCGCAATGTTAAAATAAGTGGATACCATCAGTTGGTTAACAGATAAGACTAGCTGCGGCAGTGCGATATTAACAGAAACGTTATGACAAACATGGTTCAAACATACAAACGAACAAACCGATCGGCACCAAAATTTAATCATTTATATCTTTTAACATTACTAACAACCCATAAAAATTTCATAACGATCCAATCATTATTTTTTGAGTTATTGTTCTAACAAGCATAAAAATGAAAACATTGACAAACGAACGTACAAACGGATCATTACCAAAATTTGGTCATTTACTCGTTGTTATATACCTAACAAATCACGTAAATTTTCATAAAAATCCATCCATAACTTTTAGAGTAATGGCATTGAGAAAAATGAGGCAGAACAACAAACAAACAATCAAGCAAACAAACAAACAAACGGATAGCCATATCTTTACCAAAAGTTAATCATCTGCTTCTCCTAACATACCTAACAATCCCTGCAAATTTCGTCCAAATCAGTTGGTAACTATTTGAGTTATCTTGATGACAAACAGACAAAGAGACAGACAGACAGACAAACACGACGAAAACATAACCTCCTTGGCGGAGGCAATAATAGCATGTAATACTTCCCCATTACAAAGAGATAAGCGATGCTGCATATAGACTGTCTCCAAATTGCTCTTAACAATGTTCACAGTAACAAATCGGTTGTGCCACACCGTATGCTTATAAAAGTTGATTCGTTACAAAATAAACATACTGTCAGCAACACTGTAACAACTTAGCTGAAATACAAAAGTGCTTTTATACTGTCAATGATAGCTAAACGATTCAAACACAAACCTTTTTTGATGCCACAAGTAACTCTTGAGACGTCGACTCACGCTCAGACATACTTCAATGTATTCATCCTTAAAACCTTAACATGTAGACCGCTCAGACACAGTCGTCTTCCTACACCGTTCGACTCTACGTCAAGTAAGTAATACGAATAATAAGAAGGCGCTCCCGCTGACCACAATTATTTCCACAGAGTGGAGATTTGGCGAAGTTTCTTATCACTAGTGTAAAGTTTTTCGGGCAGTTCTAGTTGAAATTAAGGCTCGTTGGCTCATTATCGCAGCTCATTTGAATTTTCCTCGCACTAGCCCCTCTAATTTGCTTATTACGCAGCCGCCGATTGCATGAGGATAACAATTTCCTGGCGGCATAACTTACAGAGATGTTTATCGTGCGGCTGAAGAGCACAATAAAACCCGCCTGTATGGCTGAAGTAATCGTGTTTGCCACTACGGCTTATGGTTGAAGACTCTGAAGCATTTCTTTCTGTCCGTCACAAATGTTTTGGAGCCTGTCACGGCCGGATCATTATTTCGATGTAAGTTTAAAAGCAAGTCAAGTTCTTCATGTTCCTTCTGAGAGTCAGACACACTGTATTATAGAATATTGAGAAATTTAGTCATGCGCTCATCCTTTTGCCATAAAAGTTTGACTTCGGTAACGTGTATATCGATATTTAAACAATTACATTAGAAAAACTACATGCAAAAACTGTCAAAATATCCAAATCGCCAGAAAAATATCTATTTATATAGTTTTTAGGTAAAGAAATAGTTGAGGAAAAAGTTATGAGCGCTTTCCACAACTTTATATTGCATACTCTTACGAGGAAAAATTTGCATTAAATACATTAGCTACCAATGTAATCTTCGTTGATGTTGTTAATGACTTCCTCCCATCGTTCATTGAAATTCTCGACAATTAAGCGATAAAAAATCTCCCGGTTTTAAGCTAAAGAATTCGTTCAACCAAGCGCTTTACAACCTACAATTCTCAAATTAACTGGAGTTATAGTATATCATATATAGTTAATGCAAATTCAGCATCTGTTTTCCCCATTGATATGTTCTTAAGGCATTACACGCGTTTGATTCCTGCGACATGTCAAAATTTTAACCTAAAATACGTCAAGGTATATAACTTTGGAAATATACGAAAACGGTTGCCCATTGCGAATGAAGTCAAATTAATTGTAGTGGTCGTATTTTAGGCCAAAATTTTGACATGTGGCACGAATCAAACGCCTGTAATGCCCTAACAACACATCACTGGGGAAAACAGATGCTGAATTTGCATTACCTATATGATAAACTATGCCTACAATTAATTTGACTTCATTCGAAATGGGCAACCGTTTTCGTAAATTCTCATATGTATATATCTTGACGTATTTTAGGCCAAAATTGTGAAATGTCGCAGAATCAAACGCCTGTAATGCAGTAACAACACATCAATGGGGAAAACAGATGCTGAATTTGCATTACTTATATGATAAACTATACCTACAATTAATTTGACTTCATTTGAAATGGGCAACCGTTTTCGTAAATTATCATAGGTATATACCTTGACGTATTTTAGACCAAAATTTTGACATGTCGCAGGAATCAAACTTCTGTAATGCATTAACAACATATCAATGGGGAAAACAGATGCTGAATTTTCATTAACTATATGATAAACTATACCTACAATTAATTTGACTTCATTCGAAATGGGCAACCGTTTTCGTATATTCTCATAAGGATATATCTTGACGCATTTTAGGCCAAAATTTTGACATGTCGCAGGAATCAAAGGCCTGTAAAGCCTTAACAACACATCAATGGGGAAAACAGATGCTGAATTTGCGTTACCTATATGATAAATTATAACTACAATTAATTTGACTTCATTCGAAATATGCAACCGTTTTCGTAAATTTTCATAAGCATATACCTTGACGTATTTTAGGCCAAAATTTTGACATGTCGCAAGAATCAAACGCCCG
>LQNS02000226.1:2115953-2150159 GCA_001587735.2 Parhyale hawaiensis
ATGTCGCTGGAATCAAACGCCTGTAATGCCTTAACAACACATCAATGTTGAAAACAGATGCTGAATTTGCATTACCTATATGATAAACTATAACTACAATTAATTTGACTTCATTCGAAATGGGCAACCGTTTTCGCAAAATTTTTTGGCCAAAATTTTGACATGTCGCTGGAATCAAACGCCTGTAATGCCTTAACAACACATCAATGGGGAAAACAGATGCTGAATTTGCATTACCTATATGATAAACTATAACTACAATTAATTTGACTTCATTCGATTTGGGCAACCATTTTCGTAAATTTTCATAGGTATATACCTTGATGAATTTTAGGCTAAAATTTCGACGTGTCGCTGGAATCAAACGCCTGTAATGCCTTAACAACACATCACTGAGAAAAAACCATTGGGTTTTGAAAGTGACTGAAGAGACGTCAGGAAACAATTTTTTTCATTGCCAGTGATTATACGGTATAGAAGAGCTACTTCTATTCGTCGGTCAAGCGATGTCGGGCGACCAAAGTGGCGGAAATCGTGAAGCGTTGGTTTCTATTCATTTTGGTCATAGCGTATGGCACCCAAACGTCAATGTTTTGAACTGTGAGTAATGGTGGTTCACCATCGTATTAGATCATAGCTAATCCATCTGCTCTGCCGATACTCGAGATCTGATTATCTGACGTGGAATTTCACCAATAACTTTGTTTAACCTCTCCCCATGGTAGTCAAACCTGACAATAAGATAAGAAAATTGAAGTTTCTACTACTACAGCAAAGAAGATTGTTAGCGAAATTGAGAAACAAAGGTTTTTCAGAAGGTTGTAAACGGTTGAACTGGTGGGTGCTAAGCGATGCACACACACACACACTCAAAGAATTCAAAGTGACGTTCAACTTTACTACGGATTCAAGTTTTTTTAGTGATGATAAATAAATGTGCTCCAGTGAAATAACATCGGCGCACGGGAAAACAATTTTTTTTTAGCAATGAGTCGTTAAAGTGTCAGTTCCATCAAGATTAGCTAATTTCATTAGCTCTAACTTGTTCCGAACTTACGTCATGAGCTTTTGTTTTTGCTGTTTTGGATCGAATTTCAGGCGTTAAGCTCAACTAGGGAAACTAACGCTTATGATTGAAATTCTGCACAAACTGATGCTAACGAGGATTAGCTTAACTCTAGGGAATTGTCAATGGGTCGATGACGTTTTAAGTTTCTCATGCATAAAGGATTAAACTTTTTTTACGAGGAATTGATAATAAGTAGGTATTGTAATCGAAAACATGGCGAAATCGAAAACAACCAAAATAACCAGGACGTCGTACTTCTACACTGTTATTACGAAAATGAGACTTAGAAAAATACCAAGTTCCTACATAGCCTTTTGTGTAGGAGCCTAATTTTTGAAGAATCTGTAGCTACGTACCAGACTGCAAAAAATTCTAGGCGTACTAAAAAAAATAAATAAATAAATAAATGCCAAGCTGAACGAAATGAATTTAGAAGAATATGGAACGATTGGAGATACCTATTGAATTACAAAGTTTCATGCACGTTCTATCTGTTTTGATCTCTACTAATCCTACATAAATTCACAACATATTGCAGGAAACGAGGTACAGCCAACAAAATTTTCCAATTCGTTGCCTTACGTGCTATTTTAACGATACCCAAGCTTAATCTTTTCCACAAATTTGGTCTTGCAAAAACTTCAGCCACATTAAAGTTGCGGCTGTCGATAGCAGACTCGGTAGCAGAGATACAACGTGGGTGGATAATCCTGCGGCACTCGTGGGCGAGTTACTTTGAGGTTAAAAGTTCGAAATTTCCTCCATCAAATGCGAATTCTTGCAGGAGTTGGTGGGCAAGAGGAGCTGCGGTCGACTACTCTGGACTGCACGAAACGCCTTTTTAACAGGCAAAACTTTCGCCTGCGCACAGAGCAGGTCTTCGTTTGTGGAACAAGAAATCTTTAACAAGAAAGAAAGCTCCGGAATTTCAAGATCCGAAGAGCTAGAGTAAAGAAAGAATAAACTATACAGTGCTTCGGCTCGTTAAAAGTTATTTGCTATACATTCCCCTTTCGCTCTCACTATGTAAAAAAAAAATAACTACCGAAAAAAAATCTTTGGCTGACACAGACGCTAAAAAGAAAATCAGTTTCAGGGTCAGCCACAAATTCTGTCAGGGTACCGGCCTGCGTTGTCAGTGTGAGAGAGCAGGTAATAATCATTGAAATGAAACTGCTGTCTCATTCCATTATTCTGCTCTCACGAATATTTTTATCACCCGCTAACGAATAGAGAGGGGTGATTATCCCCCGCAAACCAAGTGAGAGAGGTGATAATGATTTAAATTAAAGATTTAACTGCATCTACGATATTCGGTTTTCTGTCCACCCAAAAAGAGAGAGAAGGAGTTGAGCAATGTTCAGAATTGTTTTGCAGGGAGTCAGGTGGGTTTAGCTAAATGTGAAAAATGCCAAAACTCTAGTCTGGAGTAAAAAAAGCGGCTTCGAAATTTGCCCCTCCCCCCAACAGCGGATAATGGTCTTATACCACGAGGCGTTCTAGTTCCCTATTTCCTTCATTAAGCAATTATTTAATTTGTGCGACACGAGCTCAAGAGAAAAAATATTCGTCTAAAAAAGCAGCAAAATCCGTTGAGACGTCTTCAGTACTTGGCTTTCAACAATTTGTCAAGGCTATGACCCTCTTGCTGTTCAGCTGATGAATTTTCTCCGATCTGCTCCTTTAGATCTTATGGAGAGGCACCAACAAACTGCATTATTATGCGCAAGTATAGTGGGGTGCATGTTGTGGTTTATTTGTAGCTTGTTAGGCTGGTTAGACTCTCCGCAGCGATCTAAAGCAATAGATGTGAGAAAAAAGCAAGTGTGAAGTACCTCGTTGCGGTAGCGTGGATACAGATTTTTAATTCCTTTCTACAACAAAGTTTAACTTGCCTTGAGCTCATGTTATGCGCATATCGAGTTAAAGATAAACGAAAAAAGAGGTAAAGACATCCTTGAAGGTAAACCGCAAAGAAAAACGAAGAATACTGAGGTTTCGTTGAAGTAGTATTTTCTGCCGTTATTTCATGAGGCCAATATGCACTTGGGCATCCACCGAGTGTGTACTATCCATAACGGCGAATATTTATTCGATCAATTACCACACATCCAAGCTCTTTGCACCTTAACCATTCATCAGTGAAGTATAGTGATCAGATTTCGCTGGCATCAGAAATGGCAGTGTTCGCCGTAAATATTAGACTGTGAGTGCAGCGTTCAATGTCATAGGCGGTTGTTCTCCTAAACTCTTTACCCAATCAACATCGTCCAAACATTATCGATCTCTAGTTAACGATGCAGTAAACGAGTTTTCATGAATGTTTAAATGGTCAAGTCCAATAGGCATGTAGTTTGTTATTAAGATTACATGAATTATTCAGATGAGAGAAGCTGGCGCGGGTCTTAAGATCACAATCCCGACAGTGTGTAATCAGCATTTGTTAGCAGCCATTTTACACCCATTACCTGGGAACACCGCAAGATTTACTATTATTTGCAGGTACCGGTTACCTTTCGTTTCATCACGGGTCTTTGTTAATAGTTCCGTATTGGGATTACAAATTACGCTTAAACGGATTCGTTCTACAAGTCTCTGCAGCCGGCGCCCACGTATGAGCTTTGTGATTGGAACACAGCCAGCCCTGCCTTAGCCCATATGTCTTGGCCGTCCCACCAGCTAAACCAAGGGCATATGGGAAGGAATATTAGGTAAAAATATATAAATATAAATAAAAAGGTTGTAACGATAATTAATGAACGCAGTGTATAGTGAATTCGTTGCTAAAGCTTTTTGTTTTATTGCCGATGGATTTAGCAATGAAGTAGGCTATGCCTCCTACTTTGTATCGTGTAATATTCTCCATGAATATGTAATAAAGTAAATATTATAATGTAATAAAATTCTACGCCTTGGAGTACGTTTCACTCAGTATCTTGACAACATTTTGACCAAGAACAACAGGTACAAAGTTTAAGCTTCTAAATTCTACACAATATCAACCACCACAAACGTTGCGCAGCACGTTTATGGTATATTTAGGCCTGCCTCTTTTGTAGCTCTGAAGCCGTCATAGCTTCATGAATAACGCAGATTTCTGAACATTAATGCCACAACACCCATTGTTTGAGTTGCAAGATAGTTTCACGGTAGTTTGTAGCTTGAGCATACGTAATGCGTCCGTTAAATGCTGTACACAGCAGCACAGGGATCGAGGACCTCAAGTTAGGCAAAATATTGCTGGCAAACTTATTGCTTCATCGATCACCCATGAGTAGTAATATTCAGAGTAAAACACCATTATCTGGCGGAGCACTCTGACAGCGCGTACTTAAGCCACGAAACAATGTCAACGAAAAATCAAATTGGTCCTGAAGCAAGGAATTCCTTTTGATCATCAATAAAATTTGATTATTTGTGCCTCTTTGACATTCCAAATAGATCTTGCAATCTTATTGAAGCTCCGTCCATATCCTTCTCAATCCTTTGAAGTTATGCGCAGACCAAACAATAAAACAAATATAAAATCAAACACAAAAAAGAACTAACACGTTATCACAAAAATTTTGTCATTGGTGCGCACTGCCGCGTAACAGTTCGAACAAGTTCTGCAAATTTGATGAATATGTCTGCGTTCATACATTTTTGGGTTATGTTGCTGACAAACACAAGATAAAAAACGGAGACAAATAGACAAATGGACCTATAGATCACCACAGAAATTTGGTCGTTTGCTTTCGTAACTTCTAACAATTAATTCGTGCAAGTTTCATGAAGAACCGTTTATAACTGTGCGAATTATGTAACTAACAAACTGGTAGACAAACAAACGATTGACCGGATCTTCACCATGAGTTAATCATCTGTTTCCCTTGACATGCTTCGCAATCCCTGTAAATTTCACAAAGTCCCTCCATAGCTTTTGAGTCATCCGGGTGATAGACAAACACACAGACAAACCCCGACAAAATCATAACCTCCTTTGCGGAGGCAGTAACGTAAAAAAGATGTGGCAGCATAAATACGTTAATATATTTGAAATTAAGATTTCACAGCAGCAACATTCATTACCGCACTTGCATTGGGACGAGATGTGAAAGGGGGAAGTCTAAGTTTTTGAAGGAAATAACGTTAGAACATTACTTGCGCCCATAATTACAACAGTAACAGCATAAATATGACGTACGTTTGTTAAGTTCCTAAAACCCAATCAATATGGGAACTAGAGCACTCTGAGAGCGCATACTTCTGCCAAGCGAGGCAACGGTAGCCAAAAATTCAAATTGGCTGAGAAACCATAAGTTTCTTTGTATAAACTCCAAAACCTAATCATTTGTGCCTTTTGATAGTAATAACAGCTTGTGCAATTTTCTTGAAGATCCGTTCATTACTTTTTGAGTTATACTGCTAACAAACGTTATGACAAACATTAGTCGAACATACAAATAAAAAAACCAATGAACACCAAAATTCAATCATTTATGACTTTTAACATTACTAACAACCCCTATAAATTTCATAAAGTTCTATTCATTATTTTTGAGTTATCGTGCTAACAAGCATAAAATTAAAAACAGTGACAAACAAACGAACGAACAAACGGATCATTACCAAAATTTGGTCATTTACTCTTTGTTATATACCTAACAACTCATGCTAATTTCATCAAAATCCATTCGTAACTTTTTGAGTTATGGCATTGAGAAACATGAGGCAGACAAACAAACAAACGGATAGACATATCTTCACCAAAAGTTAATCATCTGTTCATCCTAACCTACCTAACAATCCCTGTAAATTTCATCCAAATCGGTTCAGAGCTTTTTGAGATATCTTGGTGACAGACAGACAAACGCACAAACAAACACAGACAGACAAACACGACGATAATAACATAACCTCCTTGGCGGAGGTAATAAGACAACTACAGTACTTTGTTTGTTAGATAGTCGTGCAGTGGCTTAAGTCTCGGTTTCTGAACGAAGACGATACCACAGAGAACAACAAGGGACTTATGGCAACGTCGATAGAAACGTGGAACCCATGGCCAAGGGTGTTCCCATATAGGATCAACGCGCATAGGAACAGCAAGTCGAAAAAAAAAAACAGGAAGAACAGAACAAAGAATCATCAGTTGGAGTAAAAAACAGAAGGAAGCAAAGTGGGCACGAAAGACCGACGACTCGAAGGCGTAGATTTGGCGAAGGTAACCTACACGGTCCCTTGGGATCTCTGATCCCCAGTACATAGGATGGGAAATCCTAACTAATTAACTTAACCGTATGACCCATCTTATGCCTCCTGAGGAGCAACAGTGCTAGTATAAGTCCTGAATCCTCAGCAACTCTTCACACCTCAGGAATTCGTTAAAAAAATAATTTGCGTAAAGAGCAGCTTTGTGAAAATATAATAAGAACATTTCGTCACTACAGATTTGTTCTCAATGACTTTTCTGAACTTTTAGATAGATATGCTCTCAAAAAAGGATTTGAACTTTTTGGGTTTCATTGCATCCCACTGTAATTATGGCTTGGAGACTGAACTTGTACTTTTCCCAGAAAGCTTGTCTTAATGCGGTTGCAGTAATTTTGTATAGACTTTAGAACTTCAGACAAAACTCTTCCTAGCAAACTGATTAATATTTAGTATATTATTATTATAAACTTTGTTTAACCTTCGTAGCAGCATCTCAGGCGTAGCATTCAAATACGACATAAATTGTCGAGTGGCCTACGTGCGCTACTACGGGCAGGAAACAAGGCGCCAAGCATAGTAGGAGACACTTGAGTGGTCGGCCTCTTTCACGGTCATCCACACGAGAGAGATGAGAGAAATCCTGTTGGACTAGGTACGCTATCTCGATCGACAGCCCACCTCGCGGAACAGAGAAGGAAATAGAGACCCAACCTAACTTTACGAAACTAACCTCGTCAGCAGGAACTGCGGCCAGATGCAACATCTCCTGTGGAAAAGGTACTCGGGACTGCCTCTGGGGTTGCATATGGCGCACTGCAGCATCAACGCCCATAAGAATTTAATGCGGCAAATTAAATTTTGCGGCAAAAGATTATTATCTATAATTATTATATTCAGAAGTTTAAGTCTGCGTTTCCACAACGAAGGCAATATCACAGCGGAAGAAAGAAGGGACTTGATAATTATAGTACGACGAAAGACACGTGGAACCCATGCACGAGGATGTTCTCACACAAGATAAACGAGCAAGGGAATAGCAATTCAGAAATGAATAAGAGGAAGAACAGATGGAAGAAAGATCAGTAGGAGTATAAGAATGGAAGCCTAGGAAGCAAAGTGGGCACGAAAGACAGACGTCCAGAAGGCCTAGCTAATGGTTAAGGTAACCTCCTGCCCATAACATAGGATGGGCGAACCAAAACTAACTTCCCTATGGCCTAACCTATACCTCTGTGAGGTGCGGCAAAAGATTAAGGATCCAAGTATTCGTTACTCAGTTCAGAGAGCTCGCTGGTGAAAAGTCCCCGACGAAAAGCTACAAGAAAACTTCAATCGATTAAAGATGGAGATTTGCTTCCATCAATGAATTCAACTCCCGATGATGAATGGATACAATGAATCTACCTCTCGATAATACCCTTTAATTATTATCAAAACTTCACACGCACAGGCCACTACGGACAGGTAGCACAACCCAAATAAAGCAAATTGCGACACCGGGAAGCCAGAAACGCTGGTGAAAGAAATCCAACAGTAAGCCATTAACAGCTGACTTAAACACTTAAACGCCTGCAGGCCAACACGATCGAAAGTCGATGCCGGCACAGAGTTCCATACTCCAACAGACCAGGGTACGAAGCACCAACCGAACTGATTAGTTCGACATCTAACGTAAAAGTGTGCGCGCCGACCGCAACCCGTGTTTGTCTGCTAAAGACCTTGAGAGCAGGGACCGAAGAATACAACCAATGCCTCTCATTGTTGTACACCTTATAAAACATACAAAGTTCGGCAATCGTTCTCCTGTGAAACAGGTTCACCAGATCCGGGCACAGCCTACTGGCTGAACTAACAAGTCGGTCCAACAGACGCAAGTGACTCGACAGATGAAGCCCAGACCGGTGAGCAACACTCCAACACTGGCGGCAAAAAAGCATCTGCGGACAACCTCACTGTCACCAAACACAGATTCGCCTTACGCAAAAACCCAATCTTACTGGACGTGACACCAGTCACCTAATACGTGGCTCAAAGGTAAAAGTAAGCTTTTAATCAAAGAGAACACCAAGAATCTCCAAAAAGCTAGACTCCTGAAGCAAGGTGTCGTCTATCTCCAGATATGGATGCTGCGGAACTAGTGTCCGATCATTATTTCCAATTCTCAATATTATCTGCAGATTTGGTCCCTATCCTCAATTCCACGTCTCAATAATCTATGGAAATTTTGCCCCATCATTACATCCACTTCTCAACAATACATGAAAATTCGGCCCCATCATCAAATCTATAGCATCTCTTATCACAGCTACAGGATGGTAGCGGAATCGCTCACTCCTTTTATAATGGCAAGCCTTACGATGCAGTGGCACGTTCAGCTTATGAGCAGCCGTTCAGCTCGCACTTCAACTTTCGTACTTTCCATGCATGGTGTCTACTGTATGCTACCAGCTCTCACTGTGTATTGGGACGATGAGCGAGCTCAACGTCCGTTCTTAAGTTGATAATGCGATTGTGTAGTGTAGCCCCGGTATCACAAAACGAAGTTTTCACTAGGAACTATGACCAGGTACGTAGCTTGTACCTGTTGACAAAAAATGATGTCAAAGTACATGTGAATGGTAAAACAACATTGTACCTGCAGAAACTAGAATTTTTCCATTGGAAATTGAAGCCAAAGGAAATAAAGAGAACGTGCCAAAACTGCTCCCCCATTTAGAGTGGCGAATAAAGAGCGACTGATCCCATTTCACCTCAATCTTCTGTGGCACAAACACGCTGGTTTTTCCAAAAGAATTTTTGCGTCGACCAAAATCCCAGGAGTGTCGAGCTTTTCTTTAAAAAGCTTCATGCAATGAATTGGAGTAAGTCGAACTCTTCAAAGGTTGTGGACTTTTCAGAGAGTTCGGCGCGTTGTGAAAATAAGAGAGACTATAAAACTTTACCATTTACCGTCTGAATTCAGTTTCAAATTTTGCAGGAACAGTACTAGGTAAACTTAAACCTTGAGATACAATTTGTCTCTAAAGAGTAAAGTTGAATAATCCGCCAAGATCATAGAAATTTACGTTGAATTACTGTTAGTTAAAGTCAGCGGTTTATAGTCTCCGTTGACGCACAAAGACGAGTGTCTCAGAGGAAAAAAACAGGGGCATATAGTAAGTCGATAGAAACGTTGAATCCATGCACATGCACGAGGGTGTTCCCACACAGGATCACAGCGTATGAAGACTGTAAGTTGGGAAAGAAAAGGCAGAACAGAACAAAGAATTTTGTATTGGAGCATGAAAACAGAAGGAAGCAAAGTAAAAGGGCAGGAAAGATGAATGTTCCGAAGGCACAGTTAAATGTCAGGTTTTTCTCGGAACAGCTGCTCTCTATAGCATAGGATGAGCGATGCTAACATTATATGACCTACGGCCCATTCTATGACCCCTAAGGGGAATTGCTGTTGGAATACTCTTGTACCTGAGGAAGTGAAATTACAGGCGTCCCAATGAAGGGAACATCAACCCTATTTTAACCAAGCTGTGTTAATTTCCCACAAGAGTTCTTTGTCCTATTCTATTCCTACCGGATAAAATCCTTCGTAGCAAGGCAACACAGGCGGATACAGATAGGATGAAACTATAGTGTAAAAAAACAGTTTCTCTTCTGGTAACGTCAGTGGAATTGAGCAGAAGATGTATATATTTCTCCATGACATTCATAATTAATCTCATTTGCATCAGGCTAAGTTACGTCACAACAAAGGTATTTTTTTTCTAGTAAGAATATAAAATATCCTCCTAGGAAAATAATATAGCCTGGCTAAAATAGGGTTAAGCCCCCGTAGCACTGCAGTGTTGTTTCAATATGAAGTTAAAAGACGACTACATCAAGGTAAGCGAAGAACCATACTCGATTGTAGAAGAATCGCGCAGTGTAACAACCAGTAGGGAAGGAAGAGGGCACACACAACAAAGACTGCCAATAGGAGTGGGAAAAATGAGAGGAAGTGAGCAGGAAATGAGGAGGAATTTGAATGTCTCGTGGCGTAAGTCCATCACTTGCGATAACGGGGTGAATGAATGGGAGGGGTTTAGGACTGAAAATACCGAATTAGCAGTTTTGACTGATTCATATGTACCTAGGTAGGTCAATCCACACATCTTCCTGCAACAGATTGTGATGATAGTTTGATTCCTTCTGGTAGTTTTCGGGCGGAAAGACATGCATACGAATAAATATACAAATTAGACACATAGAGTGCGAAAACAACATAGCGGGTGATTAAGATATCCAGAATGCGTTGCTAAGACAATAGTAAACCACAAAGAAAAACAAATCAGCAGAAAATATCTCAAATGATTTACTGACAGCTCGAAGACTGCAATCATAGTAAAGACAATGTTTTCTATTCTAAATATTTTATTATAATATACATAATTATATTCATACCACTTGTGCACAAACATTCTCCAAAATATAAAGAAGTTTTACATAAGGAGGTCAAGACGTCGATAAATAGACAAAATATTTAATGCAAGGCATCTATAGCCGAAAAACAACTAACTGACTTGATTATTATATAGTCATGCAGTTAGGAAACAACCACGGTTATCCACAGATTAGAGATAATTCAAATACACTCAATCATACCACTAAAATTACTTAGTGGTATTTAATGGTAGACAGCAATAATGAGAAAGATACCACACGGAAAGAAACTTAAACGCTTACGCCAAGGTAAAAATAAACGCTTTTGATTATCATTAATGTTTTAAAATGATTTAATGTGATAACAATAACATACACATTTTTTAGCCTGTACGTGCACATTTTTAAATTTCTTTCCATAGCCAATTTTCATCTTTTTCTGTTATGTACCTGCCATCACATTTTTGCTAATTTTTAATATTTGTTATTTTTTTCACCGAATTCAATACTGTTTTAGAGCTTTCAAATATGACATGTATAGAATATTTAGTTTTAAATGCGTCTCGCAGTTACATTTAGTTTTAAATGCGTCTCGCTTTTAGGGTAATTGACTAATATCACGATTCAGGGTTTCACTAGATTGTAGGGCACTAATTTCTGATCATGTACATTACAAATATTACAAGTATTTCTGCATGCGGTTTCATTATATAACTAGTATCGGGGCTCTTCTAATTTCTCTTACAGCCGAAACTTCCGGGCCAGAGCATTACAAATATTACAGCTTCTTCTGTATGCAGTTTAATTAACTACTCTCAGGGCTCCAATTTCTTTTTCTACCTCATTCTGCTGCTGCAGCTTTTTCTAGTCTGGGCTGACGAATTTCGGCCAAAACATTCCTGAAAAACAGACTTTGAGTCTTTAGTTCGTCACTTCACTGGCTTCATATCGGCAGAATTCTGCAGCAGTTATTAAGTCTCGCTAATGAGAAGCAAAAGACACCAAAGGGCGGCGTCAAATTGGCTTGAATCCCATTTCCGAGAGGGCGTTTACGTTCGAGGGAATCAGACACACTAAAAGCTGGGTCAGTTTCAGTTCTACCTCGAGTCTATATGTGCCCTAAAGAACAAGTGGTCTGACTTAATAAGAGTTCAACTGTCCATAAGCATGACAGGAGCTAGACCTACCTTTTCTGAGTAGGGTGGCATATAAGAAGTTTCTTAATCGATTCATGTAGATTCTATTATTTGTTAAAAGCTTGAGAATCTAGTAATAAGATCGAATTCAATTTAATGATTTACTTCACCTAATGTGAAAGACCAGTTGTTGGTTTCTCTGAACACGGTGGCTTACATATTCAAGAAATTTTACAAGAATTATAATACTCGAAGAAGCCTGAAGTTTCAGTTATTTCCAGAAGGTATATTTTGATATTAATTTTTCGGCATCATTTTACGTTTAGATTCACAACTTTTTTTGCAGTAGCTCTCATTCATTTAATAAAGCTTTTCCTCTCAGTAAGAACGCGCACACCCCAAAAATACGTTAGGGCCAGTTCACACGTCTCTCAACGTAACACGTTGGCTCCCGAAAATGAACACGAGCTGTTGCTAAACTTCTGCTGTCCACTCGTACAACCGACCTTCATTGAAATGAATGACGCCACGCGTTCATTTACGATCTTGTTTCTTTATATTTTGGCTTATATTATAATTATGCGCCTTTTTTAAAAAATGTATCTCATAATCTTATAGCGTGATTTTGCGAGGAACAGCCTATTTCTAGAATATTTATGGCCTGCTAAACCGATAAAAGTGAAATCAACGGAGAGCGATCAGCTGGGGTTCCAAATCCAAAATGGCGTCTGTGTTCTTACAACATTTCCAGCTCAACTAGTTTTCTTGTGCTGAACGGTAATACGGTGATTCTGGTTTTTAAAATGACGATAAAAAATCATTTTTGTCAACTTGTTCATGATTTGAAGACTCTATAGAGGATAAATTTAGTAATTAACGATTTTGTTACTGAATTTGAATGACGCGAGTCATTGAAATATCGGATGTGCTTCATTCTTCCGTCTACCGCATTTGCTGCTGCTGCTTCCATCAAATTAACGCGCCTCGTAAATCAGTTTGACTGAACAAGTTACGTTGAGGGACGAGTGAACTGGTCCTAAGACATGTTCTGTAACTCAACAATGTAGCCCACTAGCCTGAAACGGTCTCCTACAACGGATGGTTTTATAGAAGTTGGTTTTGTGCTCTTGATAGGAAATGTGCAGTGTAGCAGAATGATGCCGACGTCAGCTGTTGTCGGTCCTAACGCCTTACCAGCGAGAAAATTTTATCGTTTCACGCGGCACAATTTTCGTTTTTAAAATTGATCATGAGAAACTGTGGCACATCATATAGATGGCACCGCCGCATACTCATAAGCCTATCTTAGACGATTTAAAAATTGGTTAACCGTGTAAGGATCACGCTCCTTCCTAAAGGAAGTTTTAGTTGGTCCTCACAGGGTTACGTGGATTTACACGGCAGTCCAAAACTGAAGAAACTAGTGAGAACAAGCGCGATGTTTCGTCTAAGTTTTTGATGCCCTGTCCCTGGAGATATTGGTCCGGTGGTTAAGTGCTCGAGAGCTAGTTTCAGAAGTCCGTCGCTACCATGGTGACAACTAACCTTCTCAAATAAGTAGTTGACGTGGCGCAAATATGATACCCATTCACTTGAAAACGAATATCAACTATTGTAGTGAGTGAATAAATATGTTGTTTGCTGCCCCTAAGACACAACTATTGTTTAAGGAACGGGACATGTAGTATGTTGATAGAAACGAGGACGTGTGCACAAAGAATCAACACGCAGGAACAACAAATTGGGTCAGAGGGAGAACAGATCAAGCTTCATCAGATGGAGTTTGAAAAACAAAAAAAACAAAGTCAGCAGGAAGGACAAACACAAAAGGCATAGATAAGGCTGATGTAATCGATGGGTTTCTTGGGGCCCACAACAATGGATGAGTGAACCTAATCCAATCTTATGGTTTATGGCCTATACCTCCCGAGGGGACTAATGTTAAGTAGAAGTCAGTGATAAAAAACCTAGAATTAGCTACCTATCACCACTACTGGAATACATTTACTCACGACGCTGCTGCAACTGACAGATTGTTCATAAAATTCTGCGCAGTTCACAGGTCAGTCACAGCAATAGTAAAGCATGTTCCATCCTCAAAATCCGCACAAGCACTCGAGTTTGCCCGTCTTCTTACGTGGCTAGTTAAAACTCACGTGAACCTATCTCTGAAGGTATTTAGTGTTTCTATAACGCCACAGAAATTTCTGGAAAAACTTTTTATGTCATGAATACGTTACGTAAGGGTGTAAAGGTAGTCACTTCGACAGTACTCACCAATCAGGAAATCTACTTGTCCGTCCTGGTTGGTTTGTGTAGTGGGTAGATCCCTCGCAGGACACAGAGAAGTGCTAGGCTGCAGCTACCACCGATAGTCTGAGCTATGATGCCAATGACGGAAGGCTCATTTGGCAACTGTGAACCCCCAGCCGTACCACCACTTCTCCCTAGTAGACTATGCGTGACAGAAATGTTGACGCTGCGTTGCCGAGGACCAAGCCCTTCCTCCCTGACTTGAGATGGAGCATCCGGCATCGTGACAGCGTATAAGGTAGCATATCTACCCACTGAGCCACTGGGGCTTCAAGTAGAAAGACGCGGTTACCAGCGCTTTAGTGGCTCGGCCTATATCACGCCGGATGTTTCATATAACACTTTTTTCCCTCGGTACTTCTGCTAAGTGTCAAGTTAGAAGCAAACTCACACTAGTTATAGTATATAATGCCAAGTTTAGCCAGTGCGCTGCTACTAATAGAGTTATTAAAAGGACACTTATGTGGAGGACCCTTCCCGTAGCCCCTTACGGGAGCAAGTTAGGGCCAGTTCACACGTCCCACAAATCAACGCGTTTATTTCCGAAATGAACGCGCGTGAGTCAACTTTTGTTGTCGCTGTCCACACGTAGAAAATGTCCTTCAGTCAAACGAATGACGCCACGCGTTCACTTATGATCTCGTTTCTATATAATTTCGCTTATATTTCGCGTCGGTTTGAAGTCACATTCGTATCCCATAATCTTAAAGCCTGAATTTGATAGGAACAGCCTATTTTTGATATATTTATAGCCTGATACACCAATAAAAGTGAAAACAACACGCAGCAATTCGCTTTGTTGTGAAATCAAAGATGGCGTCGCGCCGCGTCAGTGTTCGTAGTAAAACATTTTCGGCTTAACTTGTTTTCTTGAGTTAAACGGGAATACAGCGATTCTGATCGTTAAAGTGGCGGTAAAATATCATTTTGTCGACTTTTTTTATCATTTAAAAATGCTACAGGTGATTAATCCTGCATTTATAGGTTTTGCTTACTGAACTTGAATTACGTCACGATTTCAAAAAATGCGATGTGCATCATCCTCTGCGTTGCTCGCATTTGCTGCTGCTGCTTCCATCAAATTAACGCACCGCGTCTATCAGTTTGACTGAACGCATTGCCTTGAGGAACGTGTGAACTGGATCTAAGCTTGCGTGCGATAGGTCAAGTACCACCATCGGCGGCTCACCTCACGGGAAGATGAGGACCAACCTAATTTAGAAACTAACCTTATCAGCACGAACTGCAGCCAAATGTGAGAAACCGAGCGGTAGGGGTTAATCCTTGGCAGCGTGAGGGTGTGAGTATTAAACGTTTAATGATGAACGCGAACAGTTCGTTCCTGTTGTACATTGAGCAATTCTATGAAAAATTTATGCTTAGTCGGAACGGTAACGCAAGGGGGGCTGGGTGTAAATGAAGTATAATTTAAATATTATACGTCGCACGTCGACACAAATCTCAAATTCACAGTTTGCATAATTCATGCTGACACAATTTATAATACTTTGACCCGAATACTAATTTTAGAATTCGGGTGGTGTTTACTAGCATCTTTCCAGAGCCTGCAAGTCGGACAGTCAGCACAACAAGAGTGAGATGCCGAGTGAGGCGGGTAATGGCATCGTAAAAGGCTCAGCTTCATAGCATCAAAGAAAGACTTTACGATCGTTCCATAGGCTCCTGACAAAACACAATCTCTGCTCAATGATATTCTGGAGGAAGAGTGCCTGGAAGCTGTTGCTCCAGTCTGGATATCGGGAGCGATTTTGTACAAATTATCTGTTTTATTATCCAAGTAATCATACGTTGATTCCTGTGCATTGAGCGGATATACGGCTGTCGGGAATCTGGTGCTAAAGGCAACGTTTCTTCGAAATTATGATAGTAAATAGCGGAACAAGCATAGTTTTCATATCAAGATGAAACTAGCTAAGTAGGGAAAACAGAGGTTTCTAACAGAAATAAATGCAAATTCTGAAGTGATGGCTAAATTAAGCACGTGTCAGTTTTTTTTCTATCTAAAATTACTACAGTCAATTTCAATAAGTCGTTTTTCAGAAATCCTACAAAGGATTAACATAATTAATATAATCATAATCATACAATCAAATTTAAATAATTGTTCCTCATATACTCTTTGCGCCATTTTTCAGGAATCACAGCTATTAATACTTCATCTAACCTTCGCATGCAGAGAAGTACAGCAACCTTTGGTTTATGAATCTTATTTTGCCAATTACTACAATCTTGGCTTTATGTTCCTTCCGCCGACCTTCACTGCAATCCTCAACTTCATGTTCATTTCGCAGACAATCATTGAAATCCTTGTTATTCGCACACCTTTTACAGACACGCACTGCAATCCTTCCTTCACATGCCTCGACAAATATGCAATAGTTACCTGCAACTTTCAATAAATAACTCAATCTTCAGCAGCAGCAGAATCCATGGCCTTATTTATGGAGGAGTTCACCATATTTATCGATAGCGTACGTTGGTAAATTTATGAGCGGGAACTCCATACATTAATGTGAACTTGAGGAGTAATAGGACACCTGCCGCATTTATCTCAGTTACTGCGGGCGCGGCTTATTGTTGCCATATATACTTTTTTTAAGTGAGTGTGAAGGTAAATACGAGGGAGCGATCGATAGCTTGCTTTACCGCAAGCCGACGCAGAGGAGGTACGTCCCGCTTGGGCAACTGCCTAAAGAAGCGCTTCTTATAGAGAATAAATTGCATTTTGTTCACGACATAACACCAGTTGTGAAGCAAAAGGTCCTACTTACTGGACGCATATACTTTCCGAAAATGTCAGTTAAACCAGCTGTAAGCTTCTATACGTGCATTATGGGAATAACTCGCTACACCTACTAGCCAGTGTCCCGCTGGTCACGGACTCTCGTGTCCCATCTGTACAAGATTGGCGGCATGAAAGACGCCACCTGGACCTAGTCTGAAAAATTTCCAAGTATAAGGTACAGACGAGACGGCCTTAGAAACATTTATCATAGAGATTTCTTTTCATTTTGTTCATGACATGTGAATGTGAGTGAATAGGTTCTGTAAATATTCTTAGATAAAACTGCGGTGTTTAAAGACAGGAAGAGGAAGGATAAGTAGTATACCGACAGAGACGTGGAGCCCATATCCGACGGGTGTTCTCACAGAGGAGTGAAGCGCTTGAAAGCAGCAAGACGAGGCAGAAAAGGAAGAACAGTAGAAAGCGTCAGTAGCCTAAGTCTCAGTTGGCCGAGTGCTCTACTATTGTGGCGAGAAAAAAGCGTAAAGAATAGAAAAAGACACGAGAGAGTAGAAGTGTACCGAAGACTAACTAAGTCGGTTCTCTCGATCGACAGCCCACCTCACGGAAGACAAGGGGAAGTAAAAGAACCAACCTAACTATAGAAAACTAACCTCAGCAGGGGTATAGGCAAGAAGTCGAGCGGATGGGTGCTTCGAACTTTCTCTTCACGAGAGGCAGACACAATACTCATTTTATGGAAACAACCAAAACTACCGAAGATTGAATACTGTTCACCTCTTTGGATGCCAAGCAAACGGAAAGACTTAGAGCGGCTTGAGGCTATCCAGCGATCGTTTACTTCCAAAATCCGGGGCATGCATGATTTAAATTATCACGAAAGACTTGCTCAACTTCAAATGTACTCCATTCAAAGGAGATTCGAGCGTTTTACGACCATATATGCATGGAAAATTCTAGAAGGTCTTACTGTCAACGTCAATGGACGAATCCAGCCCAGACACTCAGACCGTATTGGTCGCACTTGTGACGTGCGAATTCCGATCAAAACTGGTGGTGACGCAATGGCCACAAAGTATTCTAATAGTTTTCGCTGTTCGGAGGGCGAGATTATTCAACAAAATGCCACGTCACATCAGAAATGTCACCGGTACAGAGACTGTGAAATTTAAAAACGTACTGGACTCATGCTTACTGAAAGTGCCAGATAAACCTGCTGTTAGCGGCTACGTGAACTGTGGAGATAAGTCGCTGTTAGCCATCCCGCTGTTCACGAACTGCAGCATCACCTCTGGGCAAAATGGGTGGCGTGCATAACACCACCGGGACCTCGTCCGAAGTATCATTAAGGTAGGTAAGGTAGGGGCTGCGGCCAGCTGCAGCAACATTCCCTGCGAAGTAGACACTTGGGATGTTTGGGTTCGTGAGGCCCAAATATATTGTGGCAGGGAAAGGGCCCGCCAGAATATACCCCTGAGGGCATAGATCGAGACAATATTTTATGAGCCCATTATGTAGTTAGGCGCAATTTTCAACAATATTTCTTTCCCTTGCTTCACTATTGCAATACTAACAATTTATCTATTCTTGGAACTTCCTTCGCAGTCGCACTTTGAATTTCAAGTTTTGTTTTAATTCTTTCTCCCATGAATTAATATGCTGCCTCGTAGCAATAGCACTATGTAATATGTTGTACCTATATAAACCACGATATGGGAGAAGGGATTAATGCCCAAAATAAGTAACACTATAAATGGAGCAGATAGGTAGGTAGCACTCGCTAAGTCACAAGCCTTTATAATTGAAATATTTCAGAGTTTGCCACGATTTGCCTATTTGGGGAAGGTGGCTCTAAATGCAAGACTCAGACAATTTGGACCCTGAGTTTCCGCCAATTGGGCCAGGGCAGAGCTTTCTATTTTCTCTAAGGAAACAGAGCTGATTGCCGATCTAATTTACCACAGCGATTAACAATTAATTGGAACTCGACAGTTTGCGGCAAATTTCCGACCGAAAATGAAGGAAATATAAGGTTTGGTCTATATAGACGGATGTTAGCGCTGAACCGCTTCGTGCAGATTGTTATTAATAATTGGGCTTCAGTTTTATTGTTTCTAGTGTTTCGCGTTGATTATTATTAGTTACGATTTGTTGTCAGTGTTTCTAGTAAATTGTCCTCAGTTGTGGTTCATCGTTATTGATGCTATGATGTTTTCTGACGGATGTTATTGCTGCGCAAGTACTTGAAGCATATTGGTATTGTTACTACCTCGCATTTTACCCCATTTTATTGCTATTGTCGTTAATGTTTTTAAGGTAAGCTATTGCTGAATATATTGTAATCGGAACCGATCCCTACCATAGGGATTGAGGCCTATAAGTTTCATTACAAGCATTATACATGTGAATTATAAACATTCTTATTACTACACCAAGCATAAATTGGCCAAAACTCGGCAGCCTGTCATAGCCCAACAGGCGACAGCGTAAACACAAGCACCAATGTTAACAACCACTGAAGGCGGGAGATGTCCCAGCTCCTGTAGTGTTTACACAGTGCTAAACACGGCGAGCCGGCTCACGTTACCAACTGACACCTGTTTAGTTGTTATTCCTACGCTTTACGTTCGCAAAATATATTGCAATTAAGAATAGTTCTTTGCTTTTGAGTACTGGCCATGCAGAATTTATCTCTTCACAAGCAGAACAGACTTACTTAACCAACCTCCACGACCCTTTACTCACCGTTATGAACTTACATGAATACTATCGATATCCTCAATATCCGTTTCAGCATTACCAATCGACATTTAATATGATACAAAATGGTACTACAATTGCCTTATTTTTAGTGTCTATAATAATAAAAAATTCTTGTAAGAACTTTCGAACGAGCGCTGCACTAGATAGTAAATCAGATGAGCCTCAAGCTAGGAGATTAGTTACGTTTTCAGTTCGAGTCTCTAAGTCGACTCCTTGTATATGTTACGGCCTTTTTATGAAATAGGCCATTTTGTAAAATGGCCGGCTATTATGCAAAAACCTTAAAATCGTAGTAACTTTGCAAAATGACCAAAAATTCCCCAACATTTTTCAAAACGGACACGATTTTGGCCTATTCGCAAAATAAAAGGCCAATTCGCAAAATAAACTGGGATTTAAAAAATTTTGCAGAACGTCTAGAAGTATGGACGCCCATTATGAAAAAAAAGACGTAACGAACAGAAAAAAGACCGCTACACACCATCTTCGTCAAATGATCCTGATAGTCAAGATTGTTCGTTTACTGACAGTGTAATTTGAAATTGATATTGCTAGTTTAACTAACCTGAGCTCATGAGTTCATCCTGTTGAATAGAATTGGCTTTATTGTCACACACTGTGTACAGTGCATTTTTCAGCTGACACGTCCCACAGAACTGTAAATATAGCTCAACTTGGGATTTCGAAATTGTTTCCTTGTTCATAATATTTCAACTTCCATGTCCAGTTGCACGATGACGAATAGCGTCGATCACATCGAACACCTCTTCAGCGCATACGATTCTAAGATTAGTTTCACTTTTCTCCAATTTCTTAACAGAGACACATACCTTCAACTACAATCTCAAGAATTTCCTACTTTCGTGGCAAACGGAAGTCTTTCTGGTTTTCAATGTTAGAACTTTTAAGTTCAGCCAAGCGATTCATAATTTGTTCCGATTCTTTTCTGTGCTACAAACTCGGAAGTATTTGATGCTTTCCCTCTGTTAACTTTGACCAATTTTGAATAGAACTCTATCTTCCTATTTTCCATTGCACAAACGTATTCCAATTAAACAATTGCATTTTCTGATAATAAATCGTAGAATTGTAATTCTAAAAAAAACAGTAATTAGAGCACCACAAGCATAACTTCATGACCACAACATTACTTTTTGCATCCTGGCCGTCCATACTTTAGACCATTTTGCAAAATGCTTACAATCTCAGTTTATTTTGAAAAGTGGCCTTTTATTATGTAAACAGGCCAAAATCGTGGCCATTTTGCAAAATATTGAGAATTTCGGGCCACTTTGCCAAGTTACCACGAATTTAGCCTATTTGCATAAGGGCCGGTCAACATGCAAACAGACAGATTTCCCAAAAAGGCCGTAACATAAATTATATGTCTATTTAAAAACACGTTTATTTATGTATTTACCTGAGTTTGCAGTCTTGCTGATACAAGATGAACTCTCGTTATGATAAATATACCTTCACTACTTTAGCCAGTGCTGTCGGGCAAGCCCTGCACCAGAGACAGAACAATATGGACCGTCGGCGCTTCACTTTCACTTGCTCCCATAATAAAGTTAAGGGTTAGCAAGATAAAAAAAATACCTCCCGAACTCCCAATAAATTACTTCAAGTGATAAACGGAGGCTTTAACAACAGTGTTCCTTACGACCTCTGCTATCTGATGAGGTTGTTGTTAAGAAAATGAACCTGGTATTACAGAGAACAATTCTTCATTATAACGCTTAGGTGGGACACACTCCGACCGTACTTGTCCATGTCGAGGTAATAGAAGGCTGTCGAATAATAATAAATGTAACTTTTTATTTCAAGCAAGGATATCTAGCTATTCGATATCGAAGATGTGAGCAAAGTAAATGATATTCATTTCAGGGAGTGAAAAATGGAAGCTTGTAGTAAAAATGTTAGAGGAAGAAATGAAGGCTGTGAAAATCGATAACAATGCCCACGAGGACATTATTTACGTGTATAGCTCAGTATAATTCATTGTTGTTGTTTCTTGAGGGATGCGATCCACTACCGGACAGAGATTCTTAGCACTTTTACTATTTTGCCTAGTTAGAGTACTTCCTAGAATTTAGTATATAAAACCTTTAATCATGTAGTAAGTTCCAAATTTGAAAAAAATGCCGGTCCTTGTGATGTTTCTGGTCATTCACTGCATAATGAATCTATGTAAACACTGAAAGCAAATTTACACAGAGTTAACACGAAAAGTTTATTCGCGTTGCTCTCAATTTTAATGATAGCCCTTTTATAAAATAAATATTAAACAAACATATATAATTATTATAAAGTTTAGTAAGATCATTCATAGCCACCGTAAAAATGTTCTATGATAGGAGGCAGAAGACAATACTATAGTATGTTGATAGATATGAATTTGTTCATGAGTTTTTTTCCTATGCAGCATCAACGCGCATGAAAACAACAAGAAGGGGAAGAAAGAAGACGAATAACAGAACAAAGAATCATCAGTAGAAGTATGAAAATGGAAGGAAGCAAAGTCGGTGCGAATAGTTGATTAGTTAAGCATGGTGTTCAATAATTAACATGTAACCTTTTAATTTACACAAATTTTCATTAATATACAGAAATTTTGCTCTTTCATGAGTTTAAATATATGCTAACCGAATTTTACCCCCTCTGCACCCGCGCACGGAGTTCAGAGTACAGTTTCAAGAAAGGATGGTCCCCTTGATCTCCACACCCTACTCCCCTTGATTTCAGCATATGGTCCACATTGGAGAACAGGGTCTCAGTTCCCATCTTGAAATATGGAGGCTTTAAAGGCAACAGTCTTGAGGGATGGCAAAAGTTCCCTAAGCTTTCATTCGTGAGTTTTGTAAAACGTTCTCCAAATGTTTGCAGCAGAGGTTAATGATGCCTACTAAAGGCATACTGAATAAATTGAAGATATTCGGAAGGAGTTTTAGTTGAACAACATACGCATTTGTGTTAATTTGTGTACTTCACTTTATGTTACGAATATAAGTAAAATATTGTATAAAGTTTGAACACTTTATGCGCGTGGTTGGCAAAAGCCATGTTTTTTTTGTTTAAACCAAAAACCATGTTTTTTTGTCAAAACCAAAAGAACTTATTTTTCAATATTTAGTTGTTTTTCCTGAGCTCTAGGAATTTTATCCAACATTTAAAAAGTTTTCTGTGGAGTAGACACATTTAGCTAGATAATCAGTAAGAATCTTAGTCAATTCATTCCAACTTCCTATTGTAGAAGAACGATTTTAAGATAACGGGGTTACAAAAAAGCAGTTCGCAGAGTACCGGTATTTGCTATGGCTACGTTTTATATCCAAACGACAGAGATGCTATGATTTATAGTTGCAATATAAAATCCTTTGAAAAAACTTCAAAATACTTTAAATTACAAATACAACTTGGTAGAAATAGTAAGCTACTAGCTATTTGATAACAGAGTAAAGAACTAAAGAAAACGAAATAGCTATATGCCTACAAGCTATCTAATAGCAACTATATAACTACTACTTCCAATTTTCAGTAGCTTCTAGCTTCAGAATATAATTAGACATGCATTTCTAAAATGAAATAGCACAAAATTCAATTAGGTTATAGGTTTTTAATAAACATTAGCAATAGTTGACCCTAACTGTCCTAACAGTCAAACAGATTCTTGAAAAGAAACGCCTTAACTCATCCTTTCAGTTGTGTGACTAAAATTTGATACTTTCTAGAAGTAAAACTGTCTATTTCTCAATGTTTATGAATAAAAACAAAAAAGTTGAATAAAAAAAGCTCTTTTGGTTGGTTTAAACCATGTCTATACGTGGAATAAAATTATATACAGTCCATAATTTGCATACAAATCTAATTGAAATCCAAACAAATATGCTTTACTTCAAACAAAAATACCAAAATGAAATTTCGGACGAATGTAAGCACAAACGTAAAGTTTGAGTAACCATTACTGACTGAATTTTCAAATAAATTTAAATATGTGCACCAGCCGCGTTCCAGGGACTAATGAAGTGAAATGTTTCTTAGAGGTGAACTTAAAAAATTCCAACTACCACATTATACTAATACTGTAGAAACGAGAGAGGTAAGCGTTTATGGTCCAGTAAAAGAAGAAAAAAAAAGCATGAAGCTTACAGTGTTTGGAATTTGTACTATAGAGCCTACCTCTGAGAAAGAGAATTCGGCATTTTATCCCTCACTTCAAGAAGCGTAGTTTGAGCAACCGTAACGTTAACAGCAGCATAATCCAAATAGACAATGATGGAGTCAAAATCGAAAAAAAAACAGCTCGACGGCTCGAGAATTAACTTGGCAAAAAGGCTGAGCTTATCAGATGGAGGAGATGTTATCAGTTGGCAAGTGAAATCGGACGATGGACGGTTGAGCCTGACGTCAAACTACAGACTGTCAGCTCTTAATCGGCTGACAGACAACCGTGCGTTTGCTGCACGCTCCGAGCATGGAGGCAGACTGCAATGAAGCCTCCACTTGCAGAAATTTGAATTAATTTCGGCATGAAACGGAGGTATTTTCGATGAAGTCTGAAGTCAGCACCGTGTTTAACCGAACTTTATGAAGACCTTTTGTGAAATATCGACGAAAGGTGGTAATTTTCTTCCGAAGTCACGCAAGGGTTATGAAGATTTCAGATTAGAAGATAACAATCAGGGCGATGTGAGTAGTTGAACTACATAGTCCTCAGAAAGTCTTTATGAACTTTTTTTTGCAATGTTTTTTTACCTTCCAGATATTGAATTTAAGAGGAAAAGGCATCCAAGTCTATATTGATTCAAACCGCGGGTATTTTCATTAATTTTTATAATGATTGTTATTTACCTCATCAGCATTACATCAGAACATAGTTGTTTATGACCATAAAATAAGTGCGTAGTAAGTTTCTAAACATTCCATTCCAAAATTCTCTTATTTAGGCTTTAACTACGCTAAGAATATATTTCGCTTAAGCTAATCCACAGTTATCCTCTTATAGTTATACTCTAACAGTATTCCGCATGCAAGTTGAAATTATCATTCGAGAACACATTGAAGACTGTTTAGTGCAAGAGCGCTCCATGCAGCATTGTTATATTCGGTCTGAATATGCAAAATTACACCATACTTCTGAGCACGCGTTCAGTATGTCACAAATAATAAATTTGCCACGAATCCCTTTTAATTGTTTAGAAATTGGCCATTCGTGGAATTCAATTCGCTGGAGATGATAAGAGTATTTCCAGATTTAGATCAATCAGCAGCGATGCAAGAGGGGATTATAATATGGAAACCGATGCTATCTAAATGCATGAATGAAATATCTGCATGTGAAGAGCTTTCAATTAGTGCAGATCGACAAGATTACCTGGTTTGGTTGTAAGCAGTCGAGCGGATGATCTTCAAGCAATTGAAAGCGAAATCCTATCACTGGTGAGCCATCAATTAAATTTACGCTAAGTGAAAATAAATCTAAGCTAATAATAATACCTTGGTTTCTGCATAAAGGTTTTTTAGTTAATTGTTGGTTAAGTTTATAAACTAAAAGATGAAGCAATCGCGTGCAACATTATAAATAATATGTTAATGTTGTGGTGATACGGCGAAGAATCGGAATTTAAACCCAATTTGTTCCTATATATTCAATGGATTCTTCTCATGCACGAAGATTTCACTGCGCATGGGAAGAGCTGGTCACGATAGAAGAGGAAAGCCAAAAGAAAGACGGTCAGTAGGAGATGGAAAACCAAGGCGTAAAACAATTGCTGAAAAATTAGTTTTCGCTAGCGGCCAAAAATTCTGCTAATTTTACCATCGCGCATCACTTCATAGGATCAAATCCTGATGAAATTACCTCCCATACCTACGTACAGTAAGGGTTTCCAATCCCGGTACTAAATGATTATTTCGGAAACTAAGGATTACGAAGAGAAAATTCCGGGAATTCCCAGGGTGTCGGGAAATTTTGGAAATTTGTTATTTTTCACTTTACAAAAGTGAAAGCCTACGGCTACATGTGCAGACATGCATACATGCTCTCTTTGGTACTTTCGACAGTATAACAGTTCATATTTAGTCTCTCGTAAGATATACCGTACTATGTATAATATACTCAATCTGGAACACTCATGGCGACCAGCGAAAGCAATAACTATGACCGGCATGCACTGTTCAGTTCTTCTACCATAAGGATGGTAACAAATATTTTTCTCCTACTCGATTGAAATTTTAACTTTCAACAGTTACTTGCACCTTGTAGACAACTAGCAGATAGTACTCCTTCTGGTCACGAAGTTAAGCGCTTAGAACTCTACTACTTTCCGCATCGAGTTGCGTCCATAACACCACCTGTACTTCATATGAATGATGAACGAAGTGTTAGAGTAATTAAGTGCGTTGCGATAGTCGATGAGTGCGTTTTTCCAGTAGCCGAAAAACGGTAAAATTTATGTGTATAAAGGAGTACCATCACAATATTCTCCAATGTACCACTCGCTAAACTTACGCTGAGCCAGTTTGTTTGGGAGCATTTGGTGTTTTACTACTAACTGCCAACAGAAACGTTAACATTAAGAAAAAGTTAAAAACTTTCCAGGTAGCTGCTGCGTAATTAATTTGCCAGAGGCAATAATAATAAAAGTAGTGTAAACATTGATAAATTTTGAGCTAAAATACACTACGTACCTACTCAGGTCACTGAGTAGAGGACATTTTCGGGATATACCTCACACGAAATGTAGAGATGTAACGACGTCATCGCTAAAAAGTAACCATATGACCTTAACTAGTCTCCCCGTGACTAGTTAATTGCACTTGCTAGCAACTGAGGTGTCAGAACGAATTTCTGAGGCATTTAATAATAACACATCGGGAATCGTGTTAAATTCCCGTTATTTAAAATTGGCAAAAAATTAACCACGATCCCTGATTGAGAATCCTCTATATATACAATGTAATACATACGTACAATTAACATATATACCTTTCCAGTGCGTGACAATAGTTCGGCACATTGCGGTTACTCTCAAATCCAATATTCCTTAAACCCTATTTCAATCACATTTGGTCGTATTGCTACAAGGGTTCCTTGTCCCATTGTACTCGTTTCTGAAGAAATCTCTCTAGCGAGGGCAGTGTAGTATGGTAAGTATATGACTAAAACATACGTCAATATTGAGTATTAGACTACACTCTGTTAATGGGCTGTTAGTTAAATGCACAAGGGGGACGCAAATCTCAGCTAATTTGGGAATTTCAACGAATTATTTTCAAAGGTCAGCGAGATCAGTAGTCGTAGTATTGTCGGCATTCTACTGAATTTTAAATCAGGAAGAGCTTTTAATGGCTGCAATGCAACGTAGTTTTGGTAAATTAGGAATAAGTACACAGTTATTAGTGTAATACGGTGCAACGTTTGAGCTTCCCGATACAAAACGCTTTTGATCCAAACATAAGATTCAGCGGTCGAACATATGATAACAGAAATTCATGCACGCTCATGAAGATCACAGTTCTATGATGGTTTTCATACACAGTCAGAAAACGGGTAATTCACATAATGTCTCCTAATTGAAGCATTAATAATATCAAGCTTTGGCAGCTAACGTACTGCATGCGTGAGTTATTAGTTGATATTATTGTATGCTAAATCTTGCATGTGTCGGATTTTGTTTTACCTAATGACAGCACTCACATGCTGTGGACATTATTTTGAAGGCGTTGGCCTGAACGGGTTTCATTTTGTAGTAAAACCAAAAGCATGCTGATTCAGATCAGGAGACTAAGGTGGCAAAGCATATATGTATAAAAATATGTATATTCCGGCAAATTATTTTCATTCTGATGAAGTGGTATGCACAAGGGAAATCCCTTTAAATTACATAAGATCTAATGTAAGAACTCACAAATGAAGTCATGAGTTGCCTTCCAATTTACCGCACTGTTGCACTTGCACAGTCTATTGACGGGCGACTTCATAATATATGTAATTCAGACCACCCATTTAATCATCTAACCTAATAATGGCATGGATTTTGCATCGAGGACTGGTCTATATTTATGATCTTTACAACTGTATCTCAATAGCAATGGAATATGGCGAGGCACATATGTGCGATGCGTCGTGAGCATGTTGCCACCCTCACATTCCTACCACAGCCCGCCATCCATTTTTCAGCGAAGTTCCTTTCTCTGTCCGCGAACGGCACAAATTTCTCCATTAAGAAAACAAGTGCGGCGGCAGTAAATTGGC
Source organism: Parhyale hawaiensis (assembly GCA_001587735.2). Taxonomy (NCBI): domain Eukaryota; kingdom Metazoa; phylum Arthropoda; class Malacostraca; order Amphipoda; family Hyalidae; genus Parhyale; species Parhyale hawaiensis. The sequence continues at coordinate 2,143,871 of LQNS02000226.1, forward strand.
TGCACGAGAGCAGCGCCGGCTGGTGAGGGAGGTTTGGTCTGTCGCCTCAATGTGCGACTTATAGCGAGCCGCCAAGTCTCAAGATTGGCTGCTTGAATATATTAGGGCGTGCTTGCAGGCAGACAAAATGTGTGGGTTAGGTGAAAGAATTGAGGTCTCTCATGTTATGAGAGAACTGAATTCCTAAAAAAAAACTAGACTATGGTAGAGTACATAGTACTTATAGTTAAGATGGTTGAGTGAATATTCACTATGTTACCTTTGATTTTGCAAATATTTTTTAATTATTATTTTACAAGATAAGTGTCCAACATTTAAAATGTTAATAATAAGTTAGTGCACAGGTATGTTGTAACTATAAAGATAATTAGAGAAAAATAAAAAGGAACCATTTCCCACGTTTTAGCAAGATTTGCTTATCGCACGGGGTTCTGCTGTTACGCCAGATTATGCAACATCACTCTCTAGTCAACATGGGCAAGAAAAGCGGTCTAAGCATTGAAAAAAAAAAAAAAAAAAAAAATCAAAGCGACCTCATTATAGACTTCTGGTAGGACAACACTCAAAGTTTCCAAGGAATTACAACGTGATCATCGAAAAATTAAGGCTTATGCAATTGAAGGTAAGGTCAACCGGAAAACTCCAAATAGAACCTCTACGAGGCAATTGACTGCTCTAGATATGCGATATTTGAAGGTTTCTATGGCTAGAAAACAACTTTCTACAAGTAATCCGATATTTGAAGGCGCTGGAGCCCCAGTACTAATCAGAAACACAAGATGTGAGGTTCTGCAGAAGCTAGGGAAATTGGAAAAGGCAATAAAACGACCACTTCTAACAAAAACTCATAAAGAAAGTAGGGTCAAATGGGCTGAAGAGAACATGAAAACTGATTTCTCCAATGTCACATTTACTGACGAATGCAGAGCCACTCTTGATGGTCCATATGGATGGGCGTCTGGATGGGTCCTCCATGACCGACTTCAACAGACACGGCTTAAGCGTCAACAAGTTTGTTAGTTATAGTTAGGAAGTTTAAGCCTCCGTTTCCGAGCAGAACGATATCATAGAGGAAATAGCAAGGGACATATAGTATGCCAAGAGAAAAGGGGAATCCATGCACGAAGGTGTTCCCACCACACAGGATCAACGCGCATGGGGACAGCAAGTCGGGAAAGAAGAGGAAGAACAGATAAAGCATGTGCAAGTAGGAGTATGAAATGGGGAAGGAAGCAAAGTGGGCACGAAAAACAGACTTCCCGAAGGCCTAGCTAATGGCTGAGGTAACCTACTCGAGCCCCAAGCGTCAACAATGCGGTAGAGTTGTAATGTTATGGGCCGGAATAGTAGGTGACACCCTTATTGGTCCATTTGAAGTGGGAGAAGGAGTTAAACTGAATGCAGAAAGGTACTACCAGTTTCTTGAAGCCAACTTGATTCCATGGCTCGATGAGCAGACTATCACACGCATATCCAAATTGGTATTTCAGCACGATAACGCTCCCTCGCACCGAGTGCGGTACACTGCTATAACTGGCTTGCGGATGGAGGATTTAAATCAAAAAGGATTATGACCTGGTCAGCGAATAGCCCCGATTTAAATCCCATTGAGAACCTCTGGGCAATGATCAAAAGGAAGGTCTATGAATGTGGTCGGCAGTTTTCGAGCAAAGTACGCCTGTGGAATGCAGTAATTACAGCTGCAGATTCTATTCCACCATTTGAAATATCAAACTTGACTAAGTCTGTTGATAATCGCCTTAAAAAATCATGAAAAATGGAGGTTGCCATGTTCAAAATTAACTTATATTTATCACTACTGAACACTTATTTCAGCGTTTATTGGATTGTTTTGGTTATAAATTCTTTGTTTTGGACGTTTAATATAAATATTCCTGTTCACTTGTATATATTTCCTCTTTAAGACATTTTTATTAACTTGTTGCGTAATCGACGGTAACAGTAAAAAAAATTCGCAAATAAACAAATTGTATGATAAACTTAGCAAATGGCTAAGTATTTCTTTTACAAGTGCTGTTTGTATATGCAACATAGCCATACATTTAGTCAATATTGATATTTTAAAGTTAGACACCTATCTTGAAAAATAAAGTAAAAAAAATTGTATTTGCATAATTAAAGGTAACACACTGTACACGGGCATGCTTCCAGACTTGTAATTGCACTTATAAAAAGGTAAACTTAGGGTTTGCCAAATCAATAAGTAACCTAAAATCTTTACTGCAGTATTAGATGTACCTATTTACTGTAAAATAGTATACTGTTGAAACTTGCTGATGGGATATGCACACAGGTATGATTATAATCAGACAAAGATACTAATTACCAGGTCAACACGAGGTCTATCGTACGAATACGTAAATTAATTTTTTGCCTATTTGACATCCACTGATATTTGTAGTAGACTTAAACTATTTCGCAGTAGTTTGTGGAATAAATAGTCTCACTGTGTAGAACAGAACTTCTCAAATTTGTGGTATGCTCGATTTGTATTGAAATGCCAAGTAAACAGCTGATGAAAATATTAACGAAATTTATTAGGTAGCTATACGGGCTAAGCGAGAAAATCAGAACAGACTGCAGAGCTGAAAGGTGAGTTGGAGCTGCTTGCAGCCATAAAGTGATGGAGCCCGGCCAGCAGTGAAGTGAAGAAACACTTGCCGCCAGGAAGTCATCTAGTATTGGAAGCAGTGAAGTGATCTGAATGATGAAGCACTGGCCACCAAGAAGTGATGTAGTATTGACAGTAGTGAAGTGATTCGGCAATGACAGTCGTCAAGTGATACTGCGTTAGCAACCGGGAAGTGATGTAGCTTTGATAGCTGTTAAGTGATATATCATTGGCCGCCTCGAAGTGATGTAATGTAGGCCACTGTAAAGTGATTCAACTCCGGCAACCAAGATGTATTTCAACTTAGGCCACCAAAAAGTGATGCAACATAGGAAACCATGAAATGATATAACGTAGGCAACCACAAAGTGGTGTAGTATACCGAGGCAGTTATGTGAAATGCTATTGGCAATGACGATGTGTAGCTTTAGATGGTTCCAGTAATGAAGGGTTGTATCAGCCATAAATTATGTTTTAATATCATTTACCGGCGATCTTGGTATCTTTATCTCATAGTTAAATTGTATTGTTAGATCATTGGTAGGTACCAGTGTAGTATTACTGTGGTGCTAATTCATTTTTTTCAACATTACTGGATTTTCTAAACCTCACTTTTGTTGTGGCTATTGGGGTGAGGTCTACCGAAAGCTCTACTTACATCAATATCTGAGGTTGTTTCTTCAAATCCGTCATTGAAAAAAAAACTCATTGAATGTGGTATTAAAGTACATTACGTGTAGTATCTATAAGCCATTTTTTTATATAATTTTAATATTCCGAAAAAATTATGATGAATGTTCAATTTTTCTTGGTGTTCGAAATTCCGCCTACTGAAGATATATGATTGCGAATTTAGATTCCCTGCTCTGCAACGCATTCCTCTGGTACGGTGAAGAAATTAGTTGCTGTTTGAGGTCTCTGTGATTATTAGAACTCATTCTAGTTTATTAACACTTACATAATTCGGCCTCCAGGCCCTATTGCGAGAGGCCCGATTTTAGGGTCCAGTCAATGTATGGTGTGGTCTATGGTGTAGTTAATGCAAAAAAATGTTAGAAAAGAAAGCTTCATCGGAAAAGTAATAATGTTTGAGATTAAAAAAAATTGCCACCCGAGTAATTACTGTCGACATAATTATGCGGGTCCTGCGTGTAGACTGGTTAACTATACAGACAGTCTTATCTTCCACAACAGCAAACTATTAACTAAAGGTCCTCTTGTTTTGGCAGTGTTATTATTTAGGCTCAAAATTTTTATTTCCAAGTACTTGATGTAGTCTCTCGTGTCTAGCGTGCATGTATAGAGTACCTGGGAGTAAAAATTAGGAAGCCACATAATACAATTCTTCAAGACAAGTAGGCCTGTATGGAGGAGTACCTGTTTAAATTTATATGCATTAAAGTGATGGTAGAGAATTTCTTTTAGACCAGCTATCAAGTATAGGCTACTGCAGTGCAAGCTTTGTGGTGACTTATGATAAGGTCATCACATGAATATAGAAACGCAAGCCCGCGGTTAAAATTGAAGCAGTCTCCAAAATGGAAGGCAATACAAGTAGTGCCTAAGACAGTGTACAGAAAATAAATGAATTGTGAAAAAAATGACTGCTTATTGATCCACCGTCACAAACTTGAGCCGAGGTTTTATTAAGCGTGAGTCGATGCTTTCTTAAAAGTGAATATCTCTCTTACTGAAGTGTACCGATGCTTTAGTAAACGCTAATCGCTGTCATATTGAAGTGAGCCGATGTTTCATTAAAAGTGAGCCGATGTTACATTAAACTGAGTCTATGTTTTTCATTATTAAAAGTGAGCCGCTATTTTAATAAAAGTGAGTCGACGTCATATTAGAATTGAGCCACTGTTGTCTTAAAAGTGAGCTGATGCTTTAATAAAAGTGAACCTCTGCCTTATTGAAGTCAGGCGATGTTTTACTAGAAGTGACCCGATATTTTCTTAAAAGTCAGCAGATATTCTACTAAAATTTCGCCGCAGGTTTGTCCTTCAATGTGGCGTAAAAAGAACCCAAGAAATGCCGAGAATTGGACACTATACGTGCAGCAGATATCTTCCCTTAAACTACAAGTATAATGCGTAACAAATTAGTCCTCCCCACAAAAAGCTATAAGCTTTGCTTTTTTTTAGGGAGATGTAGTAACATGAGAAACACAGCTCGTTAAATCTCCAGATTGATACAAACAACATTAAACAATCTGAAAAATAAAAATTAGACTACGGTTTTAATCGATCTCTAAAATTATGTTAAGCCACAAGTTATGGCACCCCAGAATGGCTCGATTTAACAGCCAATAAACCGAAAAACCGCCCGAACCACAGCGGTTTTTATCGACGTCGAGCATATTGTAACGCCAAAAGTGATAGCGCCCCAGAATGGCTCAAGTTACACATAACAATTAAAAAATACACAAATCATTTCGGCTTTTATCGAGCAGGAGAGAAGTATGACGCCGCATGTTAGCGCCTCATGGAGGGCGACAACACAAGAAGCACCCGAGAAATACCAGAAAAAATAAGTGCATATAAGCAGTGCGGTTTTTATTGAGGTGCTGTCGCAGTAAAATTTCAAGGGCCTCTCAACAAGCCGCAAGTGCCTGAACACCTCGCCTGACACACCTTTGTTTGTTCACTGAAGCGTGAATACGAGGAATAAGGTGCAGGCGACAACATTGCCAAGTGAAGAGTGAGTCACAAAGAAAGAAATAAAAATCATGTATTTTCTGATATGGATGCAATGCCCAAACAAATTAGGGACGTAGCATCATGAGATATTTATATATGGGTCGGAATTATTAAAATTACGTAAAAAAAATGTTCACTGGTTAGTAGACAGCAATATACGTGTAGTATACTCCATTTTGCCTGTCGCAAAATGCTTGACCTCACCCAACTTGCCATTCATCCTAAATTTCAGTTTACACGTTATGGAAGTAAGTGCGCGTATTCATACGCTAAACCATAAACTTTCATCACATATTCTACCTGCCAAAAGTCCCTGTGTTTGTAGTGTGTGAAGTGTTAGCAGGACGACTGCTAAAGGCAGCGTCAACATGACCGCACATGCCAACTGGGAAACCCACATACACCAGTTCGTGCTGCAGATGATTACACCGCACCGTCACCTACAAAACATCGCTTTCGCTTCAACAAAGCGCGCAGTAAAAAATAAAATAATTTTTTTTGGTCTTGAGTCTTATGAGTACAGGAATTTGAAGAAAGTGCTGACCTTGTGTCTAAGTTTAACCCTTCGCCGAGTAAGCAACAAAAAACAAAGTTTAGCAACAATGTCAATTTGGCACCTCGTTGTCAGGGGTGCAGGGCTGCGTTAATTAAAGGCAGCGTGGATAACGGTTCGCTATAAACCAATATTGTCAACGTTTTTACGCAAAGCTATAACTAAATATTTTGCATCGAAGCTATATCAGAACATGCTGGTCACATCACAGGTACAGAAATCACGCATGGGTCTTCAGTGTTTTGGGAACCTTGGTTACAGTTAGATTAGATTAGATTAGATAGGCGGAAGTAGACGAACCAAAAGGCCCATTCCCAAAAAGACACCGGGACTTACACCCCGATCCTCTATGAGCTATTGCCATTATGTTAGTAGAATGTAGAGGAATGGAGAAACGAGAAGAGA
>LQNS02000226.1:2158271-2181163 GCA_001587735.2 Parhyale hawaiensis
CAGTCAGCTGCATGCCACCCAATACTCACAGTCAGCTGCATGCCACACAATACTCATAGTCAGCTGCATCAGACTGCAGTAACACAGACACTCACACACTCAGACGGCACAGGAGTGGCATGCCATACAGAGCAGCAGGAGAGAAGAATGTCTCCGATGTCACCAGCTTATATCAACAGAGGAGGTTCTCTGCACCGCCTGGGCACAATTGATTTGCGACGCGTCGTTTGTGGAGTTTGTGAACAACAGAGACGGCTCACACTAACCCGGGGCATTAACCCTGTATGGGGCATGGCATTGTAATTATATATGGTTACTTCCATGATGTTACCGTATTTCATACGACAGCGTCGTTTCCCCTCGTGGTGAAGGGTTAAGGTAAAATTCACGGCTAGAGACTGAATGTTTGTAATATTATGCACCGACAGTACTAATTAATGCTTTGCGTTTGCAATAGAAGTTATCAGTCATTCATAGCTAAGTCTTCCCTATTGACAAGGATGGTGGCCCAAAAGTAGAAAGCAATAAAGGTTACGAATATTATATAAAAATATATGAAACCTGTGCCCGTAGAACTACCGCGCATGGAGGTAAAAAAAATCGAGTAAGATAGCTTATTAGTGATGGCAGGAAAAAGGAGGAAACATAGCGGGCACAGCGAATGATGCCCAACCGGCGAGGTTAAGGCTACAGATACATGGCGCCCGTGGTGGGAAAGTCTTTCCATAATAAGGATATATTGCACTTAGCATGATCCGTACTGAAAACGTCGGGTAACTTCGGAAGTAGCTAGTTAACATTTTCAAGAGTAACTTTGAACTCAAATAACGTACTCGAAATCATAATAATAAACTGGATATGATGTTGTTGGGCGCTTCCACAGAACTGCAACACCCAAATCATGCTCGTAAAGCAGTGGACCCGACATAGTAACGGTAACGCCCCCAATGCATTACCTTCCAAAAGATGCAGTTGTGGGTTCTGTCAGAGCTCGGAACAAGGATGAAAAACGACTGCTCTCTGCAGCCGTAAATATGAGATGCAGCTACACAAAAAGACGATTGCTGAGCCCCCAAATTTGGCAGTGGTGAGGGTGCCCTCAGACAGACCTGAGAGCTCTAATCTGCTGCTGCGGCGACGGGGCTTTTTGACTGCAGGTGCCTTATGGAGCAGCCTGGCGCCGTACTGGATCCTGCCCACTGCAGGCTGAGGTAACTGGCGCCGTGCTGGACACTGCAAACTGCAGGCTAAGGTGACTTGCGTCGCGTTGGAAACTGCAAACTGCAGGCTAAGGTGACTTACGCGGTGCTGGACACTGCAAACTGCAGGCTAAAGTGACTCGCGCAGTGCTGGGTAGTGCTCTGTAGCCCAGGGTTGGCAAAAACCCTGTTTTTTTTTCGGTATAAACCAGAACAATTTTTTTGGCAAAGACCCAAAAAAAACAGTGTTTTTCGTTTATTTGCTTTTTTGAATTTTTTTTTCCGAGTTCTAGGAATTTTATCCAACATTTAAAGGGGCTTCTACTATGTGGACACATGTAGCTAGTTAATCATCAACAATCTTAGTCACTTCATTTGAACTTCCAATAGTAGAAGAATGATTTTAAGATAGAGGGGTTACGACAAAAGTAGTCAGCAGAGTACCTGTATTTGCTATTGCTATATTTATAATGCAAACTGCAGAAATGCTATGATTTAAAATTGCAAAAAAAAAAAACATTTGAAAAGCTTGAAAACACTTCAAATTGCAAATACAACTTGACAGAAATAGCAAGCTACTAGCTAATTGATAACAGAGTAATAAACTAAAAGTGAAATAGCTATAAAATCCTTTGAAAAAACTTAGAAAACACTCCAAAATACTGTACAAAGACATTTTGATAGAAATAGCTAGCTACTAGCTAATTAAGAGCAGACTAATGAACTGAAGAAAGTGAAATAGTTATATGCCTACATCCTTCTCATGAGCTCACTAGCTATCTAATAGCAACTATATAACAACTACTATTAATTTTCAGTAGCTTCTAGCATACCGGAATATAGCTAGACGTACATCTCTGAAATGAAATAACATAAAATTCAAGTAGTTATAGGTTTTTAATAAACATAAGCAATAGTTGACCTATACTGTCCTAATGCCGAAACGGATTCCTGAAAAGCAACACATTAACTCATCATTTCAGATGTGTGACCAAAATTCGATATCTTCTAGAAGTGAAACTCATTATTTTGCAATGTTTACGAATAAAAACCAAAAAAGTTGAATAAAAAAACATGTGTTTTTTTGTTGGTTTAAACCATGTTTTTTTTTTATTTGGGTTAAACCATTCGGCTTAACCAGCCAAACCTGCTGCAGCCCGTTGACATATTATACATTACCTACGATGAATCTTGTGAAAGCACAGCTTCAAATACGCACCTTTTGGCTAGTTTAGTGACGCACTCTTCTTACTAAGTAGAGTTATGTTCGGAATAGACGCATTAATGTGTTTCCAATTGGAAGTGACAGTGCCATTTAGTGCAATATTTATATCTGTTCCAAAATATGGGTTTCAATCTTTAGATCTTACAAGCAATTTGAGCAGTGTTATCGACACAACAAAACTCAATGACATTAACAACGCTCACATTTTTTCGTTAACTAATTGGTAACCACGTTTTGGTGACATGCGCTCTTTATTCTCCGTGACGTCTGAGAACAAAACCACGAAGAAGAGACATAAAGTAAACAGAGGTTTTGCTGAAGTAATTATATTGTGCCGTCATTTATAGACGGAGATCTGTCTCCTATACAAAGGCGATCTAACAGAAGAAGAAATAAAGGACATCAAATATGTCGCTAAGGAAATTTTGAACCCAGCCATGGATGAGGAAGTTCCCACCCTGGGATCAACGCGCATGTTTAATCAAATTGGAAAAGAAGTACAAAACTAAGCATCGTCAGTATAGACAAATAATAACGAAACCATTGTTACTTGGTATTAAGACTGCTCAACAGCACGCACCAAGTACAGATATTCCTTTGACAACGGACTGCGAAGAGTATAACATTCATACAAAACCTCCCGCGATTTCATCAGATACATCAGAGTACCAATATAAGTTAGATTATGACCAACGTACCAAGTCTGAATGTAATAGCTGTTTTGGGCCGTTCTAGCTTTGAATTTGAAGGACTGAGCAGCAAGGCTGAGCTCTCCCTGCATGTGTGCTGCAGCTGTGTGCCTAATTTTATGTTCGTGTTACAAGCAAACGTGGATCCTAATTAGTCAAAATGCTGTGTCTCTCGCTTGTCCAAATCAAACGAACACTGGGGCATTCCTTCATCAGACACTGAAGATAGGAACATCCATTGAATTTTGGTCGACAGCTTGGTTAGGAAAAGAGCAAGGCTAGTGATAGAAAAATAGGTAGGACCGAAAAAGGGCAGAAACAAAATAGACACAGAGAGACAGTCGCTCTAAGTCCCAATAACTACAACTACGTTAGTTTAGGATCCCTGGTAAGCGCGACGTCCAGCAACACATGACCGATAAAGGTATAGCTCCATAAATTCCATTTCACGGAATATATAGTGCTCCTGAATGTGATCCAAGTAATTCTTTTTAACATTGTCCTGCAAGTTAATATTAAGGATTAAGAATTCCTTTGGGCACCAGATTGATTTGCACTCAGAGGCAGTAATAATGTAGGAAAAGGAGATATGTTTTCAAAGATAACCAACCGAGATGTAAGTGATTTCTTGGGGTGATATGCGTAACGGACTAACGGAGTATAACTACAATCTGATCCCTTGGTCTAGGTGCTGCATCTTAACCTCTAGTTATATGAGCGTTAACTAATGAACGTTAAATATAGTATATAGTTGTTAATGTAGGGTTTGTTTTATTTTTAGAGCTTTTCTTGAAATGTATGACGCAGGTGGACTCGTATACTTCGAATTTGCACTGCTTATGATCGGTAACACATAACAACTGTACGATATATTTATACACTGTGATGTACTATTTACTATCACGTTGACTGCTGTGTACTGTGAGAGCTTGGAAGCCCGCGATTATTGTCATGAGGTCCGAGTTTCGGATCCCAGCAAGGGAGATGGAGTCTCGAGATTTTCTGGATTGCAAATTTAGCATTTCTGGCATTCATAGCTCGCCGTGAAGCACTAACCTATCTGGTAATGGGGACAGTTAGGACGTTGCAGTTATCGACTCCAGCCTCTTAACCAAACAGTTCTGACGATCTGCAGTAGACTGCAACTGCGTACTCCTACCTCTGGTACCAAACGGATACCTACTTACATCAAGTACTAATGCCGGTGAATGTACTGCCGAGGGTGCACGGTAGATATGACTTTGCCTTGCCCGGGATAATTAGGATATTGTGCTCATTTAATGATGCGCGGCAACACAGAAATCGCTGCGATTCAAAACGAGGAAGAGAGAAGGGACGTGCAGCATGTACTGAAAAATGAAGACCTTATGGATGGGAACAATAAAGCTGGAAATACGAGCACTAGCAGTGATGAAAGTTAAATCATAAATGGAAGAAGCACAGTTGGCACAGAGGAATGCCGTCCCGAAGGCCCAACAGCTGGAGGCCAAAGCCTTGTTAACATTTAAAACTTTTGACCCTCTCAGTACCCGTCGCGCAGGCGAGTGTGCTGCTGAGACTACAGAAAATCACAGCTTTTTGAGTTCTAATTCTTTGGAAATTGAGAGATATCTAAAACTTCACTGGTGATCCTTGTTAAAAGGCAACTGGCATGGCCGATACACAGTTGTGTTCACAGGGAAGCAACAAACTGTCCGAACATACTGTATGACACGCGGGGAGGAAAAGTTTATAGTTTAAAGCGGCCTTTCAGCAACATGGGAAATGAGTCAATATGGAATACAAGATGAGCAAACTTGACATTGCTATGGCACATATGGGCTTGGTGCAAGAGTCTGTTGAAAAGAAGCTCATTATTATAAGTTTAATATCACTGCGTTTGATGTGGAGACTTGGAGCGATTTCAAAGGAAGCAGTTGGTCCCTTTCACTCGCCCCATAGATTGCCTTTGGCCGTTTTGACCAAAGGCCATCTGTAGGCTTTGTGACGTAGTCCGCCCAGAAGGAGCTCATCATGCAGAGTTCAAATCATTTTGTTTGATGAGGACTTGCAGCTTCAAACAAGCAAACCAGCCAAAGGCTATCGCGGTAATCTCCATGACTTGCAGGCAGTCAGTAGAAAGCAGAAATCAAAGACGCACTCCAGCAAGACATCCTTTCTGGAGGTTTCCAGCCAGTGTCAAAGATTTGGCCAAGTTTCCACTTCAATCAGAGCAACTCAAAGGAGAAGATGAAAGAAAATTGCCACGCACGTTTGCCGGAGAACCATTGAGGTCACCTCTGCTATTGCACACAGGATCAGACTTTTATAGCAACTGGATAGTTTTACTCGAGACCACAGCGTTATTTATGTTTGTTTGAATAACTCACTGCTGTTGGCAAAGTAACGAGGGAAAGCTTAACTAACACATTGGGAAACATCAGTGGCTCAAACTGAAAATTGCCGCTTTATATCTAAGTCACCTTCAAATTATTTATTTGGATAAACCCAGCGTCGTCTTGAAATTCGATCTAAAACTAATACAAGTTATACGACCACGAAACTCCCAAATTCAAAGGGCAAAAAATTTCATTGTTATGATAGATAATCTGGCTCATATGTTTGAGGCAATTTGCGGTTAACTGTTGGAGTAATTATTTCTGGACGCAGGTTTATCGTAGGTGAACAACTTACGACAGGCGAGTTTAGCCTCTGCAGATGCCGACTCTAGTTCTATGAAGTACTTTAGTGAAACTAATTCATCAAATCAATTTCTATTTATGACGACGGACATCAACCTTTAAATATGCCTTTTTGATCTGTTAGTCCCGTTGCAAATTACGCTTTTCCCAGCAATACGATGCTACACGTTCCTCTATTGGCTGCAGCGTCAAATCGATCTACCGCAGTACATCGATATTTTTCAAAGAACAAAAGCCAGCGACAATCTATAACAAAGTACACCTCTCTATCTTCATTCTCCTGGTTCAAGCGTCGCACTGCAGCGTGCTCAAATATTTTAATAAATAAGCGAATGTTGCACTTCACACCAACTCAGCGACAACTTGCTATCGCCATCACATCTTCCTATTTTAATTCTCATGTCCCATATTGCTGCAGAGAACTTCGATAATTCGATTTTATAAGTACATTAAACACGGAAATGATAATATAATATATATACGACATCTCCCCAAATAAATTGAAATGTCACATATACGGTGTGAAATACATCAGTTTTTGTAACGTCGACCTACCTCAATGACAACGTACGATAAGGGTACCATTTTACGACCCCAGCAAGATAGGTAAACGCAACCTACAGCTTGCCAGGCCTCCCTATCAGCATTACAAGACAGAAATTTACGAACAAGGGCCTGTACTGTCGCTGTAAAATTAAAACCCGTGTATCTGAGAGTTATGGCGTGGGTACAGTCACTGGCCACAGTCTTACAGATTGTCTTACGCAGGGTAATCTATGCAGCTCCTGGTGAGCTCTCTCTCTCATAAATAATGCATGAAACTAACGCAGAATGTAAGTGTATAAACCACGGACGAGTCAAGTCGCAGAGAAATTAAAACGGAAAAGCTTTTGAAACTACGTGTAGGTGGACAAATATTTTTTTCTTATTTTCAGTGTGCAGGGGATATGTGAATGTCCTTGTGTGATTGGAAAACTATGTAAAGCATGTGCTGCTAACCATTTAATGCTTAAAAAACAATAAACAAAGAATATTCGAATGACTTAGAATGAATTAGATGCTTATTGAACAATTAATGTGTGCCAATAAACGAATAATTTGACTATCCACCAAAAGACAAAAGAACCCACGATATTTACAAAGTAAACATACGGTCATGGTGCATAGTAACAGAGAAGAGTAAAAAAAAAACTCATTAGGCACTCGGGAAACAAAGAAGATAAAGTGGCAGCAGAAAGTATTAACATCCTAAAGCCTATGAAGTTAAGGTAGCGTATGCTTTCCTTACCATAGCAAGGACAATCAAATTTTACTATTCTCTTTTAATCTTTCTCACGTTCATTAATACGTAATTTTGAAGGCAACTCTGCATCAAAGCATGATCCATGCATAGTAGTACCCGCGGCAAGACCGAATATATTCAATGATCCGGGGCTGTTTTTTTTTTAAGTTTCTTATTTTTGAAGAAAATAAAACGTAGGTGAAATAAAAAGTGTGATTTTGCAGGAAATTTTGATTATATGATATTTTTTGCCCAAAGCATAATAAAGATCACCAATAAATATAGTGCACGATGAAAGTTTTTTTTTAACTTTACTATATGCAAAAAAGGGGAATCACCGAACGTGATGTCCCGTAAGCTGAGCCGATAAAAATAATTTACGATTACTGTCCACATGTATTGTTGTTCATAATTTAAATTTAGTCAAAGCGGACACATTAATGGTGTAAAAAATATATCACTTCATAATTGGCCCGAAGCGTAGATAAAATTAAATATAAGAGGACTGTTCGCAGGTTTGCTTGTAATTTACAGTCATTTAGTCTAAAAAAAGAAAGGCATCGACAAAATAAATGAAGGTACTTAAGTTCGCAATTTACGCGAAGTACAGACATATAAACGCCGCTATAAGGTGATAAATGATTACTCTTCGCAATTATGTTCACAATCTATTTTTAGCCAAGACCAAGAAAGCATCGGTAAGACATATATTTGACTTCATGACTTGCGCGAAGCCAAGAGAAATGATGCACGGAAAAGACTGAAAATAAGACAACGGCATGTAATATTGCTCGTCATTTACAGTAATTTTGTCAAGACAAATAAAGCGTCGGTAAAATATAATGTGCTGTTGACCATTTGTATGCCGGCAACAGCAAGGGTTGCCGCGTTCCTACACATGTGTAGGCATGGGCAGCAAACACGTGTAGCAGGCAGACGTGACATGCCTACACATGTTCACGTCAAGATTTACGGCCGATGGCATAGGCAGAACTTCGACGAACACGAGGGCTGGCGTCGAACAATAGGAGGCATGAAAAGTGTACATTATTGCTATTATTTTCATTACTTAAGCTTTGCTACCCACGATATTGGCTATCCAAAGATAGGAAAGATCAAGGGATGTGTTCTGTGTCAACTAAAACGAAGAACTTATATGCATGGCAGACCATCGTTCCAAGAGTGTACATACTCGCAATAAAATCTGTCGATAGTTTATAGATGATATCTTGGGATGAACTACTGATCCTAAAAAGCATGGACCTTGATATTAAGGAGATAAAATAAGAACAACGTAAAAATCTTGGTGTTGTAGCAAACAAGTTCCTTTGTAGATGCAGATGCGAATATTGTATACAACGAGATATTCATCCACTAGTTATTAAGCTACTGAAAATATTCATGAAAATGTGGTCTGTTCGTGCTATTGGCGCTCGTGCAGGTTTTCCAATATCTATTGTTTATGTAGTCATGTGAACAAATCAGATAATCAACAGAAAGAGCAATAAACACTGGCAAAGCTATTGAAGATGGAGTCTTTAGTTGGAATTAATAGCGGAGGTATTTTTACTTCAAGCATATTGTTAATACTATATTATTGCTGACCATACTTTTTTTTACAATAATGCTATTTTATAATAAAATTATATTAACAGAATTTAACTCTAAAATAATCTCTGACCTACTTGATATTTTGCTTCATAAATACGAGTAAAAGCTGTGACTTGCCATCATCTACCAAGCTTAGAGATATCTCCATCAAAGAAATATTTTATAGCAACAACGACGAAATAGTCGGTGACGAACTTGATGCCGCCATTCCAATTTCTTCCATCAATTGTGACCAGCCGTTGTGTACCAAGTTGAAGCAATTTCATATTATTATTATTAAATCACACCAGACTGGCGACGTAGGAACGGAGAAACTCCATGAGGTTAACAAACCCCCACGCAACCAGCCCAGCGGGTGAAGAAAACAAAAGAATGAAAAAAAAGAAGNGAAGATCCAAGATCACAGAATAGCTCTGTGTACAGATCGTTTAAAGCTGCCAATACCCGCACTAGCAAAGACAGAGCCATCAAGACCATTCCAAACATCCACACACGATGGGAAAAACGAACGAAAAAAGCTACTTAACACTTAAACACATGCTAAGACCAGCCATTATTGTTCACAAAGCGAGAAAAACATCTATTTTAGTGAAAATAACTCGTAAACAACACTAAACTGTATTCCAACTGCAACACTACACGCCTCAACTATAGCTATACGTCAGCTGCGACCAGCCATCGTTTATCAAGCTGAGCTTCACAGGAGTACAGAGATCGTCTCTGGACTTGGCCATCAGTTCGTTCACGTCAAACTGCGACAGCGCAAGTCGGGCAAGTCTTTCTCTGGCTTAGCGCCGACGGACCGCAAATATTCGCCCAAAATTGTGATGCGAGTGGATTTTTTTTTTTTTCGGAGTTACGCTTTTGCGTAAATCGGCCACCTTCTGTGGTTTGAAGTAGATGCACATGTTTGAGTGAAGTTTGGCAAACGTTAGTTTCTGTAGTGCAAATTGTTAATTCGATAGACAATGCGAAATAAGATAGAAAACAGACGTGCATTGAAATATGTGCAAGGTATCTTACTCTCTCTGGGGAAACGTCAGTTTCCTTACCAGAATATGCTTATCATTTCACTATTAACCCCACATAATCCCTCAAATATTTTATTCCATTGTAAAACGTTTCGGCACAAAAGGATAAATAATGTGAAATAAGGTTTGTAAACGTGTAGCTAATAATTTACTTGGAAAACGTGAAAATAGAAATAAGAAGTAATTCTATCTACAGTAAAATTTAGCGTAGAAACGAATTTCAGCCAACTGTTCCACTAGAAGTCTACAACATTTAGGGTAGCTGTTTATGAACAGAGCTGAAGCTTAAGTTAAGTTGGTAACAAAGAGGGGACGGAATCGGACGAAGACAGATGAGACAGAAAGAACATGGACTCAGAAACGGACACGCGTGTTGTCCGTCAGGCAGTAGGTAGTTACGAGGTATAGGCCTACGCTCTGCCCTATATGGGGTCGTGACAGACTGACTACAGAGGATCGAGCTCCACACTGTACCTACTATTCTTAGGGACTCCGAAAAGTTTTTCTGGAATAGTAGCACGAAGTTATCATCATAGTTAGAGACTGCCACTGCATTGATGTTTTTGTGTTTTATGAGTTGTTCAACCCTACAGAAAACAGCTAAAATCGTAATTCAGCTTCTGCACGGCGCCGCAGTGGCCCAAAAATTTTGTTAGGGAATTCGATTAGGTTAATTCTATTAAATTCTGCAACGAAGCGTGAGCGGTGCTGTACAGACGACGGTGCAGTATGTGTCCGCACTGTGCGCTCCGTCGGCAATGTCTGTTTGGAGTTGGGAGCTCAGTGCATGTTAGAGCGTTGTTGTTTGTCGTGTTGTGTAGCGAGCAAAGGGTTTCCGCGAGAACTGTAGCTACAAAGAAAGTGATTCGTTACTGTTCACTGAATACTTTTGAGATCCGAAAAGAGGAAGAATGTTGGAATATCAAAGTACGCGTAAGGAAATTGGAATCCCATGTACAGAATATCGCGTGCATGGCAACAACAAAGAGGAAAAGATAAGCTGCGAACAGGTATCAACCACGAGTAGGGATGGCCAAACTGAGGTAAGACAGAGGAAACGCAGAGTGTGTTACAGCTCAGTGATTTTTGTCCGCTGTTCGTATCTTAAGTACAAAACATAATCTACCTTGCGTCAGTACAACGTAAGTTGTAGGTATCTAATTAAAGAAAAAAAGTTTGCCGAGTATAACATGGCTGAAGTATCGACTTGACAACCCAGTCATATCTGAGTATTTTGCCAGCATGCATATGGAGCAAAATGAAGACCTTTTCCCTTCCTTGATATCATGCTGATGTACACGACATCATATATATATATATATACGGAGACAAAGATACACTTACCAAAAGCCTAACTAAGGTTGTTAAATTGAAGTTTGGAGTCGCGCTTGGGGCACTACTCCCATCACATAAAATGCGCTATAACTAATGCGATCACGTAGCCAGTTGTATGCCGTCTAATAGCGTGGGCACACTGCCACAAAAATTGCTCAGTCATGCAACTTTTCCCTTCGTCCGTCAGGTTGCCGTGACTTCCACTCGTAGTATTTGAATGTTATGCTAAAACTGTGCGTCATTGCAACTTAAACTAGCACAGAAGTAGAAGGTATTCTCAAACCTTCACCATTGCTGCTTGTTGTAGCGTACAGACTGCAAGAAATGACTCAGGCCGAAGCCTAGGGCGCTACAGCGCAATCGAATACAAACTTGCGTTGCAATGCAACTTTTACGCATACGTGTGCCCACGCCCTTAGAAGGCAATGCTGATGCTTTAGTAAATGTTCTAAAAATCGAGAAGGTTCTAATTACTAAAACAAACTACGCTAATTTTAAATATTTTTATGTTACAAGTCAAATAAACTAGCGCGCACCAGGCCCTGATAAGCATATTCAGCTAATATCTGGAATTTTTCATGTCAACAACACAGCTGCAGCTCGTGAATAATAAGCACGCAAATTTTCACCTCAAATTAAAACTCCCTCTGCAGCGGGGCAGCTCCCAAAAACCAGTTCCAGGTGTAATGCATGTGCAGAGCGCAGCAAAAACCATCTTCTCTTGCATGAAGATATTGAATATTTGCGCTTCCGCGCCACTTCTGATACGCCAAAGTCAGGAATAAACATGTCAGTTGAGGAAGAAACTTATATTTGTGGTACCATTAGATAAGCAACTCTCCAGCTGATTTCAATTTATTCTTCAATATTTCCTGGAATAACATTCACATTGACACGGCTGCATACCCCATACGTTTGCGATGCGTGGTTGCGCACGACACCGAACTTGGCCATCTATTAGAGACGACTAATCAAAGCGTCTGTTAAATTAATCCTCGGCTCAAATCGCTCAGCGGCGATGATTCAGAGCAGCAGTGATTATTATCAAGCCGTGGATCAGTCAGGATGATTAACACTCGAATTGATTAGAATCATTGAAAGGGCAAGCATTTATCGGCCTGCATAAATCATTGATAACGCTGGCGAGGCGGCCGGTCCTTTGGGTTTGAAGGCCACCAGCTAATTACTGATTATATCTTTAATTTTTTCTACCTAAAGTAACATATATGGTGGCGCGGGGAGTACTCAACGGAATTTTGGCTAAAACCTGACAGGACGAGAAGATATGTGGAAATTCTGGTGTACAAACGCCTAAAATGTACCTGTGCTAATGATAAGCATGAATATGTATTAGATTACAACTGGGCAGCCGAGGAGGAGTCGGTATGAGTCAAACTTTTTTTTTGAGTTGGAGAGGCTAGGAGAGAGTGTTGGGCAATCGCTTGTGCTGAGTCGGAATCGAAATGAACCTATTTTGTTAAAAGTTGGGGTTGGAATCGGAAGCGGTCGTACATTTTGGGCAATCAAAGTCGGAATCAGAAACTGGCTGGTCCCAGGAGTCAGAGTAGGATTTATTAGCTCCGACTCCGAGTCACTAATTTAAAATTTCCTAGCCAAGTGATGGTGTGACGAAAATCAAGTTATATGATTTTGTCGTGACTTCGGATTTACATTCATGTTTAGAACCCCATAAGTGATTGATCACTTTTAGTAGGGTATGTTCCTGTTTTTTTGAGCAAGAAATTGCTATTTTTAGTTTTATAAATAATTTTCATGTATTGAGTGAACAATAAACGAGGACAAGCAAGGAAGAAGAATCATGCCAAGGAACGAGGCCAGCTAACTCGCAATCACCTCCATGCAGACATCAAGCCTAGGTACCGTAGACATCAGGGCAGTTGAAAAAGAGAAAAAAGCCCTTAATGTGAGAATGACAATGGGAGGAAGCATTGTGAGCATGAATAACAAACATCCTGTTATTAGAGGAAGCGTCCATTGCTCTCATGTCTCGTAATTCGAACACGGAGAAATACTGGCGCAGTGAAATGGACTCCAATAGAGTCTTTGTGTCGGTGCCATTAATGCTGTGTATATAATGTTAGAAAGGTTAAAGCCCCACCATATCACCAAGCATAAAAAAAAAACGTTTAACTTTATTGCCCCAACAGTATAGGAAATAAAAAGATTTTTTCCTTATTTCTGCACTTCACGGTCCCGAGTGAGATAAAACTTAGCTAAGTTTTGCGCACCGCCCTATTCGCCCCAAACTATTTACTTTGTTACGCGACAAGGGGAAAAAAGCTGGCGTGATGGGGAAATAGTCTTTGCTCAATATTGCGCTCAGAGTCGGGCGCTCGCACAAATCGCCAAATTAAATTACGAACGCGCAACGTCCCAAAACCAACCTGACATCAATGTGCTTGCTTTCTGTTCGTTTTTTTCCGTTGTGAAGGCAGACTAGCGTCAGTGAGTCGATACAACACTAAATGTTAATATTTTTTTTTTATAAATTAAAAAGAATACAATTGTTTAACGTTCTTTAAATATAACTTTCATTTTAGATATTACATAAAACTACCACTATTGACGATGGCACCGAATTTTCAGTATTAAATCGATTAATTGTTATTACATCAAGTTTTCATTTTGCACACAGTTTTCCATCTACTACTTATCTCTCCCCTCCGAAGGTACAAGACAAATCAGTTGTAAAGTACAAGACAAACCAGTTCTAAAGTACCAGACAAACCAGTTGTAAAGTACCAGGCAAACCAGTTGTAAAGTACCAGGCGAACCAGTTGTAAAGTATGAGACAAACCAGTTGTAAAGTACCAGACAAACCAGTTATAAATGGTTACGTGCATTGTAGTGATGATTCGCCGCTAGGTCTGTCGCTAGTCACGGAGAGTAATGTCACTTCTACAAAAGATGAACTGCGTGAATAACGCCATCTGGACCTAAACCGAAGAACTTCACAGGCAGGTTTCCAGTTTCATCCAAACTCCATTATTAGATCCCTCATTTGTGCTTATATAATACAGTCAATATTACATCCAATATTCTTGATTACATTCAATATTCATTGAATGCAATATCCATCCAGTGTTGCAGAGCCAGTACTCATTTTGACTTTCAATGGAAATCTCAGTCCAACCGACGTCAATGTTACAGAATTTTTACGTCTTCCATTTCCATATAATTTGAAGAGCAGCATCTGTCAGAACAATTCTATAAACTCATGGATATTGAAGTGATATTGCCTTGCGAATATATAGTTCTCAACTATATTTCTACCGCTGATATATTCACGCTGTACCGCTTGCCTTGCTACCTTTTAATAAAAAGGTTTACAGTAGGATTTACTGAACCACTTTTGCTTGCCAAAGGAGAGCTCTAACTATGGATACTCTGATTAATAATTTCGGTCCAATTTATGGACATAAACTAGAGGCTATGATATTCTATTACAAACGTTGAATATGTGCAGCCACGCCGCCGCTTGCACGGTCAATTACAAGAGGTAATTGGTTTGCAGCTTGCTTGTAACACCGCTCCAGTTAGTCTCAGTGTTGCGATCAAAGGCCCACTTTTGCGGTCAGGAAACCCAATCAAGCTATTTCCAAATATTCACTGGTGTACTTTGAACGCATATCGTCTCTGCTGTGCAGAATATTTGCGACTATCCAAGTTCAACAATTAATAAGGGTAGATTTTTGATGAGCGAACCTTTGCAGAAAAGTAGAATATATAATTTTACTAGAATGTACTGGAACGACAAATCGACATTGTAGAGAGGCAAACTTCCTGCGTCACAGATTTATTCGAATAGGACCAATGGTCCGTGTAATAGATGGACGATTGCGTGAGTGCATGGGATGATGGATTTGCCTATATATAGCCTTGGTACATACTCAGAAGCAATAGGAGTGCTTACCGAGTACTGGCTCGCTCAATTGCTCTTGGGTTTGCTTAGGCTTGAAACGGAAATGGGTTCTAGCACATTGAGGTCAATTAATTGGGTCAGCCACAGCGAAGCGTAAGTACGAGTTGGAATTTGAAATAACAATTCGAAGAAGAGTAGTTTAACATCAGATGGCCGTACAAGAATATTAGTTATATTCAAGTTGGCTTAAATTAAGGGCTAAGTTAGGTTAGATCTTTGTTTTTCAAACCCTACACAGAAAGAAGATTATAGTAGATATGAGATGATACCGTTCTCAGAAAAAATCTACTACCAAGAAAGTAATTTTCGCAACAGTTGGTATGATCAACTTGAACACAAGCAGTGACGTCCTTTTTTTTCAAAGTTTAAGCCTTTCTATCCACATCGATCATTGGGACCTATAGAGAAAGGATGTTAAGCAAAATACAATCCAGTAAATTACTGAACATGGGAACAGCAAGTCAGGAAAGAAGAGTAAGAAACGAATGAAAACAGTCAGTGAGTGGAGGAAAAATGCAGGAACCAAAGTTGCGGCAGAAAGAAAGGGAAGTGGTAACCGTTGAATGCCCCCCCCCCATAAGAAAAGACTGACAATTACCATAAACTTGAACCCTACGATTACCCTATATTCCTCGTCGCACGAGAGCTTCAGCTAGTGGCATATTGAAGGGGTCTTCGAGTTCCATTTTAGCCCCGCAGTCATTTTTTCTATTGCTGTATTAGGCACAAATTCCAATTTTAAATTAGTAGGAAATGAAGTATCTTGCAAGTAGCTTCACGTTTTCCTATGCGTGATACATGATTGAAAGCTGGAAAGTGGTAACCAGTTGCCTTTTAGACACCGTTGATGATGATCTCATCTGAGCATCAGTAGTGTTCATATTTTTTTACGGAGGAAATCAAGGCAGTTATGACCCGTGTCTATAAACGTATGTGTACATACTTCCATAAATACGTAATGCCATATAGCATGGACGTAACCCATCGTAGGCACTAGGTGCATGGCGAGAACAAACCCCTTTAAATGCTATCGTCTGGAGGGGAATTTTTAGACTCAATGCCTCGTTTAATCCCAAACCCAAAACGTTAGAGTATATTTCGGCATCACATTAAACGCCTCTCACTTCATTGAAAACGTCCATTAGTCCTCTAACTAGACGCAGGCTCAGAAGTTTCTAGATGGCGCATGGAAAGCATTGGGTTGGAAGCTAGGGATTTCCAGCAGTTTCGTTTAATTGACTTAGTATATAGTCTCGTAAGTGGAAGTCTGAGTATACACATTTGTTACTGTAGGGTCACGTCTCCCAGGCCCCTATCTGTGTTTCACGAGAGGAAAGAAAGAAGGAGTGTGTGCATAGTGTATCCACTACGTTAATACAATGAAGTTAATATTTGGGATAGGAACTGCATGAAAAATGCAATAAGATGGTTTAAAACAACATTGGGGAGATTTTCTGCGTGAAGCTGGGGCATTTATATAAAGTATAACGTAGCTGTAACGCGCTCACAATACCTGAGTAATCGAGTTTAACTCGAACTTAAGCAGATTATCATTAGGTCACTTGCGCATCATAAATATGCGAACACATCATAAGCGCACGCAGGTCAAGTTGATATGAAGACATGGCAGCTAATGGAGAACCCTCATTTGTACAACTTTCGTCTCGCGTGTACGTACCGCTTAGTATTGCATAAATACTTAGCCATGAGCAATAATTAATGGCTTGGGGGAGATAATGAAAGAAAAACAGCAGAAACTGTAAGCACAGAAAGTAAATAAAATAATTGCATCGTCAAAAAAAAAAAAAGACGGGATGAGCCACCAACACAAGGCGTCGTTTAATAAATGCATCGCCACGAGCCAGACAGCTAATGGGCTAAGGGTTGCAAGTAGGAAAAAAACGGGAGAAAACTGCAAGCACGAAGCGTCGCGTCTCGTCGAGGTAGTCGATAATGATCGCACATTAAAGCCGACGTCAGAAAGTTGCCGCCAAATCATCTTTTCTTGCCAGCAACACGAGTCCTTTGTTGCAAACGTTAAAGGGTTCTCTTTAATTTTGCATCCATAAAATCCAAGCGAGTTTTCTAATTTGCTTCGAGTCCAGGCTCTTTGCACTCGTTCGTCTTTGTAGAGTATAAAATTAGACGTTTTTTCGAGATTGCCGCAAGAATTGTGGGCTTTGATAATGGAGAAGCGACGGTGGGGCCGAGGGGCAGGCGAGAATCTTGTAGGCACATTGCACAGAGATCCAAGAAAACAGCTAAATTAAAGCACAAGACCGACGGATCAAAGGCAGGAGGATCAAAGAAGGCTTAACGATGATATCCCGCAAAACAAACGGATGAAGACGGTATTCCTTATCAGACTCAGAGTTTATCAAACTGTGCAATTTGTCCTATTTCTTCTAAAAGGAAGCTGTTGTGTTTGGGTTTCCTGTGAACATACAGGAGAACTGTTCATCATTACGGTACGTTGGTAATTTATGGAAAAAAATGTTTCTAAGAAAATCACCTACCATAATCTAGTGCAATACTTATGGTAATACAAGTAAATTACTGTACTGAAATTTTTATTTTTATGTAACAGCTTCTCTCTTCACGTACACAAATCTAGTAGGTACTTGGAGACAGAGAAAAGCGCATAAAACCATATTTATAAAATACTTTAGTACTTACCTGATATCTTGGGTATCCGAAAGACAACTTCGAGGACGATCTAAACTCTTCTTTATATGTTGCAAGCTGACATAGCTGACGGACCAATCGTGCCTGGAAACGAACAACATGGTGTGGCCAAATTAGTGTAAGTCAACATCTCAGACAGAGTGAACTTCATAGAGAAAACTAAAGAGACATCCAGGGAAGCCCCGCAAGCATGAGATTAGGTGTTATTTTGAAGATTGTAGCCAGTTATTATCATTAGGTCACTTGTGCATCATAAATATGCGAACACATCATAAGCGCACGCAGGTCAAGTTGATATGAAGACATGGCAGCTAATGGAGAACCCTCAAGCCTGAAATCAATAAAATTAAAACAACTACATTAGGGTACCATCTAAAGCAAGTCTCAAATAATTTATTTCGGCAGGTCAAAGCAATAAAGAACACGTGCAGTAATTGTTGGTGCAGATTTGGAAAATAACGTGGTGTATTTCATGACAAAACTTAGTAATCGTAAAAACACGTCAATATATACTGGAAGGGGAGTAGAAGCAATGTAATTCACATAATCTATACCCAGCAGTTCCTTCCTGGATCCAATAACAAGTTCTGTATAGCTACAGGTTATCTCTGATATATATACGTCTCTTTGTTCCATACATTATTACTAAAGTTTTAAATTTTTACTTCCACGAACTCGATATATATTATTGCTTCAAGAGTTCATGTCTCGAGTACCCTAGTAAACATTTTGAACCTAGAGTATAAAACAATATAAAACAAGGGGCTCATTTAAAGGACTACCTCTATACCTGTATGCAGTCATAACCAGTAAGGGTTTTCGAAACTTGAAATACACAAACATCAACCTGCAAAGCGGTCCGCTGCAAGGGGCTCGAGTAATTGTCAGCTCTAGTTGGATTGTGTCTGAGAGACCATTTTAGAGGGAAGGTGGCACCGGTGTCAAGTTCTGTGGACACGACAGTCAAATGACGTAGTCACTTTACTCAGAGTCCGAATGAGTTGCTGTGGCCGTCTGAACAACAACTAGGTATACAGCTTTCAAAATTTTAATTGACTTCATTCTAATTCATTTTATTCTAATTCGTTTTTTATTCTAATTCGTTTCCAAAGTGTAATTCACTCCAAATGTGAAGAGGCATTCAAAACTTAACTAGTGATACTTGCTCCGCCACCAAAATTGAAGGCTAACAGTTTAGTGTATATTTTGGCAAGCACACAGCTGTGTTGAAAAGAAAACACAGAAAACATTGGGATGCTGGATTGAGGGAACGTGTTCATTTGTTATAGCTAGGAGGTTTAAGCCTCCGTTTCCGAGCAGAAGATACCACAGAGGAAAGAGCAAGGGACATATAGTATGCCAAGAGAGACGGCAAACCCATGCAGAAGGTGTTCCCACTACACAGGATCAACGCCCATGGGAACAGCAAGTCGGAAAAGAAGAGGAAGAACAGATAAAGCATGTGCAAGTAGGAGTATGAAATCGGGATGGAAGCAAAGTGGGCACGAAAGAGAGACGTCCCGAAAGCCTAGCTAATGGCTGAGGTAACCTACACGAGCCCCCTGGGGTTGCCTAGCCCCATAGCATAGGATGGACGAACCTAAACTAACCTAACCCTATGGCCCAACCTATGCCCCCTGAAGGGAACGTGTTCATTTGGCTGTCGAGTGAACCAAGGCCCCTAGAAATATGTTGTTCCACCAGAACACACTTGCTCCTAAATCCATAGTTATCTTATCACCCGCGAACGAAGTGAGAGAGGTGATAATATTTGCGGTGAAGATTTAAGCATACCGGGTGTTCCTACATTCTTTCCTGAAAATGAAACTATAGGTTCCTTATAATGAAATAACCATATTGTACTCTATCGATGCATATCCGAAAATGTCTACTTTTAAAGGTATGTTACTTAAAGTTCAATAGCGCGATTCACTTAATCGGCGGACTACTGCACTTTACAGCGAAGATAAATATGCACACCGGTCATTTGTTGACACTGATCACTCTAATCTGCACCATACCTGATTTCCGACTACCATAAACTAACTACCGCCCGAAGTAGAACTGATCGGTAGGATCGTTGACGGCTGTGACATGATTTGTGAAACTCCAGGCATCTTTGAACGGGTTCGGCAATCACTACGTCGGCGCTTTCGCACATGCATTACTGCTGATGGGAAGAATTTTGAACAATTTCTGTAACTATGTAACATATCAACTCCAATTTTCCTTAAAAATAAACGTAGTCTGACATTCATTGTTCATTTACCCTACAATATTCGCCGATTTCTGGGCTAGGCTTAACTTCAACTTAAGTACCTTCAAAAGTAGACATTTTCGGATATGCATCGATAGAGTATAATAAGGTTATTTTATCGTAAGGAACCAATCGTTTCATTTTGTGGGAAGAATTTAGGAACACACGGTATATATATATTTTTGTATGTCTGTCTACCCAATAAGTGGCCGAAGGAGTTAAGCAATGTTCATAATTTTTTGTAGGGAGCTTGGTGGATGGACCTAGACCTAGCTGGTAATAAAAAATGACGGCGTTGAATTTTCCTTCACCGTGTCGAATTTGCCTCCATCCCTCTTTAAAATAGCATTAATCTTGCCTCCATCCCTTTTTAAACAAGCATTAATCTTGCTATAAACGCTGTAATGACGACGCTAAGGCCAATGAAAGATTGACGCTAAGTAATTCCAATCAGAAATTGACGCCAAGTAGCGAATAGCTAACCAAGAATGAGCTCTTACTCCAAGAACCTTGTAGGTTAGGGGGGCAGGTCTGGTTCTGCTAATATCCTATGATATATACGGGTTTAATACACTTTAAAACACTTTAGAACACTAGCAGAATCAGACCTGGATACCTAACCTGCAAGGCTCTCGGCCTAACCTTGAGAGCTCATGGTGAAGGGCTGCTGTACTAGGGTGTTGGTGAAGGGCTGCTGTACTAGGGTGTTGGTGAGTGGCAGAATCCAAAACGCGTTTTACTATCGAGAAGTGGGCGTGCATTCAAACGTAGATATATTTTCCTTCAAATAATACTAACCCGGTGAAAATCTATGGTGTTTTAAGTAGTTTTCAGGATTATTTTCAGGCTATTTGAACTGCCCGGGACGATAGACGTACTAGATTCATGGTACCTATAACGAGACGCCAGCCATCTAATGGTCCGTATAGAAAAATTGTTGGCCATCTATTAGTCCATATCAGGTTATATACATCCACAAATTATATATATATACAAATATATTTACTTAAATTTTCAACTAAAATATTATCACCTCTCTCACTTTGTTAGCGGGTGATAATAACGTTGTACGAAAAAAAATATAATAGGCAGAATTAAGTAAGATGAAACATGCCACCGTTGAAGCTAGTTGAGATAACGGCTAATATCTAGACAAACAATTAGTAGTATGCATTTGATATTCGTTAAAGCCAACGTGAATAAAGAAGTAGAAAAAAGTAAGGGATATGAAGAAAGAAAAACGGGAGTTGTATACGCAGAGGACCATCGCGCTTGGCACAGTATTTCAAGCAAAATAGGAAAACATGTGAAGTATCGGTCGGGGGGAAATAGTAGGACGAATCAAACTAGATGGAAAACATTTCTTCTAAGTTCCAAAGTAACCTACCCCTAAGGGGACATAGGATGGGCCATAGGCCATAGGGTTAGGTTTAGATAGGCTTGCCCAATGCCCATTCCATGTTATGGGGCGCGGCGTTCCCAGACGGCCCGTGTAGGTTTCCTTAGCCATTAGCTAGGCCTTCGGGAAGTCTGTCTTTCGTGCCCACTTTGCTTCCTTCCATTTTCATACTTCTACTTGCTCATGCTTTATTCTGATCCTCCTTTTCTTTCCCCACTTTTTGTAACCATACACGTTGATCCTGTGTGGGAACACCTTCGTGCATGGGTTCCCCATTTCTGTCGTCATACTATACGTCTTTTGCTTCTCCCTCTGTTAGATCGCCCTTGTTGTGGAAACGGAGGCTTAATCTATTCAATATAATAATAAAAGTAACCTACCTGGTTGTGCGAATCCAGGAAGCAAAGAGTATAAGTTCTTTGCAAAGCTAACTAACCTTCGATGGCTTACGTACTTCCCAACGTAGCCCCTGAGAGAGTTTGTTGCATTGGGCTTCAAAGATCTAATTCAACCTTAGTAGTTGAAGAAAAAACCACGTTCATAGGTACGACTAACAAAATGTTTTAACAACAAGAAAAATGTGATAGAGTTCGTTGTGTGTTCACCAGGTAAGCTATACCGGGTGTTGAGTAATTAATTGCACACCTTTTAATCATGTATAGAAAAAGTCAAAATGGGGTGTATATAACAATACCGGTAGGAATGACATTTCAAAGGTTAAGCTCAAACTGAAGGAACCTTATAAGATGTCTTCTAGAAGAACCGTTGGTAGATTCGTTTTATGGTTCCCTTGAATTTAAGGGCTTGACATATACCTAATATTGGAGAGAAAATGACGAGAAAAGAGACAGACATATTTGCTCCGTGGTGACCTGTGAATGGTCATATTGTAGCATAAATAATTAGAAACCCAAATACGATAACAGGCACCGCGGGCTTGCGTCAGCTATATTTATTTCGCACAACAATACCTCAGAGAACCAGTCCATGGTGTACTTAATCTTACCTAATAATACATAGATGATAGAATGCACTAAAACATAAGAGAAACAAACTTTTTACTTTACGGGAAAGTGATACTAAACCAGAAGTCTTTACATCATAACGATAAAATGAAAAACACAACAGAGACGGTGCGCTGGTAGTATTGCGATCGGCGAGTCGTAACTTGCAAAATATCAGCTGAAGCAGTTTCAAACTTTTAAAATATCCTCGGGAAAGGCTTCTTGCAGCCCAAGAATGATGAATCCAAAAGTTTCACATTCAATTTGCGTAGGTACTTTCTGAGGTTAGGGGCGCAGTAGAGGTTCTGTTAATGACGTCGCAGTTATTGGCCCGTATGCTAAATAGGGCACTAGCACTACGAAGTAGCACTACGCACTACAAGCCGTAGTGCGGCATGGAACACTACGAGGTGTAGTAGCCCCCTCCACACTTCGTTTGTAGTGCCCACCTCCACACTACAGGTTGGTATGCGAATCGTGGCAAAAAGCGTAGTGCGCACTACAAAAATCTGAAGTGTCCTACATACCGCACTATACGACGACACTACGGT
>LQNS02000226.1:2199121-2226758 GCA_001587735.2 Parhyale hawaiensis
TTGTTTCCGATTAAAATAATAACTCCCTTTCAGTTCTTTTTATAGCTACAAATGAAAAAAACTGCTGAGTTTTAGCCAAAACTTGCAAAGTTTTACGTGCTATTTTGCTACTAATAAGAACTATTTTGCTAGAAATAGAAACTATTTTGCTATGATATCTGCAATTAAGACTTTTTTTAAGTGCTAGTTTGACTAGATTTTTAGCGCTATTTTGACCACTTTTTTAGGACTGAAAATCCGGGCTCTAATGATGATGAATGAAATTTGTACTTTTTTGAGCAAAAAGTAAGGTTACTTCTTGAATGACAGAGCTCGAACAATGTTTCGCGCTCTTTAATTATTCTAAAGCATGAATAAAGGTGCTGTCGCTTGGTACGGTGAAGTAGAGTTAACCTATGCCCACCAGGCACTTGGCAAAAACGTCAGACAGGCGTGTTAGTTTCGACACTTTGAATTCAATTTTTGGCGTTAACCACGAATCGATTACTCTTGAGACAACAGAAAATTTCATCACTCTCCGAAACATGGTGTTCTCTACCGTATTCTGTAAAATCAGGTTGGTGCTAACACCTGCAAAACAATTCACAGTGGGAAAATCAACGCTCTAGTATGAACTTACCGTTAAGTCAAGCATTGTTGGCTTAGCTTAACTCTGTTCTGAAATATCAGTTGATGGCGACCTATAAATATCCTAACCCTTACAGTTTAAGTATCCTAACCAAAATTTAGGGGCTATCAGACACTGCATTACGCTTTAGTTTTTGTGGCGGCTTTGTTTTTTTGGTATGGTAATTTTCTGTCACCTTTGTTGCACGTATCAGAGAGTAAATGTCCAAAGCATTTTAGTCACCTCTTTTTTATGGACCAGAAAAAAATATCAACAACATTCTTAACCTGATTTGAAAATTTGGGCATTCGACGTGACTATCTGGCTGATGCTCGCCATACTATTGATATGAACGCACATTGCGGAGCCCAAAATTGTGGAAGCAATTAAAGGGTCCACTGCAGATGTGCAGTTAAGCTCTAAAAACCATGTTGAGTTTTCCGGACAACTGAGGTAGCTCTACAGTAGCCTTCCAATAGAATTAGTTGTGTCGAGGTTATTGCAAACAAGAATTCGCATGATAAAATTATCATATGTTATCGTTTGATAAGTTCGACTCACCGAAATTTTGTTGAGGAGCCTAAAAAATACAGAATATTAACAAGTTGTTTTATTGGCTTAGGAAGTTTCCAGCAGCGCAGTGCAGTCTGTTAAAGATAACCAGCTCCATTTCTCCCGTTCCCATTTGAATAATTCATGAAGTTATTGGCTTCAGCTAATTATTTTTAAATTGACCAATTGTGGAGAAGAAATTGTTTTGTGGAGCGTCTCGTTCAAAATTGCAGACTAAATGGGAGCAGCTGACGGACATGTGCCATGCATTTTATGAAATGGATACATCTTATTTTTTTGCTCGTGCAGAAAATAATACACTCTCAAGCTGTGCAAAATTTTAACAACTACGATTGAAAGAAAGGCGAATAAATTCAGTTTTTATTTTATACAGCAAGAGCAAGAATAGTATCGAATGCACACAACTAAATATATATATAATTTAGCAAACTAACTAGTTGGGAGTAACACTCATTGCTAAACACAAAGCAGTACTGTTTGTCTCAAGTTGTGAATATAAGATTTGTTATCAAAAACTCAAGCACAAAGACTTACAGTTCTAAACTATAGCAAAATTACAAATCATGTTAGCCCATATTGGTAGAGAGTATAAATCAAGATTTAAAAGCACGGGATATCAAGTAGGGAGCTAAGTAGTATTTTTACTGTGAAGACTACATGAGAAATTGACTAAACGACTCGTAAACATTTCGATAGACGACATCAGATATTTTTACTACATTTCCGTTAAGAAAATAACACCTTTTTGTCTAGATTATTTTTTTAAATTACAGACCTAAATAAACACTACAACAAGCGAGCAACACCGACATTAACATGAGTCTTGGCAGAATTTGATGACAAGCTACTGAAAAATGGGTGCTGGTAATAGTATGGGGCCTGCTTCAGATTTTGGTACAATATGTGTGCGGTTACAAGTCAGGGTGAAAACCTATGATGGCTGAATTAAATCTATCCACACCTAGCCTAACCAATTCTCAACTAACCAAACGTAACCTAATGTGTAACCTTACAATTGTAATACCAATAAATAATATCGATCCGGTACGTCTGGAGATTCCAGGAAAACATGGAAAATCATAAACTATTTGCTGAATCGAGGCTCGAAAGAGCAGGTTGAGTCCATGTCAGTAGATGGGAGAAAGACTACCGACGCGGTTGTGGCGCAGCATTTTAACGAATATTTCTGGACATGTGTCGATCGTCTTGTAGGCGATCTTCCTAGACAAGCAATACCGTCCAACGTGAGCCGCTCTAGAATAACAGATGACGTTGCTTTTGACCATATCACCCCTGATGAAATTGCCGTAACAGTTATGAAACTGAAAAACAAACGTTACTATGAAAACATTATCCAACCAAGGCATATTTTAATACTTTTACTTTTTATCAATCTGCATCTATGTGCTAACCTCAATAAATGCGTTACAACAGGTCAACTGATATATATCCTGATTGTTTCAATGTTGCACGAGTGGTGTCAGTTTTAAGTCTGGTGATCCTTGACTGTTTGTAATTATCGACTATTTTTACCCTGTCAGTCTTCAACAAAATTTTTCAAACAGCGATCCATAGTAGGCTTACTTAATTTATAGATGCGCATGGTATTTTATCTTCGCCCCAATACGGTTTTCGGAAAAGTAAAACTACAACACAGGCAATTGTTAATCTAGTCAGCACACACCATTTTACCAGATTTAAAGAAGGTTTTCGACACCGTGAATTGGGACATTTTATTAGCAAAAATAGAACATTACGGCAAAAGAAAATTATGCACAGGCTTATTGGGAGATACATACAGAACCGTAAGCAGGTCTTGCTATTAATGACCATGTATCTCCAACTGCTCCTGTAAATATAGGTGTACCACAGTGTTCTGTTGTGGGACCTCTTCTTTTTACTTTATGATTAATGATGTTGCCCATTTTTTAAATCCATGAAATTTTATTCGCTGATGATGCGGTATTTTTATATTGATGACATATGCTTTTTTGATGTAGTTCAGAAGATAGAGAGTTTTATCGAATCCCTTTCAGAGTGGCATCAGAGTTTTCGCCTTACTCCTAATACTTAAAAAACAAAATTAATGCTTTTCACTTCGCGACCAAAACATGTGCTGCCTGATATTTGGTTCAATGGTACTATTTTAGAATGGGTGACGTCTTTCAAGTATCTAGGACTAATTATTGACCCTAACCTGAGTTGCACTTTGCACATAAATCAGGTTTGCCAGCAAATAGGAAAGGCAAGGGGCTCTATATATGCTGCAGCCGAATACTTAGATAGGAAATCATTAGTCTTGTTGTATTTCGCGCTTGTGTATTCTCACTTGACTCAAAACATAATACTGTGCGGGGGGGGGGGGGCTTCAGCGAACCTCTCAAGACCTCTGAACATGGCCACTAACAATGTTCTTCGAGTGATCCTCAATGTGTAACGCGATGAAACACTGTTCCTGTAATTTTAGCGAATGATATGTATAGGAGATTGGGGTTGTTGAAATTCGGGGAAGTCTATGAATATTTGTTATTGATTTTTGTAGGAAATGCGCTATATATGCACGCAGATATTTTGTGCAAATGCTATGGCAGTCTATATATATATTACCGAATCATGAATATGGTACCCGACACCAGAGACTAAATTTACCACAGGCAAGGCTGGAGGTACAGTAGAAATTTGTAATTTTTCAGTGTTCGATGCTATAACTCAATTCCAGATATGTTGACGCAACCAATTAATGACATTGTGTTCAAAATAAAGTACAAAGACTATGTAATGAGGCAATACTAGATGTAATTTCTTAATCAGTTTTCGGTAGCTAGTTACTGTAGATAAGGTTTTTCTGTTGCTATCTGTTTCCAGGTTGATCAAAAATATATTCTTAACTGGCATGCATTAGTTTCTATCGAAAGACGTATGCATGTGTGATGTGCGAATCCACCAACACATCCGGTTTTTAATTTGAAGCAATTTAGTGCGTATCAAGGTTTCACTGCTCGAATTTTAGAGATTAGTTATCACCTAATGAAGATTGTAGACAGTGTTTAGAAATGTTAGAATCTGAATATCCTAGTTCTACCTTTTTGCTTGATGTGCATGTATAGGAGTTTATTTTACTGGAATCGATATCAATGTCTTTTATTGTAAGTGTGTCTCACAAGTGAATGTATCACTATTAGGTGGCATGTTCTCTATTCGTAGATATATAAATTGAGCTCGATTCTCGCGCTATTTTAGTTTCGTATTTTTGTAAGTTTCATTGTGCACTTGTATATTAATTATAACGATGATTGTACTCAGAGAACAATAGTAAAGGAGAAAACATATACGTTAAGGTAGGACATATACTATCTACTATTCGGGACCGAAAGATGACGATAAGACAGTTGGAAGTGAGAGCTGCATTAGATATAACTGAGGTTGATTTGCACGCCAAAATTCTAGCCTTTGCTCAGTTCTATCTGCGAACAACTGTACAAACTAATGTTCATGTCGGTATCGCTAATTCACTTTAAGGGCTAAGCCCTTACGGGCTTAGAGTTCGTTAAGGACTTCATTACTGAAAGTCATGTTACGTTGTGAACAAAATATGAAGGATTTATAATGGGAGAACACTCTGGGGCGCACTCTTAAAGCTCAGACTTAATTATCTATTAGTGGCTTGTAACATATTCATCCGACATCGCCCCCGGGGACGAGACGAGTGTGGCGGCTCACGCTGTTCATTTGTTACGCTTCAGACGCTTGACGAAAATGATAGGACGAAACGCAATTGCTATGCAGATGCTGTTGTAGGTACGGCGCTCTAGCACTGTACTCAGCAGCTCAGAAGTAACTTTTTCTGGACAGAGATTGAAATAAATTCTTGGGAAAAAATACATAAGTACTTGGTAATTGAAAAGGTGTTTAGAACCTCATTTATTTTCTTCAAAGACTGCATAATTATATGACTGTAATTTTTCACAAAAAATCTTAAACTTTCATGTAATAAGTGCACACAACTGTAGTTTGTTTACAATGACTAGAAGATTTCTTTAGTCATTGTAATACTAATGAAAAGGTTCTTCATCATAAACACTTGACTGATGAGCAACTATGAAGTATATCTACTATAGGCTTGTAACATTGTTATTTTAGAATTTTGCCAGCGTGATTATTATTCAAAGTAAAAGGTTAAGATAGGTAAGGGTAAAAAAGAGAGCACTGGAAACCCTTGGAAAGGGGACACCGGGAACTCATGAAGAGAGGACACCCTGAAAAGAGGACACTGGTCAGGAACCCCTGGAAAGAGGACTTCGGGAATCCTTAAAAAGAGAAAAGTGGACACCGGGAACCCTTGAAAAAAGGACTCATGGAATCCTTGCAAAGAAGACACCGGGGTTCCTTGAAAAAAGGACACTGAGCACTCTTCACCAGTATCATGTTCAAAAAGATACTATTGCGGGAGTATGGTACTTATCCTTCTGCCTTTATCTTCTCTACTTTAGTCACCGTAGCTCTGTTGTTGAGTTAACGAAACTCGAAGTAGTACCCACCAGAGCGAGTATGTGATACCGCCAACACTCACACACACACACATGTAGGTACGACACAGCGCATGCAGCCCACCCATGGACACGAAGATTATTTTATGGAAGGCTCAGGAAAAATTTACGCGTTTTTCTCCATGCACAACTGGATCATAACACAGCTGCTGTCTCTCTTCTCCAGCTGCCCAACAATTACCAAATGAAAATGTCAGAATTGGTAAAGCAATAATATTTACTGCCAATTTGTGAGGTTTTTACGGGATTTTAGCATTGAAGGACGAGCAGCAGCTGTTGAGATGATAGCTGATGAAGTTATTGTAGTGTTTTTGTGGTCCTATAGTGTACTTAAGATTTGAGACTTAATGAAACTTGGTATTTCTGTAATTCCTTGTTGTCTTTAAGTGTTAAACATTAAAAACGTTGGAAAAATTAGCAAATAAAATATAAAATATATATTAGAAAAGATAAATACATGGCGTACTATTTTTGAAATAAGTTGGTCAAAGTTCCTAAACAGAAGTTTACACGACCTGACGCTTGTGGAACAAGTGAGTTAAAATAAAAAAAAGAAGTTTATACGACCTGCCACTTTTGGAATAAGCCGATAAAAGTTTCTTAAAAGAAGTTTACACTGTCTGTCGCTTTTGGCACAAGGTGGGATCAGAAGTGATTTGTCAATATACGACCGAGCTAGTCTTTCAATCTATCTATATAATTAAAACACCCTGACAATTTTGGGTGCTTGCTGGTATGTCACCTTGCACACAATCTTCATTATATGATAGGAACAAATTCGAGCATTGAAGATTTAACGAGACTTTATCGATGGGAGATGCACCTGAACTCGGCTGCATACTGCGTGAGTGGTAAGGTAAACGCAAAGGTGATCCGGGAGATACTACTTGATTACGTCATATATATATTACGTTCCAGGTAGAGTGTTAAATATTAAGTCAAGAAGCAAAGACGCTGGTGATGGTGACCCAACGGGTTTTGGGCAGTCTATATACATAAAAAGTCAGGTAATTCTGTTTGCTTGTTTAGTTGTCGCCGAGTTCACAATCTTCGCCGTTATTCATAGGGAATAAACTGAGAGGAGCTTGGAGATTTCATAATAATAATAATGCTTTAATTTATTATTTCACTTCACCATTAATATTGAGAAGCTCTGTGACCTCTGCATCCTGAATACGGCTCGCTCTGCAGTACCTTTAGGCCATAAAAAATTCATCGCTTTTTATTTTGGTACTTAAATATCTAATTTAACGTACCTACTCTAAGTTCACGAATTAATAGAAGAAATTTGAATACTTGGGATCGATTTTTAGTGGCCCAGCGGGTCACGGACCGTCTATAGTAAGTTATAAGAACGTCTATAGTACAGTAAATATACAATTAGCGCACAGTGAAACTATCACCGTACGCTGTAAAAAATTGAAATATTGAGCGTCCAACGATAAATAGCTGCACTGCACAGTACGGATGTCCCTGGACGGTGGTCACTGATCGAAAGATATATATATTCACGTTGGTTAGCTAACGCACGTTAAAGTTCTACAATACAGTAACTGCAGAATTTCAATAGCAATTACTATGCAATTACTACTTTTCTCTCATGAAAATAAGTTTGGAGTATAAGTACCTTTGCTAAACTTTGCGACTTTTAAGGCTAGAATGAGTGGTAGGAAAAGAATCGGTCGTGTCTGCCCAGCAAACAGAAGCCACCGATTGCATCAGGAGCAACAGTTACTCCGTCGATTGTTTGTATGCGCAACAGGTGCTTTGGACGTCTGCTCAGGTCACGTGGTCGCTATTGGATCAATACACAGAGAGTCGTACCATTGATTTGGTCAGTTGTTGAGGCTATGTGTACTCTACGAGAGCGGCTGATAAGTTCATAGGGCTGTTTTACATATTTGGTATTGGATAATATGGGCCAGTTCTGTTGGGAGCAAATATTAAGCCTCTGAGGCTTGAATGGTTCGAAATTTTAGAAAGATGATTTGGATTTGCCACTGTGAAAGGGGATATATTTTGGAAGCAACTCAATTACGTTGAGCCCGCTCGAAACTCCGTCTTACGGAGCAACATTAATTGATTTTTTAACAATCTCAAGGATAACCGATTAGGGCCAATGCCTAAAACTCAATTCGTGGGTCAAAGTTAGCGCCATCCTTAAGTTTCGAACAAGTCAAGCATCGGAGGCTTAGTTTTGGTGCCCAGTCGAACGTGCCCCAAGAGTCAACACGGAGAATTTCCTGTACAGAGAATCCTTTAAAGGAAATTTTGTTCAGGAAGATGATGCGGACTCGATTCGCTCACATCGTTCGAGGAATCTGATTCAGTTAGTTTTAGCTTGTCCTAAACTTCAATTTTGATCTTTTGATTTACAACTTTTAGTTGAATTTTAGATGTTAATCATAAATCGATCACAATTAAAAAATCCGAGAACTCAAGTTTTCTAAAGAAAAACAGTAAACTGGCTTCGACAGTGGTTGTTTCTCTCGGCATCTTAAGACACTGTTAGCGTCGAATGGCTTAGCCCTTTCTGGTGCGTAAGACCACTTCTCTTCTTTTGCAGTAGGTATAATGCTATTCCGAAGAAAACTTTTTTTAGAGTTCAGTTAATGGTGAACCGTAAATAGCCGGGCTGTACCGCTTCACTCCAAAGCATTTTTATCCTGTTGTATTCTAATGGAAAAAGGCTTTGCAGCGAGGTATAAATAGGGTGAATATCAGGAGCACTGAAGTATCGGGTGCAGGCTCTAGAGTCGCTTACGCTTTTTGTGCGGCACTCAAATTATGACAAATGGTCGGTGGTCCCCTGCCGCACAAAGCGTCATTGTTGGACTGCTGCCTGTTTCCGGGCTTTCGAGAGTCGCGCCGCTTATGGCGGGTACACGATCGTCAGATGAACGTGTTCTCTCGGCTAATTGCCCGATCGCTTTTTTTTGTTCCTGTGCA
The DNA here is from genome assembly GCA_001587735.2 of Parhyale hawaiensis. Taxonomy (NCBI): domain Eukaryota; kingdom Metazoa; phylum Arthropoda; class Malacostraca; order Amphipoda; family Hyalidae; genus Parhyale; species Parhyale hawaiensis. Next base: position 2,207,798 of record LQNS02000226.1, read on the forward strand.
ACATAGTGCACAGAGAGTTTGCACACGAGCAGTTGGCTTACTGAAAGTGAGCCTCCACCATTTCTCTTCCGAACATATCGTCCATTGCTTATCTCGCCTAATGTCTTTTATTTCCATATGGCAGTTTACATATCAGGCATTACCTAGTTTGCCCCTGTTTAAGCTACCCGGATAGTTTGTAATGCTGAAAATAAGTACAGTTTTTACGAGTGAATAGTAAATTTATGTTAAACTAGTGGCCCGTGCCGTCATTATAAACGACGGCAAAAAATTAACACTTCACCAAAACCCCCGCCGTCTTCTGGGCTTCCTCATTTTTCCCCTATCTAATACTGAAGAAAAAGATTGCAAGGTACCCAACTTTTTTTTTCGCCGAAGAAAAGATTGCAAGGTACCCCACTTTTTTTTTACATTTTGAAATCTGAATTTTCTCCTATCTGATTCCCATAGAGCGTGACAGGAAAGATATAAATATATAAATAAATAAATAAAAACACGACGTGAATTATTATATAGTACTGATTGTCGAAATATCCTTTGGCGAACTATACTAGGCTAGTGATCTATAGCTACGGTAAAAACATCTGAGTCTCCGCCAAAAGACTTGCTGAAATGTTACCGATAAAATTAACTGGCTGTAGCATGTGTTGCAGAAGAGTGATAACGCTTCCAACTTGCATTAAATTAGAATTCAAACAGTAGTGCGTTTTTTTGCGGTAAATCGGACACGCTAACGCTACGTCATCAGGATGCACGTAGGTATTTCACAGAGAAGCATCAGGATGCACGTATAGGTGCTTCACAGAGAAGCATCATGATGCACGTAGTTGTTTCACAGAGAAGCATCAGGATGCATGTAGTTGTTTCATCATAAGTTGTTGTTGTTGTTGTTTCATGCATCATAAGACCCTAAATGCATCATGATGCACTTTATTTTATGATGCACTTGCGTGTTCCAATTTTAGGGCAGAAATGCATGCAATTTTGATGCATCTGAGTGCATCAAAATTTCTCTTAGTGATGCCCTTAACCCTTCAAAAACTATAGCTTGTGGGCAATAGTTTACCTTTTCATCATTTCGTTACTGAAAGTATCGTAGCATAATTTTTATTTCATATCTAGTGCGTGGCTTTTTGTTCTACAAATTTGGTCGGCATTTCGAACAGCCAGTCGAAATATAGTGTCATTGTCTGCTAAGTTTTTAAAATTTAAGCTGATATGTGCTACATGATCAGTGAATATCATTTTGTATGAGAACATGAAAACGCAGGGCTTTCCGTAACGAAGGGGCGGAATGTGATCAATTGGTTTTAATTAGCATCAATCCGAGTGCAAAATTCTCAACCCTTACGGGGTGACTAAATGGAGCTTTCGCCGAAATTACATTATGGTAGTAACCATAAACGGTCACTTGCTATTAAATTCCAACAAGTCATTCTGGTAAAACGTTTCATTTTCAATATTATGTCAGTTTGTTGATATTTCACTGCTGTTTATGCTCTTTAACTTTAACAGCATTGCCATTTTCCCCGCTTTATTTAAATCCTGCTGTGAAATTCCCTATTACATGAGACGATCCGGACGGCCAGTTCTTGAGAGGCCACATTAAGAAGAAGAAGAAGAAAAAATCAAGTATAATTTTTCTGCTTTTGAAACAGGTAAAAGACTCTTAATGTGTCAACACTGGGTTTAAAGTTGGCTATATTTTTAACGGAAATTATGATATGTTAAACACAGAACATTTTAATACAATTTTAGCAACATAAAATGATACTAATTTCTGCTATCCGACGTACGATAGTACCAAAGATCCTACATGAAGCTCATATTTATTTGTATAGACAACAGATGAGTTAGCTGGAACTCGTACCTATGCGAAGGAGTGGTATCATGTGAAGAAGTGGTATCATATGAATGAGCGATATCATATGAATGAGTGATATCATGTGAAGGAGTGGTATTTAGTGATGGCCTAGTATCATGTGAAGAAGCGGTATTGTGTGAAGAAGTGGTATCTTTTGAAAAAGTGGCACCATGTAAAGGACTCTTGTGAAAAAGTGGTATCAAGTGAAGGGTCGGCGGTATCATGTGAAAGAGTGACGTGATGATTTTGAAAAGTTCATGAAGTAAGAAAATATGGACGACTTTGGTACGATGCCAATTTTCTAAATATTATCTTAATTTAAAATTTCCGGCTGAAATTCATTTATATTTACAGTAACTACAAAGAATGCCTCACATCCCAGTGAACAAAAAGGATTTTGAACATCCACTTTACGTCGCCTATGACAGTAACTATTGTTGGCCGACCCATTGCAAAGCCTAAATCGTCAAACAACCAATCCTGGCATGTCCAAAAACTTTGAGTTAAGGTTATAGACGCAATGGCTACAATGGTAACAGTGCTCATGCTTATCACTGACTAATGAAATACAATGAGATCATCACAGTAATTATTTAGTACATTGCCTCTTTTTGTAGCACTGTATAAATTATTAAATGGGATGTGATTCTTGAAAGAATCTTGTCTTTATGTACTAAAGCTGAGGTTACAGACAGAAAATTACTCTATGACAAGTAGCTATTCAGCGAGTCAGTAGCATATTATGAAATAAGAACATGAAAACTCATTCTGTGTTAATGAACGTATTATTGTGTCTCCTGTCCCCCAAATTCAGAAGCAAGCATCGACAAGTTATTACCCTTTCAAGAGCTTCAACAACATAGCTCCCTTAATATCCACTTTATAATAATACAAAGTTTGTTTGTTGATTGGGTTCCCCATCCCGATCTGAAAGATTCATATTGGAAAAAAATTATCTACTGAATGACAAGGAGATTAGTGAGCAGAAAATTTAAGTTACAAATGAATTCAGCAAATATTATTTCCTGGAAGCCAGATTAGTTTAGAAAAGCGGCTATTTACCGGCCTTTCTTTTGACTGTTGGAAGTAAGAGGGTCGATCTTTGATGAAATTTTCATTCCCGTATTACATGATTCATTTCACTCAGTTTGTCTTTAAATAAATTTATTCGTGGCAGGCAGGTGAAAATTTACGCTAAGCAGGGGTTAAAATATTTTCTAATTTCATTACTGTCAAATTTGAAGCTCCTGAGTCCTGGGGTTACTCCTGCTATGCAAGATTTGCGGCAGAGCCATTTCCGGTATTGTTTTTTGTTTTTGTTTTTTGTTTTTGTAGACTATACCGTAGCGCTAGGGCGAGAGGGCGTGGGGTGCTTAAGCCTCCCCACCCAATAATTAGCCAAGTCCCCCCTCCTCCACATCAGGCCTCTAGGATTAACTGTTACCATGTAACCAGCATACCAGCAGCAGGCCATGCGTGCTTGAATTATGTACTGAAGGAGCCGAGATCGAGCGGCGAGTCAGCCGAGCGGTCATGGCGCACGTCATCCCGCGTGCTGAGAAGTTGCTTGGTACGCAGAGCTGCTTGGGGGTAGTTACCCGACTACGAATGGGATGGTAAGAGGCGCGGGTCGTTGAACCTTATGCTACGGCGCCATAGTTCTTAACGACCTGTGGTCGGCTGCAACTATACTTACTCCTCTTGGGCCAGTTGCCCTATATCTGTAGCAAGAAACCAGAACGTGTGGATTTCCTAGTGGAGGGTGCAGTCAGAAGGGACTTTTTCCTTCATCTTTGTGAAGTCTCTTCACAGCACATTTTCACTCCCGCCCCCCCCCCCCTGCCCATTGCACTTTTCCTGGCTCCTTTAAAGACTAGATACTCTACTATTTCAATATTTGAAACGGTATAGAAACTGGTGAGGTCAGTAATCACCATATCAAAACTAAATTATGCATTTGCAACAAAAAAAAAAAAAGAGATCTAATCAATCCTGTATTACATCTTCGAGGTGACGAAAGATACCGTACGTACTCAACACCAGAAGTTCTCCATAACAAATGTACCCAATACGTCTTCATCATCAGGTGGAAATTATATAATCTTTTTGGCACCTCACCATGTCGCAGGCTAGCATTAGTTCACACGAGGCAGTCATTGTGCCTGCCATTATGTAATTGTGTCTACCATATGTGCACGTCTTAGATAAGGGAGAGTAATGAGGTGTAATGTGCGTGCTGGTGAGTTGAGGTGCGTGTGTATGTGCGGCACCTGTCACTAATGTTGGCCTCTCCCTCACTGGCCCTCACATGACCTATATACAAAGGCCCTCACACGTCAACGCACTGCACCGCTAACGCGCTGCGCTGCACACACGCCACGCTCGGATAGTTGCCATTGAGCTGCTGGCAGTGCATGTCCTTTTGTGTTTTCAATGAAGCTGTGCTCTATTTGTGTCATAAATTCAGTGAAGGTTGGAGCCATAACATCTACTTGAAGAAGAGGTGGGCAGTGAGGCATCAAATGTAAACATTGTGAACTTAATAGCATTCTGTGGTGTTATAAATAAACAGACAAAGGTAGCGAAAGTTCTTTGTGTGTTCAATGAAAGTGCAGTTGCTTTTTGCAGCGGATATCAGTGAAAGTATTTGCTGTTACAGTCATGTGAAGAAAAGGTAAAATGTTTAGAGTAAAAAATATGTTCTTTATTGATTCGTGATAGTACCGAAGTGCTTTAAACAGACGGCCACTGACAGTGAAAGTTGTCAGTGCTTTTCGTGAAGCTGACCTCTACTTTTGCAGTGTAGGTCTGTAATTTATATGATAATTGTGAACAGATAAACCAGTAAACAGCTCTGTATATAGAGTGAAAGTGCACTAATGTCTTTGCGCCTTCAGTAAATACCAGGTGATTCCTCAAACTCTTTTCCCAAGCGACAGCGGCACTTAGTCTTTGGCATGAATTATTGATGGCCGNGGGGGGTTGTGGGGGCGGCTTGCACAGGTCGCGACAACTGCAGAGCTCGGTGGTTTTTTAAATAATTGTTAGCGAAAGAATGCAACTGACACTGGTTGCTGCGTTTGTGTCGTGAATGGTGGACGCTTTGTTCGACGTTCGCAGCGTATTTGAAAGGCAGAAATGATTATTAAATATACATTTGCAATTCGCCAGATGGTGGTTTGTGTACTGATGTATGTTAACACGTAACTGTTACTTTCCTACTGGGCCTATTCAGATTGTAAATTCAGTACATTACGTTGATTTTTTTTATTACGAAACTGTGATTTTTTTGGTAGAAATCGAAATTTTGCTTAGGCCACAAATCCTTGCATGTAGAAGGCAGTCGTGCGTTTGCAGCCCGTTAATGTGACTCTGTAGGCAGCAAATGTTGCTGCCTACATTGTCTCAGCCTAAACAAAATCAGTAACATTGTAGGCGGACATTTATGTTAATGTTGCTGGCTGAAATTGTCACTCAACAGCCCGTCCTTATATTGCTTACCGCTATAAATCATTATTATTGTATGAACAATGCTATTTTTTTGCGGGCTTTTTAGCACATATGTGTAATAAGTAATAAGTAATAAGTAAGAGCCACTTAAGTATCAGGGTTGCGGAGTTTGTAGATTAGATTAGTTTAGACAGCTGCGGCAGTAGCCGGGCTAAGAGGACCATTTTCAGACAGCAGCCAGGGCTAACGCTGCGTCCCTCTATGAGCTGAGCTTGATAGGTCATGTCCAATTCCGACTCCTGGATCCCCAAGATATCCGACTCCTACCGACGTCGTGTGTGGAGCCCTGCTCCGTATTGCACTATGCATGAACACTGCGCACAGACAACCGGCATATTGTTTATAGGAAAGATTTGCGTTTGTTTCAGCGCACGCCTCCACAGAATGCAATACTTAAGGTGATTACGGCAATAAAATTGCAGAAAAAGCAGCGCTTTGCTACGCATTGCTGAGCAGATTAGTTTAAAAATGTAAATTTGTATCATTTTTAGATGCACACTGATAAACTACCGTGAAAGAATATAGAGAGAGAAGACGTAACAGCACAACAATCAGACCTAAATCTGTAGCCAAGCCAGATTTATGTCATTAATGATACTCGAACTTGCACATAATAAATTGTACAATGAACAATAATGGCCGCAACATTGTAGCAAACAAGTAGATTACAGTAATGACTTTTAGAGGGTAGATATTTTGTACTTTTGATGCTCAAGAATCCAGTAATATTACAAATAAAGCAATATCTGCATTAAAATTAGCAAAAGAAACAGTCTCATTTAGAATACATATTGACAGAACTTATATTTATTTTACAGAAAATTAATATCGATGTTCTTTTAAGATAAGAAATAAAATATTACAATTAAGATACGAAGGTTGTGGTATAAACTAATCAGCAATGAATTCAAACAATGCAGTTTAATATGGTTGTTATAGCACAACAAATCATTTATATCCATTCCTAAAAAAAAATAACGACATTTAGAACCTGATCCGAAAATTATAGGTGATTATCGGCTTTTATCCGCTGCCGCCCTGTACAAACACCGAATAAAGGCTTATAATTTTTTTACAAACATGTACCGTAGTACTGACAGATCGGTGCACTGTAGAATGCAGAGTTACATTATTACTGGCACCGATGTTATTAACACGCCTTCCCAGCCCGCATCCCCTCTAGTCCTACCTAAGGTGACGACACGCACACACATCCATACACCTACCCTCCCAACACCCCTGTCGGCATAAGACTGAGGGCAGTAGCAAAACGAGCATTACATCTACCTGGCGATGGAGGTGGAAGGACAGATACATTCACAGACGGCCTGAAAACTACACATCCATCCCCACGGATCCTCAGCGAGCTGTAAGAAATGCGTAAACAAATAATGGATGACTATTCCTGAGAGTCCTAACGCCACTAGCAGTGTAGCATAAGAAGATCAGGCAACTGTACAATGCAGATTCATGTTCGTCAAGTACCAACGCACAAGCATTGCTCGACCCAATAGAGATATATGCCTGTAAAATAGACAATAGACAAAGTAATATACAGTGTGTGCGTGTTCGTGGCGCCATGAAGGAGTGCCATGTCGTCTCGTTATGCTCTAAGACAATTGATGCCTGACGACTTATATATTCTCTAACCGCGGTTTAGTGTACAGAGCATGCATCATAATTCTCGTTGCCATGTATACAGCCCCCAAAGAGCGCGACTAAAGTACAAGCATAACATTTAGTTCTCACGTCGTTACGTTTATATTTAAGTGGATCACAACTACGTTACTGCTACTATTTTTCTCCTAGTTCATATTAAACCTTATGTAGTTATCTTTGTAGAGCAAGTGTTACCACTTCTACTACTGATATAGAAGAACTATCTAAGCCCCTACCAAAAAGCAGGGCTGCCACATGCAGAAGCTGAGGTCGAGGTGGCCATAGATTTTGTTAAAGAATAGTTTAACATGTACCGGTACTTCTATTACTGTAGGAAGTGTTACTTCTACATAGTTATATATTGTTATAGTAACACTTTTACACCCATACGCCGACCGTTACTTGAATTCAAATACAGTAAAAATCGAAATTCAGACGACCAGTGCGAGACGAAACCATGATATGAAATTCCAGGAAGAAGTCTGGAGGAATGGAAGCTGAAGCCCTGAGAATTATCACTCTTTGCTATTATTCGTATGCAAATGCAAGAGATGTGACTGAAAATACTATAAAATGTACGATTTTACTATTGCAGCTTTTGTTCCTTACGGAAATATATGAGGCAATTAGGACTGAGCCAAGAAATGGAAGAATGCCAGCATTTTTAAAATAGCTTGATTTTCAGTGGGGTAAGAATTATAAAATGTGATCAGTTTTTTGTGAGATACTGTGGTTAATTTTGAATGAAATTATAGCTCTGCAATCAACATATAGAATTGCATAATTTAAAGGCTAAAATATTTATGTAAACATTCACAATCTAACTACTAGCAGTGATATAATACCAACGGATTTGATACACAAAACCATAAAAATGCTACATAAGTCTTTTCCTTGTACCTAACAAAATTTCATTGTTGCCATGGTAATAAAGCAGGCCATGAAATTCATTTGATTTCTTCTGATATTAACGTAGATGAATCAAAATTATCGAGTTTTCGATTTCAGCCGAAAATAATTCTAAAGATAAGCCGAATTAGAGCTTTGGTCACAGTTGTAATTCGCGTTGCCTTGATTTCAGCCGAAATTAATCTTTAAAGAAAGCCAAACTGGAGCTTAAGGCTGAGAATTTTGGATTGTCTTGAATCGAAAGCATGGCAAATTTTAGCTCCTTAGAGCAAAGGAATATGAAAAGTGTTTCATTGCTTAGTTACGTCGTTTTTGTACTTGCGCTTAAAAATGATAGAATATTGTTTAAGGGATGTTCTAAATAAAGACATAAAACACTTCCATTAGTACTTAAACTGTTCACTCCACTAACTGGAACTAAACAATAAATGACCTTGATACAAAAAAATGTTCCACTACAAAGCCCAGAGTTAAAAAAAAAAAAATCAAGCAGCTTAAGTTCGAAAAACGTAGTTATCAATTTGCGATAAAGACACTGCCCATGTACTTCGCCGACAGTACATACCGTATATAGATATATGGTATAGAAAATACATTTCTTAAAAATATCCTGTTTATAAAGCTCTTAAGAATGATCCGAAGTAGAAAAATTCGTGAAGAGCACTAGAAAAATGCGATGTTTGCACCCATAAACTGTTGTTAGCGCACTAACCTCTCGTTTAATATTTTCAGCATATCATTCTCTGGGTGTTTCAAATAATGGCGAATCAATCAAACAAGAAGTTTACATTGCAAATAAATAAATTTCGTAAAAAATATATCGCCAGAGACAATACACTAAACTAGAACGTAGATTAAACAAAAAAAATCTAACTGTATCTAAATTGTTCATATCACACTAACTTAGACTGCAATAAATGACAAGAGGAGCCATGAAGTTTATTTCCAGCTCTGAAAACGGCATCATTTGCATCCAAATGAGCGATATCTTGAGCATGTTACAGTCATGTCGAGGGCACCAGGATGGTCGGAAGCAGCAACTCTAAGGTTATCGGATCACCGAAAACAACATACTAATGAGCACCGCCTTGATTTTATTTTACCCTTGAAATACTGAATGAAACACGAACCTTATTGCTTTCTTATTCAAAAGATAGCAAAATCTACAAGGGCAAAAGAGACAATTAGCTGACGCCTACAAGCTTCCCGGACCGATGCGGTGCAGATAGGTCAGTACTGCGTGTACTTTTTACCTTTATGTGAACTGTAATAATTGGAGGGCGAGGAGGTTGAATCATTTAACTGCCTTGACTTTGACAGTATTTTTTTCTTCTTATCATACTCACCGGTACCCACAGTCATCATTAAATGACGATAAAAATTATTCCTTAGGGAAACCCCGGTTTCTATCACACGTCTGTTCTCAAAATCATGTTCATTTTCCTTCGTTGAACTTCAATTGAATAGCTTACTCATCATGAGCTCCGAGAAAAAAATATGCACTGTGGAAAGGAAATACAATCTTGTAGCTACGATACCACCTGGAGCGAGGCACTTTTGATCTTTTCAGCTCTGAAACGTCAAAAATTTTGTGAGGCAACGGTCTCCTTGCCGTTCAACAGATGTACGTTTTTCTACCTAGTCATTCACATCGGGACTAAGAGACTAACCAACGGACCAATCAAGCAATTAAGCAACTAGCAAACTGTATATTAATATATTGTGGTGTAATCAATATATTATGTCAGGTATTATGTCATCAAGTTTGAAAATGTATCCAAAAGTCAGTGAATATAAACCGATTTTTCAGTATTATCATAGCTGTGTATAATAAGCCTTATAGTGTCGTGCGCTTATTGTATTCACCAGCAGTTTAAATTGTGCTATTCCTGCTTGGCATAAAATATATTGATTGTGCGTATTTAATTAAGGTTCAACATTGTGGCACGCTGGTGCTTCTTCATAGCCTGAAAAGGAGATCTCCAAGGATTTACCTATTTCTAGACTTATAGAAACACTTCGATCGATGCACTTTTTGCCTTAAGCAGTGCAACCTTGTAAGGTTGAACTTCCATCAGGCAAAATGTATGCCGTAGCAGCCTAGCCAAAACAATCGTGCTTGCTGTCTCTAAATAAAGCCATGGCTACACCGGCGCAACAAGGACCGCGAATTTTACGGGAGACATGTTGCCTGTAACCGAGAACAATGCACGGTGTGTCACGCGATCTGGTTTGTATCGGTGGGGACAGGAGAACGCTGTACCCGACGTTACGTTATTTTCGTTTAATAATTTTGTTTGCGCCCCGCATCGCTTGCTGCACTGCATGGAGCGGCAGTTACCTAATGATAGTAAAAACGAATCTTCACTTATTTCGTATGATAAAAACAGAGCAGGTTGAGGGTCGCTTGAAGGTCAAACGATGCAACTAATAATAAATTTACCTAATCGTTGTTTATGCACTGAAGTACACAGTGCATTTCACTAGAGCACAGAACACGTAACTGCACTACAAAGAATTATCTCAGAGTTGCACACAGCATTAGCCTAAGAGGACTGTTCTTGAGCAGCTTCTTTCATAACTGAAAATTTCACCAACTAATAGGCTGCGATTCACTAGACTTTTTGTTAGGGTCCGAGTTCAAATATGTAAACTGTTCTTAAAAGCAGCATACAACTTCTAGTGCACTGCGCGCTTGAACAATTGAAACTCGCAAGGGGCCCAGTAGCTTCTTCAAGTATAGCAAGCGACGAAGAAATCGATTTGCAAGAATTTTAGGGAATTTCTGCCTTTTAGGTACAGACGATGACAAAGTAAGTTACTTGTATGTAGATCAGTAAAGAGTTTTGCTTTTTCATTATACCATAGGTTACATAGAAAACTGCTTGTCATAGCCTAGCCTCAGTAGGGGTCCAAATTTGACATGGCGAAAATGGAAAAATAGGAAATGAGGTAAACCAGGCCCACCCTCACCTAACCTGCCCGATGTTATGAAGGGGCTTATGTCTAACTACCCGATAGTCCTAACCGTTTTCTGACAGTACGGTCTAAAGAGGGGCGAATTAGGAGCCGCGTCAAATTTGGGCTCCTGCGCATGGAGCCCCGTATCCCCGAGGTTTGTACCTATGGCTGAACTACGTAACGTTACGTACCGTAGTTCAGCCATGTTTGTGCCTTTCACCTTCAGAAAATGCGCAGAAAATGTGAAATTTTCACAATAAAGAAATCATTAAAAATACAAGTAGAAGAAACGACATCGACGTCATCTCCATTACGTAATATCCATGTAACCTACCGAATGACTGTAAGCATCCAGGTTCATAAGATGCAAGTACATCTAATCCTACCAGTAAGTTTTCCTACTACGTTTCCAATTTTTATTTCTATATAGTGACATATTTTCTGCCATTCTTTAAGGGATAATCTTCTTTAATTGCACACATTACATTCAGATATTACCTTATCCATATGCAGCAGTGCACAGAATATGAACACGTACTCCCGCTCCTTCTCTTTAGCTACGGACGTTCATCCCGCTCATTATTCTTCATAAGCACCGAAGGATAACTCGCTGAAACTCGAGAGGGCCCTGGATTTCAGCCATAATTTCATGCCTTGCTTCTCACTTGCCCGCTGCTTCATTGAGGGGCGTCCATTCCCTTAAGTCGGCTTTGCCGGCCACGGAACTGCATACTAAAGCACGGTCAAGTTGAACTGCAATTGGCAAGCGTTGGAGATACCCGGCGATATGCACGTTAACTACACTCAATGTGAGCACGAATCTCTTAAGCTGCCTTTGCTTGCACGGACCTATGGCGCCTGCTTATGCACGGGAATGAGAGAATGTAATTGGGGAAGGTTTTCCTGCCAATGCTGGCGTGGTTTCTTGAGTAAGAGAGTGGGCAGAGATGACGACCTCTCACACCCAAGCATTGGAAATAAGAAAAATTGAGGCATAAGTTCAAACAATGAGAGAGTATTGTTCGAAGAGAACGTTTTCATGTGGTTGGGCGCGTTCAGCGTATTTTCCATGCATATTTTCGGTTGAAGAGTATGCATTAGCGGACTCCTCTATGCACTCCATTAATTCGGGAATATAATACACCTAAAAATTATCGGAAATTTGGAGAAGGATCTGCTTCACCAGGTCTACAAAGTCGTTCCCATCAGCTGATCTATATTATAATTCTGCTTGCCCCTCTAAGACTTAGTTACTTACTACCACGCGATGCTTTTATCAGTACTAAATATGAGTAAATTATGGCATCCTAGAGGTATCCTTGATACCACCCGGGAAGGGATCAATAGGAGGTAGAGTCAAGTTCAAATTGAAGCTGTTACTGCTCGCAGGTCTTATAGGTATGAGATTCTCTGCCTGACTTCGAATATTTTTTTACCCTCTGTATGCATGATACGGGTCCGAGAGCCTCATAATTGAGGAACGATTCTTCTATTCTGGAGCATTTCCCCAGGTTCCTTCAGTATTATATAGGGGGAAATTAGAATCTGAGATATCACTGACAAACATTGATTTTGTTCGGTAGAATTTCCACAGGTTTCATCCAGTTCTAGTTATTTCTCGACCCGCTATTAACTACGAAGAACTTTATCCATCTCTGAACGGTTGCGATTTATTGCCATTTATTGTTGAGATCGTACGACTTGGTGTTCCTGCAGCAACATAAACAGGCAGCCTGTTGCCCCCACTAGCCATCGACTTTTTTATCTCACAATGTTTACTTTAAGCTATTATGTGCTATGTTGATCGGTAAACTTCATAGTCGGGGAGCAGCGAAAACTGTCTAAGTTGTAACTAGACGCATGAAATAGTTCAGTCACTTGGCAACGGCTGGTGCACTGTACGTACATGATACTGATGATCATTACTTTGTGAGCGAAAACTGTATATGCAATCAAGAGTAGATATAAAATAGTGTATTTATAGCGCTGTGATGCGTCAGATCTTGGTAAACGCACATCAGACGTTGCCGACGCATCTCTTACGCATTTTAGCTATATAGCTACTAACATTATAGAGGATTCTCCAAGGCTTCAATAAATACACCAGCCAAATCATGGCACAGAAACTTGGAACTTTACAAAACTGTTAAGAATTTTAGCAAACCGGACAGGCATAATTCTTGGAGACCACACAAATGGCATTTTCGATGCTTTACTTGTAATGACAGTCGTATAGGTGGGTTCACACGTAAGTCTTTTCCTGTACTTTCATACTTCAATAACGGATTCATTGAGACGTTTGCGGCTCAAGCAGTTTACTTAGCAAGTTTAACTTGCTATACCTTCGGACATTTGTTTTCAAATTTGAAGTGACCTAAAACACAGAAAGATGTACACTTTTCTCATGTCCGGTCTTACATAACAACGCATTCGAACAAAGTGAAGTATGGACGTAGAGTAAAACATTGAAGTGTGATCGAGCCGACCCTAAGACATAAAACGCTCCCTGCAGTACGTTGCGTGACGGTTAACAAGCAGCCTTACTAAGGATTTAATAAATACGTCAAGAACGTATGCAAGATACTGCCGTATCCACGATACTCGGTGCGTGACGCAAGGACATTAATTGCTGATGCGTTCGTGATGAGGCAGCCTTAAGGCATCCTTTGCATCTTCGCTTGACTTTAATGAAGACGTTTCGAAACACGCGAAGTGAAACAAACGACGTGAAACGGGCCGTTAATGTTCACCAAAGGTTCAGCATTATGGTAGAAGCAGCATTACAGTGAATTGAGTTAGGAGGCTTGATTATTTTCGGGACGAAATGGAAGGTTTACTCTTCTATTGTTCTTTTTCAGTGACCTTTAGCACAGAAATAAAGCTTAAGTCTTTGATCAAAGGCGAGGATTGTATTCACCTTTCTCTGAAGCGTTAGCAACAATAGCTGATTGCAAAGTGTTCGTTTCAAATCAAAGCAATAAAACCTTTAATTGGATTTAAGATTGACTTACTATATGACATGACGCTTCACTTTTTAATCTAATTGGCCTAGGCAACAGCGGCAATAAATGAAATTTGGGCTATTTCTTCAGTGTAACCAATCCACTATATAATAAAACACAGTTGTTGGTCGCTTGCTTGCTTCCTCCAATGTTGGTTCGTCTCTCCGTCACGCTGTTAAAGATTTAGATAGAAGAAAATTCATCTACTGAAAAGCAAGTTAAGATACCATACAATTTCAGCCCTTTGAATAACTGTGAAGATATAGCTTCTGGAATATATGGTGAAAAGTGGAAATACTCCATTTTCTCAATTTTGCTTCGCTTTTTCATATGACGATGATGTTTCTTCTTCTTAGCATGGTATATGATAGGGGGTATCTTTGACAGAGTTGTAGACCCTGTCGGGCATCGGCTATATTATACACTGCCTATCCTTTAGCTAAATTTGTCCGTAGCAGATAGAGAGGCTCAGTCTTGCCCCTCAGTCTTGGAGTATTGGTTTTTTTCGTGCATAATCCATTCCGCTTATGCTTTCATTAGCTGAATCATATCGTAGTAGATGAATCTTTTCACACTGAGCAGACGCCTTTTTATATTGAATTTACATCGCAGCCAAATTTCGATGCTTGAAGTTCATCAATCAGTTGGTTTCCGCCATACGGTGAGCCCTGGGCATTGCCAGTGAATTAGTTTGACTGAACTATATTTTTTTAGTGCAGCGTCACGGTTGACTTTCGGTTTGATCAATTCCAAGCTGACATTCGCGCTTTATCTCGCAGGGGAATATTTTGCTCTAGTAAAACTCACGACTGTACAACTAGCATTTCACTAATAGAAGATCAGGCCTGCAGGGATGAGATCCATAATACAGCAAAACCTATACTGGGAACCGGAACAATAGAAAGCTCAACCACAAAAATTTTGCCGTCATTTTTGACGGCTTGGCCCTCTAGTAGTTTATATAAAATGGAAGTATGATACTCCGTGCACCATGATCAAACATAAAAGTCTATGAGAAATTCTATATCACAGAGCTATAAAAAAAAGGGTTCTGCATCTTCAGTGAACTGATTCATCACACACCTTACTGAAGGTTCCTTTGGTAGAACTTCTCCAAGGAAGCTATACAAAGAGGTTATGTACAGGATTTTTGGTAGACAGCGTGTACTACAATAGCAATATTAATTTGGCTTTATTAAGTATTCCTGAGGGATATCAAAAGATGGCTTACGCATACCGAGTCTTCAACGGATCTCTGAACATTGCCCCACTTCCGACTGCTGTTTGCATGAGCTCATTAATTGAGAGTATACCAAATTACGGCAAATTCTATACTAACTAACGGGTCTGTGACTATTTTGCACCATTCACTTTGTTTGACGTATGATAGAATAATTATTTCCTATTCCAAAATACTCACCTGAAAAAATGCTATGCAAATAACACGAATGCGGCAGGAAAAGGCCACACTGTGAGTCTGTACATCTGTGGACCTGATTCTTAATGTGCAGTGTAAATGCGCACAGCAATCACAACCCTGTAACTCAAAAAAACAATTATCAGGACCCGAAATAAAAACAAGAAGTTACTTTAGATGTTGGCTTATACCAACTGCTACATGAAGTTTCAGCGGTGGGGTAACACTGGTGTAGTACACATAACCCTGGGGTTGGGATTGCAACATGTCTCAGATTTCCCAGCCTGCATGATTGGCGGGTGCAAATCTTGTCAATTTTCTAGTATGTACAGACAACTGTCATTTATAACGCCATGTATTGCTGCTAATTTTTTCGCGTTAGTAATATAGGACCGCATGCTATTTTGTCAAATGAAAGATTTGACAGAATTGTTGGTACAATCTCGGTCTGTATGCAGCCGTGGCCACAACAAGGATTAAAAAAAAAACATTTTACCAATGACCAAGTTCTGAAAACTCTCAACAAGTGGAAATGAGGCAGACTAAGAATTAAAACATATAAATCAATAATAGCGGTGCCGCCTTGATATTATTCACTATTATCTTTTCTCACCTATTTTAGTTCTTAACTAATTTGTTCTGTGATTGAAGCTGCCGAGGACGCACTCAGTTCCGTTAATTCATGTAAAAATATAAGAAAAAAGACATCAGCATAAAACGTAATGAAGTATCCCTTAAGACAAGATGATATTCCACGAAGGCAGTAAATTTATCACCTAAATTAAAGACTTCACGACCGCAGCTCCTCAGCATTCTAAACCGTCCAGAGGCGGTGTAAAATTTCACTTAAGTGTCCATTAAATTGCGGGATTTTCCTTCCCATTGTCCTGAGTCTGTTAACTCGCCGCTAAAGTTATCCCATCATTAGAAGCTCATTGGTGCCTTGTAAATCCTGCGTCGTAAATCAGAGCCGCAATGATAGGGAGCAGCGGACGGAGCCGCATACCGACCGACCCCCGGATCCAGCGCGATGCTCGATCGTCCTGGGGTATCCTGGATACGTCGGATGATTGTCGTGCTGGAAGCATCGCACGCGTCAGCGCAATATCGACTTCATCATTTTTACAACTGCGAAGTAACTGCTGTCAGGAAATTATTCGAGCCCTACAAGGTAAGCATTGTTCGTATATTGCGAGGATACTTGTGGCCGATTAATTTTTTTGTACGGTATACGTGTAGTTATGTAGGAGGCCCCTTTCAATTGCATTGGGGGCCTTGGGTCACGTATCAGAGAGTAAGTATTTCTATATGAAAATTGATTTTTCATTTAGAGCTAACTTGTTAGAGAAATGTATAGGTTAATTGGTAGGAAACTGGCGAATTAACGATTGTTGAAAGAATTTGAACAGGCATGGAGCTGTCGAGTTTTTCTCTCATTTATCGTGTTGCTTTCAGCCAGTTGAATTTGCTTGAAGTAGAGGCTGGGAGGGCCGCTCCCCAGTTCCTGTTTGATATTATAATTGGAGATAATTGAAGTAGTTCGATGCATCAGGAGTGTCATTCTCTGACTGTTAAAATGGTTCCATGTATCAACAGTTCTACGCAATCCATGTTCCCAGTTACACAGCGAAGCAAATCTGCCCAACGCGGCAATAATTGCACTCGTTCAGGATCATGCTATTTTCATTCACTCTACCTGGCCCGACGATATAATAATGCTATTATTGCATACCATATAGAGGTATGATTTAATTGGCAAAGTACATCTGTTATTTACAAATGCATTAGTAACTGTATGTTACTATGTCTTCTACTTCTATTCAAACATGCATAGCTGCTTATATTAGTCAACAAGACTGCATGAAGACTAATTTAATTAGAACAAGTTCATTGCCAACCAAATACACGAACGCAGAGCAATATGCTCCTTTATCAGTATTCATTTCCGCAGCATTATTTGCAGAAGAGCCTACCTACAACTAGCTGCGTCTCGATAGATACTGACAGGAAATGCCTTATCTATATCGTAACAGAACTCATCTATATTTAGCAAGCAAGTAATCAATATTTATATGCGTGTGAGATAAAGGTTTTCCGCATCATATAACGGCGATCATTATTGCAAAATGTTTCATCACGTAGTTGTTAACCACGACTTTCATGCACTATAATGATAATTGACTTAATGCAGTTTATTTCCAAATTGAGTATAGAATGAACGAGGTATGTCCAGATCGTAGCAGAACATATTTAACCCATAATTTTAATAAATGACTTTTCGTTGCACGTCGTCTGATATGGAATTATTCTTCATCGTAACGGAATTTGTCCATACATAAGTATGCCAGTTTCATCTTCATTTTTCCCCAGGCATATTAAGTAACAATACGCGTGCGCACCGGTGAGACCAGAGAACTCCAGCTTTACCCCACACCGTCTGCTACGCTATCGACTCCGCCACAGACGCTACACGGGTGATATCAGTTCAGCGGGAGCTCGTTTTATTACTTGCATTAATCAGATGGAAAATTGCCGTATAATCTTCAATAAACAAGCATCTCACTAGTGTGGCTTCCACTCAACCATGAACTTGATCGCCTCTATGGTAACCTAATGAAGACATTCCAATGATAAACCCACACTAATGACATCGAACCGACCATTAAACTGGGGAACAGAGAAATATAAGATCTATTGATGAGATGCCCAAGATGAGGTACCTATATGGGGTCAGAGAGATATTCTCGATAGCTGTCCACAACTTGATCTTAAAGATCGGAAATCTTTTTAGATGCAGCGATGCTTATTCTAAGTTACTGATGGCAGAGAATTGGCGTATTCAGTGCATGGTCGATATGAAGTGGTGGGTGAAGATATCCAGTTGCTTAGCTCTTTAACGTCCACTAACCCAACATAATTCGTAGTGTGTTTCGTAAAAAATAAATTAATTTACTAGAATACAATTTCTACTTTAATTAAACGAAAAGAGTAGGATCCTATTCGGTATGCAATGTGAAAAAAAAACTATTACGCAATTACGCTTTAACGGAAACATGTTCCTGATGCATACAGAACGAGTTGTACAACTTATTTCATGACTTATATTGAAATGGATTTAACAGGTGTATATAAAAGCAGGTATCAGGTTGTATGGTAAACATATACAAAGCGGTAACTTTACGCTCCTATACAGTTAAACTTAAAAGTAACATAGCTAATGTAGTAATCCTTATTCTTTGCAGAATATGCCATAGTGTACAGTTAGCTAAGGGGATTTTAAACTCTCCTAGAGCTAAATATATATATTGTTTAAATCCCGACTTTATGCAGCATTATCAACGCTGCCGAAGGTTACGTTGGTGCAGAGGAATTAGAAAATATGAAGGTCCCCGGCATTTTGCTTTTACTTCTCTTTGGTAAGTAATTACTCTTTTAAAGTGTTTTTGGCTACTACATATAATGATGCATAACAATATGGGTAAAGTTGCACAAAATATAAAAATACTAGTGTCCCGAGCCGTCGTTGTAAATGACGGCCTATTGGGTTATTAATGACTGGTGCACGTGTTCGATAAATGGCGGCAGTAAGTTAGCCCTTCAGGAAAACCCCCGCTGTCTCCTGTGCTTATTACTGTTCAG
>LQNS02000226.1:2226934-2259869 GCA_001587735.2 Parhyale hawaiensis
TACACTCAACTATTCCAAGGTACCAACTTTT
Source organism: Parhyale hawaiensis (assembly GCA_001587735.2). Classification (NCBI taxonomy): domain Eukaryota; kingdom Metazoa; phylum Arthropoda; class Malacostraca; order Amphipoda; family Hyalidae; genus Parhyale; species Parhyale hawaiensis. Next base: position 2,226,966 of record LQNS02000226.1, read on the forward strand.
TTTCGCCATTTGAATGAAATCTGAATATTCTCCTATCTTATTCCCATAGAGCGTGACAGGAAAGATATAAATATATAAATAAATAAATAAATAAAAACACAACGTGAATTTATTATATAGTAGATAAATAAATAAAAACACAACGTGAATTATTATATAGTAGATGTCATAACACCAAACAAATATAACGAAAGGAACTAAATTTGGGAGTTACAATTAAAGTATATTGAGACAATAGGTAGACGCTGCTGGGACGTACCTGATGCAATCACTAGGCTCGAAGTGTTCGAATCCTAATTGCATTTTATATTTCTGAAACTTAAACCATGAGTGTTCGGTTTATCAGCATGGATCGAGTTTCAAGCGTTAGTTGTGATCCGATTACGATTTAAAATAGCTAAAAAAATCGTTTTTCTCAAGTGGCATTGAGTTTTCAGCCGTGTTCCATCTACACGGTATGCGATTAACGCCTGAGCATTAATCCTTAGTGGCGAATGGATCACTCGGGACTGAAGTTCGGGATATGTTAAAGTAGACATGATTAGATTATCTTGATTTCAGTTACCAAATTGAGCCCGTTCTAATGAAACAAATAAAACAGGTATGCACCACATAAGTAGAGGCATTGGTTAATTATAATATATAAGGGGAGCGCGAAAAGTTCTGACCCTTCAGACTATAATATACATTTTATAGAATTTCCTCAGTGAGTTCTTCCACTTCAACAACCTGCCAAACTAATGAAGAAAGTGATGACATCAACGTTGAATTTTCCTGAAGGAAATCGAATTTTAGTGATGAAAGTTATAGCTAGGGCAACAATGAGGAACATTCTTTTAATTTAGCCCCAGAGAAAATCAAAAGCCCGCTTGAAGGTTAACAATTTTTTTTACCGTTGCTCTAGCTATAACTTCCACCATTAGTAGCGGAATCGTTAGGTATACTCAAGCATATAAATAGTAGCAGACTTTTAACAGCAGCTAGACTAAGGGGACCAGTTTATTATTTATTTATCTACCCTATATCAACGTGATGTTCAGTTCATTGGCTTCACTCCTCGTAGACAAAGTGCGCCACTGGAAAATCTAGTATCACGGCACGACGTTAACCCGTATTGCAGTTACTGCTATTCCGAAAAAAAAAACATTGTTTACAGCCGGCGGTAATTGTACAATCCGGGGATTATTTGCAGGAAGGCAGAATTCAGGTCTTTTACTACACCGGATTCTGCCTCCAGACTGTGAGAGCATTGTTCGCAGGCAGAATTCAGTAGATTTAATATGAAAGATTCTGCTGCCAAGCTGTGAAAACAATTCTTCACAGGGCTGGCGGGGCCCTAATTAGCAGCGGGCTAAGAATAAGTCAGGCCTGATCTCAGGTTCGCCCGGCTATCACTGGGATATCTCGGTTATATCGGTAGTTTCCAGCCGACCCTGAATGAATATATGCGTGTGTGTATGTGCGTCGGTTCCAAGAACTTGTCCTTATTTGGTCATAGGGACCAGCTTCAGAGAACACATTTTGTGGCTGGCGGCAAGGCCTCCGTCACCTTTCCACTTACCAACTGTTGATATATAGATTAGAATGATGAAGGCAGGTATATACAACACTTTGTTTAAATTTCACTTGACTGCTTTCTTTCAGTTGATACTCCCGTGACAAGTCTCAAATGTGAGTTATAAGCAATAATAGAATAATAATAGAAGGTTTTATTGCTAGCAAAGATTAAGACACATCAGGATTAAGACATGAGATAAGTAGAGACAGTTTTATAAATATCTCGCACAGTACCACGAGTTATACATTTGTATGCATTAGCATTGTCTTGCTAGACTGTCAACTGAATGAATTTCATTGACAATTTTGAGGCAGATGTAATTTTGTTCTGTTGCTCTAGTAATTCCAGGAAACGCTGTGACTTTGTGACAATACTTGAAGCTTAGTACCGGTATTATGGTGGTACTTCGTATATATAATGCTGTTTTTGGTATGAATTAACCATAACATGACAGATACTAGAGCACACTGACAGCGCATACCTCCGCCAAGCAAGGCAACGGTAACGAAAAATTCAAGTTGGTTCTGAAACTATTGCTTTTTTTCGTATTAGCACTAAACTCTAATCACTTGTGACTGTTAACAGTATTAGCAGTTTCTGAAGTTTTCTTGAAGATCCGGTAATAAGTTTTGAGTTCTGCTGCTTACAAACATTCATATATACATTAGGCAAACACACAAACTAACCTATCACCACCAAAATTTAATCATTTTATGTCTTTCAACAATGCTAACAACTTCTGTAAATTTTATAAAGATCCATTTATAGCTTTTTGAGTTATTGCGCTAATAAGCTTATAATCAAACACAGCGACAAACCAACGAACAAACAAACAGACCATCACACAAATTTGGTCACTTTTCTTCGTCAAATATCTACTAAGCAACTCATGTAAATTACATGAAAATTTGACCATTATGTACTTTTTGAGTTATGGTGCTAAGAAAAAATAGGCAAACACACAAACAAACAGATGAACGGATCTTCACCAAATGTTAGTCATCTGTTGCAATAAAATGCCTAAAAACCCCTGTGAATTTCGTCAGGATCTGTTAATAAATTTTTGAGTTATCATGGTGAAAGCAAACAAACAACAAACAAACAGACAGACAAATAGACAAACAAACAGGCAGACAAAGAGACAGACAAACTTGGCGGAGGTATAAATATGGATTTTGCGCTGTCATCATCATTATAATAATATTATTATTGTTCTATGCCTCTGGTTTGACAACTACCTACCGGTTGTTCTGACAACGGCAAAATTCATCCGATGCTCATTTTAGTAAGCTAATTGAATCCATTGAGTTTACATTATTCCAAAACTTAAATCTTGAACCTTCAAATCTTGGTTGGCATTGGGGCGGTCTCAAGTGTAATCAGTATGAATAAACGCCTGAAAGTGGCCGAATAAACAGATAATGTTACACATAACACCCATTCTTCTTGGACCATACACAACCGACAGTATGGTAGAACCTACTATATATAGTCCGTCCGAACACCCACAGCCCATTCGTTGGGCATGTATCGACTGACAAGCGAGCCGCAGTTGCAGCTCAGCACAATCTCCCATCACAACAGTGGAGACGCACTGAGCCCCGACGGACTGTTACAGACTACGCGGATACATAGACTTACGGTAGACACCCACACTGTTTGCAATAAGTTTGCTTACACTACATGTAGCTAACTGATGAATTGGGGTTCTAGATGCTTTCGATCAAAGAAGAATTTTAATGTCATTCATTTATATTACTCCTAAACGTTTGAAGACATACATTCAATATTAGATGAAGAACTATGCAAGTTTTGTACATAGATGAAAGTAGATAAAGTAGAGACTGACCAGTTGTTTTGAATATTTTTGCTATTAAGAATTAACAAATGTAGACCACCTACCTGAATATACCATAGTACACTGGTGAAGTAGACGATAATAATGTTGTATGTTAATGCACAACTGGTTCTCGTTACACGCGAAGTCGCTGATATGCGAATGGCTAGTTGTGACAACTGATTCTCTTTTTCTGAGAAAAATTCGCTCCTATGCGTTTTGCGAGTTCTGCGTCGGAGGCAATGCCACTGTAAAGCATCCTGTTGATTTTTCTTATTACAGGTTTATTTCATATGGATTGTCGTAATATACCATTAACATTGTGCTTCAGCTAGGCTTTAGTGCAGAATTATTATTATTAAAGAGTGCCAGATCTAACATCTAGAGGTTAAATAGGCCATAACGTAACACCTTTATATAATGTAGATGGATAAAATCAATATATGCGAACACGCCTTAAACTAGCTTTTCGTAAATGTGACTTTCCCATGTACCGAAAGCCAGGTGTGTTGTCAGTATTCAGCAATAATCCTTTTTGTGCAGTAGACAAGGGCTTGTATCCTCCTCCCTAAACTAGCCTTGAATTTGCATTTAAGAGTCAGGGGTGAAACGTGCAACGGAACTGCGTTCATTTCAATACGGATTTTATTTTACCCTATTAAATGTATATTATTCTTAACCTAGGAAAGCACGTCGTATTGTATTTTAATCTCTACCCCGACATGGGCGGTAATAGATTGCGAAAGGCAAGACTTCGCTTACCTGCAGCCGCAGAAGCCAAAGAGGAATTTCCTAAAATATACTGCAGAATATATATTCTATTAATTAATGAATTCCGGCATCCCTTAACGGCCTTCTCACTCGCGTGCCGCGGAGCTCTAAATTCTATTCTCAAGCGGCCGCCCCCCCCCCGAGCTTCTCTTTAGTATTAGTTTTGAAAAAACTCGTTCCGGAGAAGCTCTGTTATTGAGGCCTGCAATTAAGCTCCTCCTCGCACCTCCGTAATTATTTTCTCGCCCCGACGGCAAACATTCGCCTGCAAAACTCCCGACGAATTTCAGCTATTTGATGCACTTTTAGGTCTGCAGTTCGCAGGCGTCTCGAACTATACAGTCCTCTCATTATGCTCAGGAAGCCACGGCTCGGCGAGAAAAACTTGTTGGGGCACCAGTGAGATCCTGCAGTCCTGTGCCAAATTGTGAACGGTAATAAACGGAGGGAGGAAGATGCTTTGCTTATGAGACAAAATGCAAGAAAATCCTAGCTGTTCTATCAGAGGTAGGAGTACTTGGAGATATGAAGCTTCTCTGTATTCTATGTGAATAATTCTGAAAACATCAATAAAAGATATTTTATATTTTTCTTGAAATTATCTGTAACTACGTACTGTATAAAAAATAAATGAAAAATAGCCACTTTCCTTGTAGAGACTCCTAGGCCTTCATATCATTTTAACTTGTGGGAATCATTTACTAATCATTATAGGAACATTTCAAGCCAATTTACACTGTATCAACGCGATATTGATCTAATGAACAGCCCTCTACGCATGCATACGTCTGCAGAAACAAATATTGCTGTGTATTGAAACGATACTCTCTTAGAAAATTTTTGATTGAACTGATCACTAAGTAAAACTAATTACTAAGCACTAGGTGCCGTTAACTACTCCTAAATACTAAGTATTACTCGATATTAAGTACTAGTGCATAAAATGCAACTCTAACAGTGATCGAATTTCATTTGAACCTGAAGGGCACTTAACCCTAATACGACAGTGCCTTAACGATTTTCTTTTTTTTACTTATTATACTAATGAGTGATGCATGTATTATTTACGTCGGTGATAAGTTGTGTCAGTGACGGGCAAAGAAATAACATAATTTAAAAGAGCACAACGAGGACAGAAACTTGCAGAATATCCATAAAGTTTGGATACATGGCCGACATTCCTCAAACAGTTACACGCATTTTTAGTTGGAGTTCCAAGCAGAAAATCTCCTGCACTGTTAAAGTAATAGTTTCAGTCCCTGGTGCAACGTACCCTTAACATTTAAATAAGTACATCAAGTAAAAAGGAACCTTGAAAGAGGCGGACCTCAGTAAATAATAAAAATATACATAGATTACAGTTCTAGAAGTTTTGAATGATCTAGTGAAGGCATTTCTCTCAAATAAAATATTTCCTTATGTGTAAATTGGAGCCAAACAGTTATTCCTCATATGCTTTGCGCATTCATTCGCACCTCACAGGCTGTTTTTTTTACAGCGTTTTTGGACAGCGCGGAGCCGAAAGAAAACAATTCAGAGTTGAGACCCTTGGCCTCATTGCATCTGCATATCGATGATTGAATCTACGAATTTATTGACAGGATATTTCAAGGTTTCAATTTGAAATGCCATCAACTTTGAGGAGTTTTTGTTTGTTATTTTGCTGCACTGGCCGTCGTGTTATGATTTTGAGTAATTTCTTGGGTTTTGGTGAGCAGGATAGTTTTTTATACGCTGCTTCTTGATCTTTATTGATAGAAACTTATTCTTTTGCCTACTTAGAAAAGTGTTAGCTCGACTATTAAAAAAAAAAAAAATCATGAAAACAAGCACTTATATGAAGCGGATGAATGAGAAATTTTTATAAGAAATACTTCAACTTAACGCGTTTAATTTAGAAAAAGTACATTTAAAAAAGTTACTTTTGTATCCAATCATGAGACGCGTTAGGACGTCAGCCACGTCATAGACACCAGTTGTATAGTTGCCAAAGGTCACTAGTTTCTAAAAAGGAAGCCATGTCTTACCTTTTCCAGAAAAGGGTATTATTACGCTTATTCTGATGAATGAAAGCGAATATCCCTTGTACAGCAATTATGGAGACAAAGACTTGCTAGTAAAATGGCAACGTATAATACAACATTGCCGATCTAGAATAGCTGCTTCAGCACTGCTGGCTTCATTTCTGTTCACTGTGAGTAAATTTGATGTAAAAGACACTTATGTAAGTTAAGCCCTGTTTTATAACTTAAAAACTTGTAATTAAGTTTTTGCATAAGTAAAAATGAGGAAAAGTAAAACGTAGTTACAATATTAAATCCATATCGATTACATAAATTACGAGTTGCTTTTTGGAATAACAATGTTTGAAGTGCCATCTTTGAAGGACGTCGGACGTTATACGGATAATGAACTTTCTATTGCATTTATTGTCTATTAAATAAAGAAGGAAAACATACTCATAAGTTATCGCTTCTCAAAATTAGGCGGTGGCAAGATTTAATATCATATACTACATTGGTTTTTATAACAATTCTGTGAAAACCACTAACAAGAACTGCAAGTCTTAACCAAGTGACCAGACTATCCAGCACTTTGTATCCAGAATAAACTACGCGCTGTTTTCAAAAAAATGCTTAACAGTATATCGGAGTTCAGTTACAATAAAGGTGTATTATTGTGCTGTTTATGCGAGAAACCCAAGTTTTACACGCTAATTTATCTTTCACAGAATTTACGCGCGGCGCAGAACTTAGCACCAGGAACCAAGAACTGTGTTAGGCGTGGCTGCTAGAGTAGGGGTGCCGCACAGCCCCATGCCAGGATACTAGCAATTTTTTCACCAACTAGAGACTGAACCTCTGCCGCAACCCCAAATTTACTAGTCAAAAGCTGCCGTCGGAAAAGACCCACAAGTAGCTTGAACGGGGCTCCCCTTGCTTGGTAGGGGTTAACTCCTGATGAGAACTGCAGTTATTGCGAAATGGGCACTTCTCAGTAGTTGCCGGCATCGGTATTTCTTTACCAACCTATCAGAATTATGGGCCGTCCCAGGGGTTGTTTTAAAGTGTTAACTATTAACTCGACTGGGAATTTCGTGAGGCTAGGACGCTTTCTCCTCCTTTATTCCTTTAGGAGATGAGTTTTTGTAGTCAAATCGCACAGGCAGAGTAAAATAAGGTCAAGGGTTTCGTCAGCCCCATAATCATATCCCTAAACTGTTACAGGACTTGCAGTCGCCAAACTGGACACGGTGGAGCAGCGCCTTAGGTTGCATCTCATGGAGAACTACAATCCAGACAGCCTTCCGCCTAACGACGTAACTAACGTCACTCTCCAGCTCACGCTGCTGGACTTCCAAGTGGTGAGACATTGTTAAGTCTTCGTCTTGCAGCATTCGGAGTAATGTGAAATTCCCGCATGTAATAATATGCAGCCGAGTAACGACTAAATTACAGTAAAATTACAGTTATGAGTTAAATAAAGATTACATCGTTGAAAATTACTATAACATTAAATACGGTAAAAAAACTGGCAGGCGTGTAGTACTGCCACGCCATTCAAATGAAGCATGACTTTCTTTAAGGAGTAACATGTGATTAAAACATGAAATCGAGATACATTCTTTTCAAACCATAATTAAAGCTTGACTTTTCGATAAAAACATCATGTGGCTAAAGCCTGAATTAAAGATGACTAGAGCCTTTTAGGAAACTCATAGCTGGCAGGAAAGAGCAGTCTCCATGACATCTAAGTCTTAGAGGCTCTGAGCTGCGATTAGACAATACTGTACTTGTTAGACGCTAAAATAAAGCCAATTGAAAATTAAGATGAAACTTGAACGATAATGGAATCAATAAATTATAAATTTCGTTTACCGAATTATGTATATAGCTATGTATGTACAATTTTTATCGTCTGGTGTCTGTACAAATGACAGGGGAATATCGTGTTCTTTGCTGCACTCAATATCAGAGCCACCATACTTAAAAGCAAACCATAAGAGGTTTTCAAATAAATACTTTCTTAAATACTACAGTATAGTTATCTTTACTTCCTGAACATCACCTTGTCAATAGTCGGCTGGCTGCAGAGCTCGGCATTCGAGCTATAGAAATGGCTGAAAATTATATCAGAAAGCTCATGTTAATTTGTAAAAAAAAATGTTTACGCTCATGTTAATTTGTAAAAAATATTCGCAGGATTCGATGTCTGGAAAACTTGTAAAACTAGCTAGCTCTTAACTGTTCGTCTCTAATAAAGTGATAAAGCGTCAAAGCGTCTGTGTGAAAGCAGAATTGAAGTGGAAAGGTTTACAATATTTTATATATTTTTGCAGGTTTTAAACCTTTCTAAAAATGCACTAAAATTGAGCAAAGAAATGTAGCAACTGCCCTGCACTCAAAGTCAGCACCAGGTGACATAAGTATTTTACGTACAAAACTTGTTTTATCCGCGTTGAGTTCTAACTATACTCAGCCCTTGCAATGCAATTTTTTTTTTAAAACTAAATGATGTACTAATTTTATCATATCATAATTTCCGCATTTTTTGTAGCTTTGGATCTAGACTAGTATCTATTTGCCATAGATAAAACGCACTTGTGCCTGCTAAGATGCAACGAGAAGTTTAGAACATTTTTCCTAACATAATTCTTGGCTACCCCAAAAATTAAAGTGTTAAATCAGTTTCTGGGAGGGGGGGAGTGAAAGCTTTACTAGTAATACACTATTAACTTGAAAGTTCCGTTCTAAAATGGTATATATATACATTAGATTATTTGTGAAAGAAAGCATACGAATGTAAGATAACTGCGGAGCAATGTAATGATAAGTAGAAAGGGATAAATTTAAGAGGAAAATCTGAATCTGATGCACGAAAGTTTTCATAAGAATTAAGACCTTTCAGCGTAAGAAATTTCAAGTTGATAATGAAAATTATCATTATGTTATAACAAAGGAAACAAAGACATTTTTAGTTATCCTCATGTATCAAATAAAAAATTATGGGGGCGAAATTTACACCAGCAAAGAACTTTCGGTTGTGAGAGTCTACAGAAATACATATTTATGATTATGGCTCTCCAATACGTCAGATTACTCAGATAGCGGAAATTTGACGCTGAAATTCACTGTGGGGAATCAAAACTTGCGGTTTAGAATAATTTCTGTAATGCCTGAAAAGGTAAAACCTCACATGCAAGGCAAGCTAGGCTATACTGTGGACAGAGAGTAAAAAAGGCATTTTTATACACCGTCTAACGAGTCTGACAGCAATTAGTGTCTGATGGCAGTAAAACACGAAGAAATTGATAAAATTCTCCGCGAAAGAACCGCAGCTGCTGGGCTACTTTCTAGAAAAGGAAAGAAATAGAGCCACGTATGATGCCGAAAAACATACATCACACTGCCGTTTAGCTAGGAAAGTTAATATATTACTGTAAGCTTACATACCATAGATTTGTTCAATTTTTGATACTTTTTATATGTTTTTTAACGGCCAAGCAGCGAAAGGGGTGACAGACATGTTTGAATTATTATGGGCGGCCGTTATTTTGCCCAATTTCAATTTATGCCAGCCTTTCGTTTGCTGTCGACTGATAAGAGTAAATTTACAATTATTTTGTGAATCAACAGCCGGTTGCCACATAAATGCAACACAATATTATTGTCACTATCGCATTTACTTTTCGCTTGAGTTTGGTGTTAGACACTATAAGACTTTCTTTAATGGGTAAGATGCCACTGCGTTCATGACGGTCATTGCACAATCATGCGGAGCGCCCCACTAAATGCCTTTGATATACTGTATTCTGTTTACAATCATCTGCAGGTACAGATCGAACTCATTACACAGCATATTGATATTACATACATCCTCTATGTTCATAGCCTGACACTCATTTCGTAATCACGCGCTAATTTAAACGCCTTTAACCTTTTGTGTTTATAATCAACTGAATGTTCAGGCAAAACATATCACGCAGCATACAATATTTCATAATTCCCTGTATTTATGTCACTCACTACGTGCATAGTTCCAATGCCACGTGATATATGACATGATTCCCACCGAATTAGCACTCGCTTCACAACCGTTTACAGATCTTGATCCCACCTCTCTACTCCTCATTATGTTTTGCATTGCACCCATCCATCTCCGTCTGCACCCACTCCGGCCCAACAGATATGGTCCTCTTCTAACTCACGTCACCTACAACCTTTGCTCCTCGGATTACCATGACTGGTATGTTGCAACAGAGCTGTGGTTTCCTCAATGAACAGCAAATGAGAACAAATTTGCATGTCTGAAGCACGCTGGAATTTATTGAAGAAGAATTGCGGCAAATCAATTCCTTTTCTGTAAGCGTGAAACTAAAGCAAAATGTTTAGCCCTTTCTGCTAAGCGCCACGCATACGAAGAATGCAAGTTTATTGGGTGATGCATTTTGGACTTGACCATATCAGAGGAAAGTTTCGCCTTAGAGACAAGTGGAATCAAACTTGTTTTCCTGGTTCACGACGACTAAAATTACGAATGGCGTGACGACTGAAGTGAATGAAATATTTATATTTTCGTAAAAGGTGTAATCCTTTATTATAATAGTGATTCAAGGTAGACCGTGCCATTCATTTTAGCGATAATTTCTGACATATTCTAGACTGTAATTTCACATTTCTCATTGACAACTTACTGTAAGCAGTCTTTCAACGTTGGAAAGTAACATTTACCTTAATGAACTTTCAAAATTCAAAACGAAACAAGCTCGGGAAAGACGATGACTTTCTCTAATGTACGTTAGACTCCAGCAAGAGCATTGGCGTCATCTGTTTGGCACAACGCCATCTTCAGCTACAATTAACTGTTCCAGGTGGGAAAAAATAACTCCAAGCAATTATTGCGACTAGTTCAACAATTACATTCTCCGCAAAAAAAAAATCCGTTATCAACAACAAGAGTGCCAATACACAAACTTCAAAATAAATGAAACACAAGATTAAAAATGAATTGTGTAACTTCCCACCGTATTCTCCTGACTTGTCTCTCTATAACTGTATAGTATATGTTTATTTCTTCTTATCTGTGGAGTACGATCATTAAATTACCGTGAACTACGAATTTTGTGGTAAAAAAACAAACAGCTGCTGATTTATAAGTTTCTATTATCGATCAATTCGACACTCAAACTTTCCATCAATGGCAGCAGTGAGCTTGAACTGCTCAATATTGTTTTAGGAGCATCTGTAATCACATAAGCAATTTTTAAAGCGATACATTCAAATTTGATAATAGGAAAGTCATTTTCAGTTGCGACTTACTTTAAAAGGTATAATGACGTGTCATTAAATTTGGGTGGCGCCATCTGTGACCTGTCCTAGATAACATCGAGTGTTTGCTGTCACTAAAACAAGATGAAAGACAGGGGTTCACAAAAGGCTTGACAAAAGGAGCATCCAATTAGTTGTGCATTGTACGATGTGCGCATCTTACTTATTATTAATGAAGAACAGAGCTACAGGGGCTATTGAAAGACGGACGGTAGCTGAAGATATTATTATAATAGCTAATTTATATTAACAGTCTTGACAGATATCAACATCAATCGGTTCTATATCAATAACTAAATGGGATTTAGCTAATGATTCTTCTCTCAGGTGGAGTCGGAGAGGATGCTGGAAATGAATGTTCTAATGATGATGGTAAGCACATCTATTTCCATTATTAGCTAGTAAATATTTACGTTTGAATTACCCGTTAGTGTTAAAATTAGTTGTCACTGTCGTATAGGAATAACAACGATAGTAGTCCCATATAAAGATAGTGGATGTTACTTGTCTAGTTGGAGGTCTAATAACAATCCTGCAGAAGCCCATTGCAGAATCATTTCAAAAAGATGGACGTAATCTTTCTCTTATCTGAGTGCTGTTAAAGCCATCGCAAAAAACACGATCTTATTGAACTAATCATATTGACATCTTGCTAAAACTTTGAGATATGTCGTTTGAAATATTGAGTATATGTTTTCAAGGCTCGTTAGAAACCAAACTTACCGTACTTAACAACAGAGCTGGCAGGATCCTCGTCTTACGTGGAGTGCCCTGAGTGCCACCCACGTTCCTACGCTCACCTTCCCAGCCAACCGCATCTGGCACCCTGACGTCATGCAAACCAACAGGTTATTAGTGTATTCGATTTACTACTTCCAGTCGAAATACAAAATAAGATAATCCTAGGCCAGTAGATGGCGAAGTTACTGCGTTTCTGCATCGAACCCTAGATATGACGCCCGGGTTCGAGTCTCAGACGCCATGCAACGGATTTACACTGCATGGAACAGTTTCGCACCGAGAGGCGAGGGAATGTAGAGTGATAGATTCTCAAATTTAATTTCAAGACTGACTGCTTCTCCTGCTCTTCACACTACCAGATCTTTAAAATTCTAAAATTACGGCGAAAAGATAACCTGATTAGGTATATCCCCTGTATGCGAGATAATAAGTGATTATTAATATTATCTTCGATTTATTGCATCCAATTGAAATCATGAAGTAGGCAATCCCTGACCAACAGGTTATTGACGTCTCCTATGTGTTACTGCCGATTGTTCTCCAGAATCAGATAATGCGTGCTTTTATCGGATTCACCGAATTAAGCGATGTTTGAGCAGTCATTTTAATTAATTTATGAGTCCAGATGGTTGACTGAAATTTTTCATTCACGGGAGGAGTAAATTACGATCCTAACTTTTTATTCGAATATATTATAAGGTTTCTTTGATATTTCGGGGCCCAAACTTTATGTCGCCGTAGAGGGAGTAAATCGATGTTTGATTGTAAATAAGTAAGCTAATTCAAATTCGCTTTTTAATACGTGCCTCATATGGTCATTCATCACGCTAGCTATTATCAGTACAATTGTATTATTTACAATGCAACAACAATAAGGATAATACCATATGGTTTTCGACGTTTTTACCTAATGCTAAATCCGACCAAATAGCTTTTAACGGTAGCATGAATCGAAGTGTATGCATATACCTAGCCTGAAGAGAGCATATACGTATATATATACATGCGTACACTCTTACTGCAGGCTGAAGGAAATAGGATTTTATACACGATTGCTCTGAACTCACAGTGTTTTTCGCCACGTTCAAAAGCACCCTGCTCAATGCTGTCTAATATAGATTCTTTCAACCTGCAAACGATTTACAGCAGGCGTTTTTATTCGGTATCGACCAAATGGCTAATTCAATGCAATATTTATTCTTCTCTACAGCCGGCGACCAAAAGAAACAGGCACCCTGCAGCCAACGTTACTGGTGTCACATCCGAACGGTGATGTCGTCCACGTCTACCCAACCACCCTGTCGGTACCTTGCACATCCGACGTCTCGCGGTGGCCCCACGATTCTCTCAGATGTACCGCAAAATTCGGGTCCTGGGCCCACGATTCTGACACTTTGGACCTGATTGTCGGCGGCGATCGTTTGATGGTGAGTTAAAAAGAGGCCTTCGATCCTCTGTAGCATATGAGTCGTGCTGGAAACATCCTATTTGGATTAAGGAACATGCTATTTACAAAGGGGATAAGTGTTGGGTATAATTGAAATGCATATCCGTGTTGATCTGTTGATGCTAATAGATTTTCTCGAGGATTATGTTTTGCGTCGATCAGATGGACATGTTCGGCGATCTCAGTGAAGATCAAAGTGGATCTGATCGTCAATGGACACTGATTTACTCCGAAGTGAGAAAATTTCTGGATAACGACAAGCATCCGTCAGCTGCGTACCCGTACGTGGAGGCGACCGTAGAGCTGGGGAGGCGGCCTGGATGGATAGCACGAGCTTTGCAGATTACTTTTGTGGGTGAGTGCAATATTATTTTACTGGGTTTATTCTGAGGAAAATTTTCAGCTACACAGACCTGTTGCGAGGCCCAAATTAGCAGGTTACTCTGTAAAGTTTATAAGAATAAAAATGTGTCCTGGTCAGCTATCAGTGACGTTTAGTTCCTAATTTATGCCCAAGACCCATGAGCCATGCATCCAAATTTAAATGAAGCACAAATTTACACATTGTATAAATTAAGCTCTACATGCCACTGCACATTTTGAAGTTACATCTGCGCAATAGGGGAACAACAGCACGTTGGTATAAACCCTCTCACTTTAAGGGGAAAATGAAATGAGCATTGTCAAAGAATACTCTGTTTTCACTCCATCGCATTCGAAACACTGTAGTTGGTCTTTTGGTTGATTGGTGTGTAGGTATCAAGTGCCTTATGTCCTACTGATAGAAAATTTTCTACCACTAAAAGCTAAACGTCGAGTAATATGATAGACTGCCTGTCATAATGGCCTGTGCATATGACAGAATGTAGCTTTTGAATATAGTTAAACTTTCCATGTAAAAGAACCTCAAAGTGGTCAAGTAACTCAATATACAGACCCAGCAATAGTTTGAACAATGTCGAAACGGTCAATAGCAGATATATTAAAACGCAGTAGCTTTTTAACTACCTCATCAAGTTGCGACTCTATTACTGGATGTCCAGTGCACGGTAAAGGTGTCATTCTTTTATGTGTCTATATATGATGACTGCTAGCATTGAACACGAGCTTTTTAAAGGAGGAATATACAAAACAGCGATTCGAAAAAGGAGCATACGGCTTCGTAACAACAGTAAATTATTATCATTGATTATCGTAAAAAAATATGTCAAAAATTTGTGTGCAATCGTCTTGACAAATCCGGAACTTCAGGCCGGTGCGCTAGCTTAGACTCGCTAAGCTGAATTTACAACGTTAATCATTAATCGCTCACAGATTGGATTTGTAAAACCTGAAAAATTGTATTTTTGATACTAATACATATTATGTAGTATCGTGATACTATATAGTTATTTCACCACAAAAATCATTTACTGTGAACTGAAGTGGTGCCTCGGTATTTTAAATCCACTGTCGAAAACCTTGCATGAAAAGCTCAAAACAAATACTGAAAATAATGGCAAATGACAAAATATTAAGATATGGACTGCCATTTCTGTAAATGAAGTACTTCACATGCACCTTAATCTGTGCTTTTGTCAGGGTTTGTCAGTTATTCTGTCTGTTAACAACCAACATAACTAACTAATCTCGATAAAATTTTCAAGAATTCCTAGGAATGTCACAAGAAACAGGTGATTAAATTTTGGTGATGATCCGTCTGTTCATTTGTCTGTCTGTCTATCAGCAACATAACTCAGAAAATTAAAAACGGATCTTCACGAAATTCACGAGGGACGTTGAAAATGCCTTGAGGAACAAATGGTAAAATTGGGGTGATAATCCGTCAGTCAGACTGACTGTCTGCCATTCGGTATATTAGCAGTGCCTTGGTTGGCGGAGGAGTGGGTTTTCGGAGTGTAGCTCTAGTCATTCGCCGTTTTAAAATGCAGTTTAGGTTTCAATTTCTGCTCTCAGCCCTGAGCCTGGTGACCGGCGTGGTGTTCCTTCTACCCCCGGAGGCGGTGCAGAAGTCCCTGCTGGGGACCCTGTTCCTCCTGCTGCAGGTAGCTTGGCTGGTCTTCACGGTAGTGCAGATTCCGGACGCCTCAGTTCCACACACTCCAGTAATCGGTAAGCTGAATCTCGGAAGTACTACTGGTAACAATGATGGGCAAAGTTCTGCCTTCGCTGCTTTCCCTAACTTCAGGTTTTTCAGCATCCAGTGAAAACGACTTGAACCACACGCACCGTTTGTTATTAAAATGACGTAACATTAGTTGATTAACCGCTGACTGATAACAGTATAGTTCTGTAAACTTTTGTAGTGTCAAGTATGATGTCATGCGGTCAAGTGATAAGAATCAGTCATAACACCATTAGCAATCTTTTGTACAATTGGAGGGTGATATGACCAGTTAAGTAACTCATTAGATTTAACCAAAGGTATTATTGTACGAGTCATATTAGCTCTCCAATTATTTGCGTAATAACACTGACAATCATGTACAGTAAATTTTGATATTAAATTTTCTTGAATTATGTTTGAACTGCCTTAAACGATTGTGTACAGTTAATTATATTAACGTGATGCTGCTTCTATCGTTTGAATTGAGGTATCTAGCGTTTTCTACAACAAACAGTGGCATCAAGGGGGAATTACGCTATTAATTACTCTGTTTATTAAAAAATGATGTAATAATTGCAATAAAGGTACACATTTCTTCCTAAAAATTTAACTAAGTTATTAACCCTTATCACCAATACGAGGAAAGCCATAAGTGCGCTCGAGCATGTCCAACGATCTAAACTTGCAGCACACCAAAAGTTACTGTATTCTAACTACTAGTGCGAATACATCATTAAAACATAACTACTGTCAAGTCAAGAAAAAAATTGTAACAAGTTATTAACAGCCACTCATGTTCACTTTTGTTTGTAAATTTATTTTTATAAAACACACTTAGCTACTTGCTAGCTAGGTAAAACTATTCGTACAAAATTAACAAAATACCTTCAACTGAACTTCCTGCGCAGTTAGCATTATGCACATGGACATATTAAGCCAATAAGAATTGTTCCTGCACCAGATATTCGGAAAGTCGTCCAAAAAAATCAGAAACAACTACTGGATATTAATGTATGCACGTACCTTGCCTCGGTTTTGTAATTAATCTCCAGAATTACAAAAATACTCCAATTTAGAACCAACCTTAGCTGCAATTTGCTTACAGAAATTACTCATCAGTATTAATAACATTGTATATCATTCTTGATGGTAATATTCGCTCATGTTATTTCTTCACTGAATCTACTATCGCGCCGAGTAAAATTCTTTGTTAAAACGTTTCCTAAACTCGCTCAGCTTCAGCCGTCTTTATTTATTTCTATCGCAGTCATTCTGCTCTGCTGTCAGCTGTTGCTGACAGTCGTGGTGGTGATGCTGAGTGTCATCACCACGCGGCTGGCATCATCATCTTGCACCGCGATGCCACCCTGCATGAAGCGGTCCACACAAGTAACGGCATCACTCTGTTGTATTGAGTGTTCTGCGTGCAAGGTACGGAATTTTCGAATTCATTACTCCCGTCAAGGAGGTTCTGTTATTACCGCAGTACCTATTTACCTGTCTACTTGTTTGTATTTGTCTGTTAGCAATATAACTAAAAAAATTGTGAACGAATTTTTAAGAAATTTACTAGGAACAGTTAGGAACGTCACAAGGAAAAGATGATCAAATATTGGTGACGCTGTCCATTCAATTGGCTGTTTATCTGTCTTTCTATCTGTCGGCAACATCGCTCAAAAAAACAGAGTTGTAGCTAGGCGCTATCACTAGCGCACGCTAGTAGCGCCGCTAGTGTTTTAGTAGCGCAAGCATTAGGGACGCTAGGTACGAGAATTAATAGTGGCGCTAGTAGCGCCGCTAGGTTTTTAGCCAATGTCAAGCGCTGGTAGCTAGTTTCTGCATTACATAGCGTAGTACATTACTTACTTTCATGTATCTTCTCGTTAGATGAAAAATCACTAAAACACTTTTTTGATTTCTTCCATTTGATTTATTTCTATCTTTCTTTTCGTGATTTTACTAACACTAAAATAAATGTCTCCAGATTTTCGACTAGTAGTAGATATATATGCCGAAAACTAGCGCCAAAACTAGCGCTAGAGCCGTTAGGTTTTGAAATGCGTAGTGCTAGCGCCGCTAGTATTCTCCGGTCTAGCGCTAGTGCCGCTAGTTTCTTTCACTAGCGCTCACAGCTTTGTCAAAGATCTTTACTAAATTTATGGGAAATGTTACGGGTTGCAAGAGAAACAGACTTGGTGATGATATGTCGGTCTATCATTCTATTATTATTATTATTATTTTTTTTGCATTGCGTTGTTTTGCGGAAGTTTGTACTTTTAGAGTGTAGCTTCAGTTTTATTTGGGTCTAAACCTTGTCGCTCAAAACGGAAGCTATCGTCACTAACACAGTAGTAGAATACCAAAGACTTCGTCAAACTTTCGTTTAAGACTGAACCAACTGGAAGTTTCGTTAAACTTTAGAGTGTTTGCCTATAAATAGATAATATAAGAAAACAAAAGATCAAGTGCAGTACCTATATGTTCAGAAGTAATAAATTATCTTTTACGCAGTTTCATTTCGGTATTCTCTGCGGATGTACAGTGTTGTCGTATAAATGTACCGCGATCTAGGAATACATCGGCTACGGTATATATTTACTAGTGTACTAAATAGGTACCATGGCACATTTATTACCCACAGTACCGAGCTACCTCGTTTCCCACGGTACCACAATGTTTGTATGTCCGCAATATACATGGAAATTGACTGAGCACAATTAATCAAAAGCGTACTGAGCTCACTACCAGCTTATTATATTGCATAATGGGTCATCCCAGTGTTTCCCAGGGCATTATAGTGTTCGAATGTCAATAATATCGGCATACATTGATATATACTAAATATTTATTACACACAGAGCCCCATGGATGGCCCCCATAAGGGCGAGACCTACAGGCTCCGGGACGGGACTGAAGATCATCCTGAGCTGTCAGACGGCTGGCGGGGTGACTCGGGACGGGTCCCAGCTGACAGTGTTCGGTTAGCCGCCATATTGGATCGATGCTTTCTGCTAATCTATTATATTCTTGTTGTTATTGTAATGATCATATTCAGACATGCTCTATTCTGAACAAGTGGCTCCTACTGCGTTGTGGTAAGGCATGTTTTCTTTGCAGTATTGGGCTTTTACGTGTCGCTTTCAAGTATGTACGTTTTGATCTCCCGGCTTCTCCTCAGTTGTTTTCGACAATCTCTTTTTTGAAATAGTGGACTTTTCAGAGACAAATGTGTCTGCTCAATTTCATGACATTAATTTTTACAGAAACTTATTTTGCTAATAGTGGCACATTTAGCCTTAGAAGAACTTGTGCAGTTTTATTATAATGATTGCTTTGAGAAACATTTTTTTTACCAAAAACTCTTTCTTATCAGAGGCTATAATATGTTTAACGTAATTATAATGATTACTTTCATCAACATTTTGTTTTCGCAAGTACGGCAGATGTTTCAGCTGCAACATTGGCGGCACGCCATTTTTGCAGTAAATACATTAGACATTATGATTTCCTTTGAAATGTGTGTTGATATTTTCTATCCCTAAAGTATCTACCATCACCGTATCAAAAACTACTCAGATATGTTTTTCTTTTTAGAAATATTGCTCATAACAAAAGTAGCTAATTGATTCTAGCTGCATTTTTTCTGCTGCAATTTGTTTTAAAAATATCATTGTCAGAGAGGCAAATCAAAGTTTTCAATTGCTGCCACATAGGAGCAAGTAAATTTTCTTCAAAAATGATGTTACCATTAATTACTGCATCAACCTAGCCTCTCCGTCCTAGGTGTAACACTAATTGAACGTTGCATGTGCAAACAATGCAATGACAAGGTTGTAGTATTGCAAAGGCTAGCTGGAAAGTCTTCTAAGTCGGAGACTTATAGCATTCGATGCCAAACAGCTGTTATTGAAGGGCACAAAAGATATACAAAGTTAACAGCAATATTGAACTTCAAACACAGTAACTCATGCATACCATCGGAGTTAGGAGTGGTAGATTAAATTGAAGCAATTTTTGAAGCGCAATCAATTGGGACATTTCAGTCGAGTTTAGAAAGCTTTATCTTGACCGGTATCTCAGTATGTGTGAGGGTTTCGCTATATTATTTTAAGCTTTAGATGTTAATCCTAACTTTGCTGCTCTTCGATCTGCTCCAAACTCATTCTTTTGAGCATGTCTCAAGGGTAATCGGCTTAGGGCGCCTGAAACTCGACGCAAAGTAGCGAAACTAAAGTTCATGATTGAAGTTCTATATAGACAACTTGAATGAGATTAGGTTATCTCAGTGGAGTCGCACTGAGTTTGTGTAGGGTCGACCTCAATTTTTTGAAATAATAGTTGAAAATACAAAAATCAAACCAACTCGTTATCCTCGCAGAGTTGGAACTAGAGTCCTCGAGGAAACACATAGCCCGCATCATAGCACACAAGATTCACAACAAGGTTCACAAAGGCAGTGAACCCCACATCCACATTGCTCTCGGATCGCGGACCCACGATCACGGCCCCACACTGTCGTCAATGAGGCACAAACTTTACTGCGAAGGAATGACCCATAAAATTCATTCGGTTAGGCGGGTAAATGCATGGGATTCTTGTATGTGTTTTGCAATGGGCATTAATTGCATACATTATGTATCATGACATGTATATATACCGACTAAATACAAAGCTAATTCACCTGAGAGTGCCAGATGAGTGCGTTCGGTATCGCAGAGCTATGATTTTAGATGGATGTGTTGTAAAGTATTAGCAATATCTTGTGTGTAGTTCGACATTTCATATCATTTGTGCCGCACAAAATGCATTTTGAGCAAAGTTTGTTAGGAAGTTGATTAGAAGTTAACTTCGGTTAGGGTATTAATTTTTGACAAGGCAAAAAATATCGACTTGCAGAAATATTTTCTGTAGAGACAGCGGAATTAATTTTTCATACCAATATTTTCCATTTGTTTAATACGTTCAAGGTCATGAATAATGATGAAAACTCAGTACTGCCTCGGTAACAGATTATCAAAACTATATGAGGGACTTAGGAATTCTATTTTTTTTTTTATTTTTAAGTTTTTTCATCGTGAACACTGTAGAGTTTAAGAAGATGAGTTGGCTATAAAGAGGGAACTTAGAAGACCTTGCAAAGAAACCGTGAATAGCCTTACATAAGTTATTACAGAAATGTACAACCTAATACAATTTACCTGTTACAATTGATAAAATTAATGTAATGGACTAGCCCTCTAATAAATTAATCCTTGAATGTTAGAATAAAATGAGATTGAAGCTAGATTAATATAACACGATCTTACTAACTAATTAGGGAAAGCTAACCCTATAAAACAGAACAATGTAACCTATGCCAAGTTTCAACATAAACTTATAATGAGGTATCAGTACTAATTAGACAGCGGGCACTAATGCAACAGTCGGTTCGTCCGACGGATGCAAGATGAATTACCGTTTTTCATATTAAGATGCAAAAAAACATGCACCTGCGAGAGTCTTCTTTGCAGCTGAGCCACAAGACTGTTCAGCTTTTGATTCGAGAAAGACATAAGTAAGTTTCAAGAACCTAATTCTAATATTATGCATATAATTAGGAAACATGTGATCTGTAGATATTGTTTTGCGACTTTCTTTTACCTTCTTACTTAATACTTTCGTTATACAAAAATTACATATCTAACATAAGTCATATATTTTTGTAGTGCGTACGCTGTTAAGACGAATTGTACATATTTTAGAATTTTCATATCAATATTGCATTTAAAAACTGCTCATGAAACACAACTTCGTACAAATGCAGCTCATTTTTATTTAATTCAACCCATTTTTAAAAACATTTTGTATACTTATAGATTCCCTTTATATTTCCGAGGCGATTTGAACAATTAAAGATAGTTACACGTGTGCATAGATTATTATGTTTCAAATAAAGTGTAATTACTATACTAGTGTTGTTTATGTGTTCTCTGTATCATATATCAATGAAGCGAGAAACTCCATGAATTTCGTGAATTAATAATGGAGATTGTGGCTGTATTCAGCGTTTTCTCTTCCTGGACGTCATCATGAGATGGTAGCAAGTATACATATGCATCACATCTACCTATCTTGAGCAGGGACAGTTAAAATTCCAACAATAAAGACATCGCAGGCTTAGTCTCATTTGTACGATTATTAGCTTCTCCATACATGGAATCTACGGCAAAGTATAGGGCGACCTTATGTCTGAATGCACTTCTTGCATTGCCGAAGTTGAAATCGTAGCACTGAAGATATTTGAAGTTTCCATTGGCACTCTCATGCTTCTTGATTCGCAGTTTCTTCCCACAGATGATTTCGTTGCATAAGCTATTCTTTCCACTTTGATGCAATTGTCAACGAAACCAACGAAACATAAGTTTTAACGGGCAGTAGACAATTATTTCTTCTAGCTTACTGTTTTCCTCTGACGAAGTAGTTTTCTCTTCATAGGCCAAAATTTGAGCACCTCAAATGAAACAGATATTTGAGGTGGAAAGACGGTATCAACGGTATCTTTGCTACGGAGCAAACACATTATATATAAGCTGGTATTGTGTTTAAGTTTGTTGAAGTGTTTTACTCAAGATGTTACTTCTGCCTGTCTATATAGAAGACCTAAGGATGCCAGCACGACAAAGGATCAATGAAGAAAAGAAGAAAATTAAGAAGCAAATAAGAGAAGAGGAGATTCCGCACCGGCCTAGAGGCATTAGGCAAACGTATAGGTTATTGCGTGAATTCTTCACGCACGGGTCCTCTAGTCCATTATAATTATACCGGCTCGACCGTCCAAATGACGGCGTCAAATGAGAACGTTGGCTTCATTCTTTCTGGCTGCCAGACAAAAAAAAAAAAAATTCAGGAAGCGCCAAAACTTTAATCGCACGGTTATCGTAGCTGCAAAGATTGATGCAGTAAAACTACTAAAGTAGTGAACATCTGAAGTTCTATTCTAGAGTCTACTCTGCATGGACTGTGGCATCTTTAGCGAAGACATATGAGTCAACGAAATAAGACTGAGGAGAATGGATATGGATAACAAAAGAGAGTTAATCAAACTGAATTTAATAAATCTACGCCTATGGCACAGTTAGTAAAATATGCATAACTAATTTACAACATGTAAAGCACCAGAAGCAAAACGCAATTTGCAGAAGAGAAGCTATAGATTTCATCATTCAGGCTCACGAAGAAGCCGTCAGGAAGTAATTATACTTTGAGCCTGCACAAAACACTTATTTGCCTCAAAGTGAGACTCGATTTTCCTCCTATGTCATCCCTTTGGTGTTCAACAGATAAATTTTCTAATTCCTTATCCTTCAGATCGAGACGAGAGATTAACCAACCAACTCACCAACCAAACAACCAACCAACCAACTAACCAACAAACCAACCAACTAACCAACCAATCAAGTACTCAATCAACAAACTATGTAATATCGTAGAGTGGGCATCATATGCGTCTAGAATATACAGCAAACTAGTGCATTGCACCATTTTCCTGTCCGTATACATCTGGCAAAATGTTTTCCTGTTATGACTAAACACTGGAAAATATACAAATCATGAAACTTTATGATAAAGACCATTGCGTATCGATCTGTTTATCCATCTACCCATTTTCGGTTACGTTTGAGATATTTGAATAAATCATACATATAAGATATACCCAATCTAACCGTATCGTGACTAAGCACGAAGTACAGAGTTTAGTTAGCAAAAGTATCCTACCAGCTCAGAAGATTGATAATATTTGTGGTAATTATTGGTAACACAAGAGGAAGGGTGGTATTGTTTCGGTCAGTGAAGCTGGCAGGCATGACCTCCAATGCCTTCAGCAGAAGCTCAAAAACAAAGGTGAAATAAATTCCGGGGTAGCAGATTTTGATTCAGAAGGAGTCTGAGTCGGATAATGGCTTGTTCTTGGAGTCGAAATTGATGTAAGCTGGTCTATTTTAATAATGAGTCCAAATCAGAGAAGTAAAGAGTCTCAATACTTTGGATTCCATCAAGTTGGAGGCGGACATAGGCAAGACCCAGGAGTCGGAGCTGCACTTCGTCCATCCGACTCCTCATTGCTCATGAATATACTACACAACAGTATGATCGCTGTAAAAGTGTTGATGTGAGTCATTTACTAGCATTTACGACTGCAGGGTGCACTCCTTCTTTACATTATTATCGACAGTCCGTCGTTTGACAATATCCTGGAATTTTGGCACGAATTCTTCAATCGGGACCCCAATGGCTCAGTAATAACTTTAAATATGGCTGTCAGCAACGCAATGCACAAGACAGAGTGGAAAAAAATGAGCAACAGGAAAGAGAATGAAAAAATAATCGTGGATCCCGCCACGCAGAGCTGGCGCGTCCATCACCAACTCCTCTCCAAAGTCTCAGGTTTATTTTCCATTAGAGAATTTGGCGGCAATTTTATGAGTCGGTCGAAGGTTTTCCCGCCAATAACGACCTCCGCTCACGAACTGGCCACGACGAACCGCGTATATAATTGGCTAAGGCAAGATTTTGGTCGCGGTATTTCAGACTTAAGGGAGAGAGGCAGCAGGCAGCAACTGAAGCGTTGGTAGAATTTAAATTATTGAGACGTGATGGGCAAGCGTGACGGAACTTGCCGTTACTGGGCATAGCTTTCAGCATCTATACGGACACGAGCGTGTTACTTCCTATATATGGCTGGGCCTTATTGGCCACCGAATGGAACAATGATGAGCAAATATTACTTGAGGACTAACTACACCGACATGCTGTTAACAGTACACAGCGGGAAATATTTCTCAGTGACTAACTACATCGCCATGCTGCTAAAAGACTAGCTATGCAAATTGTTAACAATTGTACAGGGGACTATAGAGGCTCACTATAATGGTATATCGTTAACGATTACATAGACTATAGAGGATAACTGCACCGTTATGTTGTTAACGGCTACATCGGGAATTTATCATTTTTTGGCTAAGTCCACGACTTATCTTCACGTTACGTCAGGAGATAGAAGAAATGCAGGGGAAATTACAGTATTACCTCATCAACAGTTACGTCGAAAGGGATGCACCATTTTTTTTTACACTTTTTTACCCACAAGCATTAACTTAATCAAATGTTTTTCAATGTCACTTATGTAAAACATATTCATTCGCCTTATCGCGTCTGATGGTATCTCCAGATACTCTAGTAAATTAATGATTATCGCAGGTATCGTGTACCCTCGTTCTCTGGAAACTCTGAAGGCATCACTAGTAGCTGTAGTGTCAGAAAATTGAGAAAGTCTTGGCCATTTTGCAAGTTAGTACATAAGTGATTTATTTAGGCTACTAAATACCATTTTTATGAGAATACATGGAAAAATATTATGATACCCGAGGATCAGTATAGGTAGGGTGAACATCAGTTTTATTCCCTTTGTTTTAAAAGCTATTATACGTGTTGTTTAAAAGTACTGTGAGTGTGTAGGAAAGAGTTCATATACATTGTTGCTGGAGCACGACTACAACCATTTTTATCCACTGTAAATTGAAGTCAGTAAAATAAATACAAGAACATAGCAGAAAATCAAGGATGAGAGAGGGGCAGTCATGACTTGGGTTCAGATAAAGAAGAATAAGGTTAGCTCTTCGGAAGCAATGCAGCCGAGGCGTGACTGGATCTGCGGAAGGTATTGCAGAAGCAACTGAACTGAGACGTGAAGTGGCTTGTCCTTTCGTGAGAAGTAAAAAAAGAAAAAAGTAATCAAAGGTTGTGAGGGCACAAGAAAGCTGATAAAAGGATTTCTTGGAAAAAGTTTCAAAACTTCAGTACTGGTTATATCAAAAGACAAAACGCGAAGAAGTTATAAAAATTTTATGTCAATTCGTATGAGCTGAAGTGATACAGAAGTCGCCTATATTCATTAAAAGATATCGGCCATTTGCAAAAATCTAAGTAAATATTTATGATTTTTGAGATGAACAAGATTGTAATGTGCACTTTCCTTATTTACTGTTAAGGACCATATTAATTATACAGTTAACATAATTTATTATGTACTGTTTGTAACGACACTCATGTGTTAAGACATAATATAAAAAAAAACAGATGATGAGCTCACAGCATTTGCATTTCGTCGATTGAGCGAGAATGTAACAATGGGGCAATCTGATTTTCTGTCACACGTATTCTATCCATCGAAGAAAAAACAAACAAACAAAAAAAAAAAAAGAGAAATATTTCATCATTTGAAGACAACGTGCACAAGAATGTATTGATATGGTAATTTCAATTTACCCCGCAGGATTTCTATCATAGATGTTTAATTATTGTTTAAAGGTAGGAATTAATGGAAATGTAATCTGTTAATTTCATACTGCATCGCAAGTCTCTTTATCACAGATACTGCAGTTACTTTACAGAGGCAAATGTAGTGGAATTGTACATGTCAATTCAAGATCGATAATAATTGTTAAGGCTTCTGCCTTAGTAAACATCAATATTTCGCAACGGAATATGTAATACAAGATGACAACGTGCCAATTCAAGTTTGTCCCCAGCCCTTTTTGTACGTTGGAAAATAATAGTCGAACATAATAGATGTTCAACACATGCTTACTCAGCTCAAGCCTCTCATTACATGACAAAGAAAATATTTCGCATTGATAGATTTCTTCGTCCTCACGATGCATAATGGATCATGCCACGGCGGTATATCGCAGTATCGCATCTCTACGGCACACGATACTTGATGGTATCACTCTAAACTTTGGGATGCAGCATGAAGAGAACGTCAATCTCTGCAAGATCTTGAGGGTTTCGGTGTTGTGTATTCCTTCAAACCTGCAAAATTTATCGCCGCGAAAAAACATTTATGATTCAAGAAAAGAAATTTTGCAAATAGACCTAATCATTTCTACTTAAGCGTTTAATTAATTGATTTATCGATGGTTTATTTATTTTTATTGACAATTTTTTCAGCGTGGATAAGATATTTACCTCCGTCCAGGAGTTTTTTTTTGTCGAATTTAACTGTCTGCCTCTTCGTCCCGTTGTCTGTCACCAAGACAACTCAAAAATTTATGGACGGATCTTCACGAAACTTAACAAGGGTTGTTCAGCATATTAGGAGGAACAGATGATTAACTTCTCGTGAAGATCCGTTCAACCGTGGTTTGTTCGTTTGCTTCTCTGTCTCTTTTTTTGGTACCATTATTGAAAAAGTTATGGACTGATTTTTATGAAATTTGCAGCGATTACTAAAAACGGTAAGAAACATAAATGGCCAAATTTTGATGACGATCTATTCGTTCGTTCGACTAATGTTTGTCCGCAATATAACTCAAAAAGTTATGTACGGATCTTAAAAAAATACAGAAACAGTAATTACTATCAAGAGGCACAAAGGACCTAATTTTGAAGATTATAAAAAGGAAAACCTGGTTTCAGGACTAATTTGAATTTTCGTCGCAATAAATAATCACAATAAATAAAAAGTTACAATAAATGGTCACATCATAAAGAAATACATGTATGTTAGGAACAGTGCGCTTGTCCCATGCTGTTACCGACAGCATTACGTCAGTCATTCGTAGATCGTTTGACGCTCTGTTCAGTTTCAGAGAGCATAAACAGATGCATACAGGACTTACTGATGCTGACAATTTATTAGCACATTAATATTCGCTTGACTGAAAGTTTCCTGAAGTGAGTAGAGATTAGATTAGATAGGCGGCAGTAGACGAACCAACAGGCCCAATCCCAAAGAGACACCGGAACTTACGCCCGGCCCTCTATGAGCTATTGCCATTATGTTAGTAGGATACAGAGGACTGGGGAAAAGAGAAGAAAAGAAAAAAAGGGGGCAAGAATCTCAGCGATGTAGGAGCTAGGAACAAATTAAGTGTCGAAAATGTGAAACTTTTCAAAAAACAATGTCAGTAACATTGTCAGAATCGCAGAAGATGCAATTAACGTTCCTATGATAACTATTAGTTAAAAACAACGGGTTTAAAGCCTAATCATTAAGACTAGAAATCACCTATACTTGAGTATTTACAAGTTCATTTCCAATCGATATACGCAGCAGTGTCGTCATGATCACTATTGAATGTTTGGTGTTTTTCACTTCACACAATACATAGTAGTGTGAGCTTCGCGTATCAGAAGCAGCAGAAGCTATTGTAATATACAAGCATGTATATCATATAAAATTTTTACGATTTTAGCCACACTAAAACTAAAACAGCTCACTGTCTCTTTGACCAGCACTGCATGGTGCGGCATCCATGATACCGTATACTTCGAATTATGTTAAGGCGTACGGAACACATAAGGATATGTTATATATTAAAAGTTAATTAGTTATTCCAGTTGGAATTTCCAAAGGAATTATAGTGTAAAGAGCTGAAACTCGCCCGCATCTTAGAAGCTGTAGCTGAAAAAATCAGGGAATATGCGTGGCATCGAAATGGAGTAATGTGGTTTCTGTGTTTCAGAATGGACCGGGCTCTGATATGTAACCGTATTTCTACCTAAAAATGAACTTTGGCATTTGTTCAAAAGGATTTAGGTCGTATATTAGTTCGCTTAGACTTTACTGAAGAATTGATTTATTAAATATATGCATGCATTATTGGAAGACGATAGTAAGTAAATTAATCAATAGGTAAAGCGTTCGATGTAATTAGTTATACTAAATACGTCATATTAAGAACTTTCCGAATCGTTAAAGTTAGCACAATGAAGATCTGTAAAGTAGAAAAAATACAGCTTGACTTTACAAAACTAAGCAAATTTTACAGTGAAGTGGTAATTCGAAGGCGACATAGCGAAATTTAATGAACTTTTCACTACAGTATAAACAGGGAAATTCCTGGAAGCACTAATGAACTTAGCAAAGTCTGGAGTAAGGTTCATGAAAACTACTGTTCGCTGCTAGAAGATGAAGTGAAATCTGCAGTGTGAGTGAAAATAGCATTTAGAGTTTGCTGTTCGATTCTGGTTGCAACATTAGTGCAAACAAATAGATAAAATGTACGAATTCAACGCAAAGCAACAATATTGATAGCTCTACTGCAAAACATGTTACACGAGTGTCACAAAGAGTCGGACTCATCTCTCTCTAACAAAGATGACTCAAGGGGCTACTAATTGACACATTTAGGTGCTTTACAGGCTTCAGAGACGTGCCTACAACATTACTATTTGACAGAGACGTTGATGATCATCTCCGAAAAAACGGCCAAAAACTCAAACATCGAAGAAGAACTATATATATTCTAAGCCTGCAGTTTTTTCAGTGATTCATGGTGAACTTTTAAAATGGTTTCTCCTCCTATAAGTTGTCGATGCAGAAATAGCCAACAATTTCAAGAATCGAATTGAAAAATAGCAGGAGCAATACTCTTCACAGCTACGAACTCCTCTTCCTCCGGTGTTCACTAACTACTAGCGGTTAAATCTTTAGAGGCCCCTCTGATCCATTTTCTTTCATGCCCTAACTAAATCAACAACTCCGAGTCCCTGTAGGTCTGCTTCAATTAACTGCGCGCGCACGAACACCGCTTTGGCAGTTTTTTTTTCTTCTTTTTTTCCTGAGATATATAAATGATTTTGACATAACGGCAATAGCTCACAGAAGACCGGATAGTCCAAGCTCTGGGGAGGGAGGGAGGGTCTGTGTACATTTCTCTTTTACAGCTATGTCATGTATTTTCCTATTCCATATGATGAGGAGAATAAAAAGAGTAGAGTAGAACTTTCGCCCCTGGTACGTTTTTGAGCGGGGGCATGGGGAGCTTAAAATTATCAATTGTGGACTGATTGTTCTGAAACTTGCTTAGAAAATGTATTTTTCAAAAAGAAACACTTTGCTCCTGCAACTTTTTTTTAGTTAGGCCTTAGTTTTTGAGATAATGGGAAATACATATAAATATATATCTGCACTTTTTGGCAATTTCTAAGGAATAGAACTGAATTAGTTTTTATGCTAGAAAAAAAATGACAGTTTTGGAAACCTTAAAACATTCTTAACAAAACTATAGAGCCGGATTTTCCATTCTTGCCCTCATCACAGCTCAAAACCGAATCCTTTTTTTTCCGATATTTTAGTTTGCGATCGCAACGACATAGAAAATAGAGAATAAAGCTCTACAGTTTTGTTAGGAATGTTTCAAGGATTTCAAAACTGTCATTGTATTTTTTTTCTAGCATGGATACTCATTGAGTCCTATTGTTTTCAAATTTGAAAAAAAAAATTACACATATATTTATACCCCATTACCTCAAAAACTAAGGCCTCAAAAAAAAAGTTGTAGGAGAAAAACGTGTTCCTTTTTAAAACAATACATATTCTGGGCAAGTTTCAGAACAATCGGTCTACAAGTGATAATTTCAAGCTTCCTATGACCCCCTCCAAAATGTACCAAGTCCGAACTTTTTTCTAATGTCCTCTTCTTATGGAATAGGAAAATATATGGTAGAGCTGTAAAAGAGAAATGTACACAGGCACCCCCTCCCCCAGAGCCTGGACTAGGAGAGTGAAGGCCCGGGCTCTCTGGGAATGGACCATTTGGTCCGCCTACGGCCATCTATCTAAATTACAGTGCTCTAAGAACAAAAAGAGTGAAATTTAGAGCCTTGCGAGCGCAATGCAAAGAAATTCAAGCTTGACGTAACGAAATTCCACGAACTATTGAGTATGGATTCAACCCGGAGAAATCAAGCAAAAAATTTTTCTATGAAAAGTGCTGTAAAGTTGAGGTACCTCCTCGATCGAAAATGTCATCAATAGCATTCAACATTCCACCTTTTCTGTGAGGCAATTCCCGTATTCACACGATCAGGCACTCAACAAAAATTTCAACTCACAATAAATGTTTGCCCTCGCTGGATAGGCAAGTTTGTAATTCATCAGACGACCGTAAACAATTCTTATGATATGAATCAAGGAAGCTTCATTTCTTATCCCGACATCGGGAACAATAATGTTCTAAACATTTAACGATGCAGTTTATCAGGACTTTTCATCACCAAACGAAGGCTCAAAATGCTGGCAAATTATCAAGTGCAGTGGCGGGCGGTGTGGAGAAGCAGTCCTTCTTTATGGTCCAGGGCACGAAAGCCGCGATTTTTGGGACTTGCGTGGTGCTGGAAACTCCAGAATTTGGGCGAGGTGAGAAACACATATGGGTAAATACTGCCTTCGAATGGTGATAAAAGTTTCGAAGCAACGTTTGCATACGAATAAAGAAATTGCCAGGTTTCTTGAAAAAAGTGAGTTATAATCACGTAACGCTGGAAAATGTATGACAATAAAACTGCACGAATTTACGGCTGCTGAATAAGGCTTACTCTAAGCAATTCCGCTATTACGCAAATGTAGTTCTCACCTAATATATTTGTATATATTATTTCTACCGTATCATTAAAACCGATCTGCAGTATTTCTATGCTCTCTTTAACATATTATCCAAAACTTAGCAGAGCTCAAATGCTAAACAACAAATTGTATACGGTTCCTTAATTTCGCCTCGAATCAATGTAAGACTATTATTTTCAATCTTTTTTTCATATTTTTATTTATTCACCGTGGCTCATGTTTCGGTCAAATGTACACTATTTTTCCATTCCATGTTAACTATCTTTAAATAGAGATGTTTGTTGTGCTAAAGATATACTCATTACTCAACACCCTGTCTCTTGATAATATAATTAGTTAGTGTGATTTTTAAATTCTCAAACTAGACTGTGAATTATGTGTAGTAAATTTACGATTTTAAATTCAGCATCATGCAGAAGGACCTATCCATCTACAGATTAATGTCATTATTCTTGAAAGTTTTTCTTCCACAAACTCATCTTCCCTTCCCACAATTATTTTTCTCTCCGCATTATCGGCGAGAAAATATCGCCAGGCAGTTCTTCTCCGTCAAGATGAGCATGTTCTCCCACTCCCCAGCTCAGTTCTTCGCTAATCGGTTGAATGATCTCCATACATTAGTGCCAGAGACGGCGTGAACCTTGGCACCTTTTCTGTCAAAGATTCTGACCTACAATTTTTCCAGCAACAACCAGTCAGGGTATTATGCAAACCTGGCCGCTACGGGGGATCGGACTTCGCATGTTCGGTGATCTGTCAGCTCAATAATTGCGTCGGTGACGAGCTAATTAGCTTGTCTAGTCGAATTTTTTAGCTTTGGCATGAATGATCGAGTTACGAATAGCGAAATACATGAGTGTTAAGGTAACTGTTTGGTATGTTCAGATTATTTTTTTCTAGCATTATATTTAGTGCTTTATCAGCTGCTAATTTGCATTGATTTTACAAACGTCAGGTTTACAATTACTATATTATACGCTATAGTCAACTATCCTGCCAAATCGGATCCAGTCCGACACAGCATTTATAACACCTAGAGGTTCAACACTTCCTCTTCAAAAGTTTGTCACTAATGCTAGTTGCAGTGCTGATACCTTTTTAGCATGTGGTAGCGAGCCATGTAGGCCTTAGTTTTTGTTTTTCTATTTGCAACATGCATGTGTATGTAATAAACCCATCACACCTACGCGTAGCTCACAGAAAATTCGTGTTCTCGGCACTATACTGAACAGTATACTGTATGATAACTGCGGTAGTACACTTTTAATGTAGTATAATAATAAAAATAATATCGGGCGTGAGTCGACGGACTTGGAGTGCCATACGCACATCCGCGACGCACCATGCACCGCGGCCTAATAATAATAATAATATTGGTTGTAATAATAATAGTAGTAATAATACTTGGAATAGCGCACATCATTCGCAAAGTGCTCTGAGCCTTAGGTCGCGGGATGTGACCCTGCGCCAGAGCGTAGAGCCCAACATCGCTCAACCAATTCAATCTTTGGGTTGTGAAATCCCCTCGGTAATAATAATAATAATAATATTGTCTTGAGGTGGCATTATTTCAAATATTCAAGGAAACGAATAGAAGCACAATTAGAGAAATTTTGTTACCCACGACGCGTTTCGCCGTACCTCGGCTCATCAGGTGGGAGGGTTGAAGATGGTCGAATCTGAACTCTGAAGACGTTAAGATTTTCTGAAATTTAGCTGGGTTA
>LQNS02000226.1:2260155-2285118 GCA_001587735.2 Parhyale hawaiensis
AACGTCTTCAGAGTTCAGATTCGACCATCTTCAACCCTCCCACCTGATGAGCCGAGGTACGGCGAAACGCGTCGTGGGTAACAAAATTTCTAATTGTGCTTCTATTCGTTTCCTTGAATAATAATAATAATAATGTTTTGAAATATAAAGCAAATTAAAATGAACGAAATTGGAAATGGTTACGAATCAGCAGACATGGCACGAGGCTTCAAGAAAGGAAGAGGAAGGGACACGAAGCATTATAGAGCCGGCTCATATCCGTCGACTCGCTCTTGCGAGTATTGCGTCGTATGAAACTTTCTCATATTTTCATTCATGAAAAGGCCAAGAAGGACTGATTTTCCGGCTGGCAATCTGAGTCTGGGTAAATAATCTTTTGGATAAAATGCATATCACTGGATAATACTTGAAGAGCAGATAATTAGGCGCGCTTTCATCTTTTGTAAAAACGGGCGTGTAGGGGACGGGTGGGAAAGTGGGTAAATCTCCTGAGGGGATGCGCGGTTTTTACCCCAGACAGAAAGCAAAGTTGGATCAAATATTGGCAAACTTAAAGAGCTTTCGAGCTCCCAAACGCAAATCTTCGAAATGTAGCCTCACTTTAGGTAAACACTTTTGGAATGAGGTATATGACGCGCTGACGTGGTGGAAAAAATACATGGAGTGATAAAGTCTGAAAAACACCGCTTCAAACTCATAAAAATGCTGTAACTGGCCATCAAAAATGATGAAAAATAATATCTAACGACTTATCGATTTTCGTTGTTTTACTTCGAAGTTGTGATTCATTTATGACGAGATCATTCCACCAACCGGCTTGATCACAGATTGAAATACCTTATAATATTATGGAATTCGTATGCTCGTATATAGACCGTATTTATTCTTTATAGAACTATATGCAGTCTTCCGATTTTTATATTATTTATATACAGTCTACATATTTCATGTATAATTCAGGCGCATGCTATTATGGTTTGCTAGGCACGCAGTGCTTCTTTTGAATGAAATATACCAGCAGTTACTTTTTTCTATGACACCAAAATATGAATAAATCCAACACAGTTGGTACAATAAATTTTAAGTGACAAATGTTTGGATTACGACTTCCCCGAGCATATCTCGTGGGATGTGCCAGATATTTTCAAAAATATAAAGGTTTCTTCAAAAATAGGACCCTAGTTACTATTAACCAATTCTGTGTCTAACTTTTCAAGTTTCCTAAGATTCTTTTTACTATCGTTAGTTAAAAGAGGCAATAATTCACCTGAACCATCAGTGGCAAAACCGTGGCGACAAAATATTGCATTTGCTTCACAGTGCGGTGAGCAAAACTGTTGAAAAAATGCCTCGGCATATTCTAAATGCTACTGATATGGAAGTTTTAGAGTTCAAAAACTTGCTGGATTTAGATTTAAGATGTATACCGGAGAGACCAGCGGTTCGCGGTTACGTGCACTGTGGTGATAATTCGCTGCTGGTTTTCTTTTTGGTCGCTTACTGTGACCAAACAAAAGACGCCCTGCATCGTGACTCCACATACCTGAGGTGACGTGTGAACTGTCACCTGGACTTCATCCGATGATCCTCAAGGTACTCAAGGTAGTTCCAAAGAGACTGAGAGGACAGTCGTATAAATACATACACATAAATAAATAAATGTGATATTATAAGCATAATGGTTGTTACTGAAGTGTGATGCCATTCAGTCTAAGGACTTAAAATACGGACATGGAGAACCGCCACTTACCACGCCGCAAAGGGCCGCAATTATAACGCCCGTCACAAATGTGCCGCCGTCACAATAAAGTTTACCGTCGGATCCGACGCTCCAGCCGTCACAGCTGAAAGTGAACAAGACGGATCGACGTTTCTCTGAATAGCATGAATACAAACTACGGCCCCAGGCTCCTTAACTGTACACTTATGTTGAGGATCACATCGTCTAGCTAATTCCAGGCTGGATAAGCAGGTGGCGCATTGTGCTTTGTGTTTGTAAACAGGACACGAGTCCAGTAATTCTCAATGCTAAAAAGGTGCACGTCTGCTTGGCGCCGCATAGGTAAAAGATGAATTTTTACGGGCAATAGATTAAATGTTTAAGAGCTTGGACCTACTTACAGACTACACTTTACCAGACGACGGACACCAAATCACAAATAGGTGTAACAGCTCATTGACGAAACTTCAGGAAGGTGTTTCGTAATCAGCACGTGAATCTCAGATAAAAAGAAAACTATTAGTTATGTTGTGAATGCATGTGTTATCTGCACGAAAAACAAATTTTTCAATACGATTGCAGGCTATCGGTGGTCTACAGTCACTGAATATTATAATTATAAAATGACCGAGAAGTGGTCATATTTAAATTTAAATTTGTCTTTTACCGATGGCCTACGCTACTGAAGTTAGGTGTATATTTTTACTAACAAATGTTATTATTAGCTCAATCCTCATTCTATTAAATGGAAAAACCTTGTACATAAACTTACTGAATTAGTCTAAAATTAGGACTCATTTGCATGGGACGGACCGTCGGAGTGCAGGGCTTGTAGTACGACAATAGGTAGTATGAAGTCAAACATTTTTTTTTTTCTAAAATAAGCTCACATCGTATCTTCATTATCTGAAGAATTGATGCGCAGTTAGTCTCTGATAAGCTCCCATCCTCTAGATATCTCTGAAAAATCCTGGCTCTCCAAAGGAAGGAACGAACCTCCAGCAGCCACACTTGCTAGAAGTCGAAGCCTTAGAGTGATCGACCCTCAGGAGAACATAATGTGGGATAATTATTGAGTTCTTATTAGTAGCTAATGATACATAGTCGTTCTTTTCTTATAAAGAAAAGCCTAGCACTTCCTAACTTGACACGTACAGCACGTGCACCATCTCCGGGTATAAAAACCTCCCCACTTTACTGTTCGTACACAGGTGAGGACAGACAGATGCGGAAACACAGACAACAAAGCACTGTTCCCTGGACATATCCAGCTTCCGCTTAGCTAACTGACAGTCATGAGAAAGTAAGGTCACTGCAAAGCTCTATACTTGCAGACATATTGCTATTAAACCAAAACTAAACACACAAACACTCAGGGAAAACGGTTGGCGTTGTCAAATATCTGATACCTAACCAGAATTTATCGGAAATTTATACGCCTTTATCCGATATCTGTGTAACGGTGCGGCATGGGATAATATCCTATTATCGGCTAAAATATTGTTAACAGATTCAGGCAAGCAGTTGATGCCAGTAGGAGAGAACATCGAATAATATCGGCAGTTTGCCCGAAACTTTCCTATTCGATATCAACGGGTCAGTACTATATAAGCAAGCCGCACACTCTAACCATTTGGTCGTACACATTCCCAATAAGCATAAACAATTAGATATATAGATACGGGCAGCAGTTGGTATCGTAAAACATTTTTGTTATCAGGCAGCATTCTCCGGCGGCAGCAAGCAGCGCTTCTAAGCACTTTTATTCTCAATTAAAATAAATAATTGAATAGACAGATAAGGAGAACAGTTAGTATTCGGAGACATCACTTAGCGCGAGGCGGCAACAGTGTAACAAAGCAATTTTACTCTCGCAGAATTTTAAAATGGTAGGATTGCTCTACCGAGAATAGATGATAATAAAGAGATGCCCTAATATAAAAAGTTATTTAATTTCTAAACAAAAAATGCACTGACTGGGGATCAACGTTCCAGTCTGCGCCAAAAATAAACATTGTAATCAAAATGAAAATATATTAATAAATTCTAGGAATTATTAGGATCCTAGAGCATCATGTATTATAAGGAGGCATACTCCAGTGACAGCAAGCATCGAAGCTTTCAACTGATGTGTTAGCTCGTTTGGTAGGCGCAGATTGAATCTACTGTAAATCTATAACTGCGCTATTACTATTCTTCTTGTCGTTAGGTCGTAAGGTAGTGAGAGACGTTTGCCTTGGTTATTGTTGTTGGGTTGTCTTCAAGAGGGTGGAGCTGACGACCCTCTTTGACCGCATGGAGGGATTACGTTGAGGCGTTTTGCTCCTGTAGACCAGTGCTGCAGGTTCCGGTCCATGTTACCACCTAAGGGGGAAGGCCTCAGTAGGACAAAATATTGGAGGGTTTGAGTGAAGTGCAGTGGGTTAAGCTGTGCAACTCCTTGATAGATTTAAGGGAATTTTAGTTGCACCTCGGTGCTTGCGGTCAATGCAGCGAGTTAGATACCGATGTGGGTCAAATTTTCTTGGAAAGTGACCGTTAAGAAAACGTAAAGTTTGCTCCAGCCCTTGGGAGGAAAGGCTTGTAATGTAATTTACAAGCCCATCGCCGTGGTTTTTGGAGTAGAAGAGCGCCCAATAGTTGGAACGGTAACTTCAGAAATTTTACACTATGAAGAGCATTAGAGAAGGTGCATAAAAAATTAAATTGACCTTTCAGAGATCTGGCCAAGAGCGACGAAGAAAGAGTCTCAGCCACCTTCGAAGAACAACGCTGAACAAAAGTATGCAAGTTTAGCAAGTTCAGCTATGCAATATATATATAAATAGGGAAAGAACAAGCATTGGACACGCTATTTTTATCAGACTGCTATACTGCTGGTAGTTATTAGCGTGTCAGCATTCTTCATAAACGACCCAGAAAGCACGCGACGTGAAAACAACGTTGTGAGCTCGTTGAAATCAGGTTGTGTCGCTGTTGCACGTGTTATCAACATTGTCAGCAAGCCGAAAGACAACGTCATGGTCTGACCTAATAACGTCAGGTCTGGAGGTTGTTACAACGTTGTTTGAACGTTGTCTCAACAACGAGGTTGTCACAACGCACTAGCAACGTACTGAGCACGTTGGAGCAAAACATCATAACAGCTACAATTAGTTTATGGCTTTACAGAAAGAGCAATGAATGATATTTGTATCTAATAATATATGCTTATATGAACTATCAAAAATAATTTCGAATGAAGATTGGGTCGAATTGACAATGTCAGCTAGGTATGGATGTTGGGATAACTTTGTCAGCACGTCTCGCAACGTGTGGTAACAACGTGCTAACAATGTTATTTGGAGTCCACATATATGGATTCACGACCTGTTATCTACGTAGAATTCATGTCAAATTGTTAACTGGGGATAGATAACAAGCAGAAAGAACAGTTGGTGTGATAGAATAAATACATCGATCAACAGTTAGTACAGCAGCAGTACTAATAAACAGGTGATCAGTTGGCATCATTAAACATTTGTTAGCAGCTACAACTTGGAAATTTCGATGAAGAGGGAAACAGTTGGCTTCTTAAAACTTTTGTTTTCAGCTTACACCGTGGCGGTATCAATGAACAGGAGAAGAGTTGGCATTATAAAACATTTATTTTCAGCTAGTACGGAGGCAGTAACAATAAACAGGAACATCATTTGGCACCATAAAACATTTCTTATCATTTGCAACGTGGCTGTATCAATAAACAGGGAGAACAGTTGGCATCGTTGAGCACCATTTGTTATCAGGTGACATTCCCCAAATAACTTGACCATCGAGAGCCGAAGACTAAAAATACTCGCAACAGTAGGCGGTCCGTCACTCAAGGGGACAAGAACCAGGAATTCGGCGGCTCAGAGGTGGCACCGCGCAACCTCATGCCGAGCTCACGCCCTTATCGCTTACATGGACACGAGTGGCCTCCCGCCTCCCGCTCTGGGGACACAAGACGGCTATCGGCTGACACCCTGCCAAAAGGGTCCTCCAGTGCTGCTCAACTAAAGTTAAAAAATGGAGCTTCATATGGGAGGATAGCTAAAGCCAGTGTTTGGTAATCGTTCGGCTTCTGCAGCCGAAGGTGGACACTATGTGGTAATCGCAGGAGTCTGCACTTGACGGCGGATAGTACTTGGTAATCGCAAAAGTCTGCACCTGAGTGAGGGTGGACAGCAGTTGGTAATCGCCAGTGTCTTCATCCAAGGGTGAAGAGCATTTTCGTAATCGCAAGAGAATACATCTGAGGGTAGACAGTAAATATGTAATAACGTAAGTGATTATTTTGGATATGCGATTCTAACAGTACCCTGATGTTGAAACCTCACAGCAATGTTATAACAGTGCAGCGATACTGCCTCGACTATTTCGCAGGTAGAATAAGTTTTACGGGACTTCAACGTGACTGACGGCTTTATCACAAAGGAAGCTCTTTGCATGACTGTATATAGATGAATATTATTGTAATTGACAGTTGCTATCTATTTGGCCACAGTCAACTTTGAACTCAGAGAGGTAGACGATATTTGACCAAATATACTCTTGTAGCCATTTTGTACGTCTTCGGGCATGGAAAAAAAGTTGGACCGGAATCTGTACGCAAATTAGGACTGCTGGTTTGCCACACTGTGCGAGAGTTTCATCGAGTGCTCAAAAGTTTTCAAAGACGACTTGAAACACTAAAAATATAGTGGAAAGTTATGTGAGGCTACAGCAAATTTCACAAATAACAAAAGCTATTTCAACAAATAGGCGACTGAAGTTTTCGCCAAAATTCCTAATATTCTTTCAGAACAAGCTATTTAATAGTCTGACAGCAATTTTAAACAACTTTTAGCATTCACTGGTAGTTATGTTACCTATACAAATTTTTTGGGACTGTATATGTGAACATTATCTGACGCATATGGATACCATGCAGTTGCAAATGTGCTGTATGCAAGCTCAAAAGTGTTCAACCTTCCTTTCATACCGTACATATTTTGTGAGTCAGTCAGTAGTGCCTTGTATCTACGGATAGGAATCGATTGTATTTCTGGGTGCCTATAGTTCTGATTATTTGGCAATATATTTAGTGGAATGTACTGTTCCATGGAGCTAAGTAACCACATTATTATAAAGTGAAAACAGTAAAATCACGTGAAAAATAACGTGCAAACCACCTTCAATCGCAAAGCTATTTTCCGGCTGTGTTTGTACAAAGGAAATGTAGACAGCACCAGTTTTACTTAAGATTTACTACTACAAAACCAGAATACTGCAACCGTTGCGAAGTCGTTTTTTCCCTGAAACATGAATGGTTTAAGGATTTATTGGCACTTAGTGGACACGGCATCCAAATGAGATTGGAATCAGACTTGACAGGCAGACGGAATTTGCCATTCTGTTGAAGAACATCGCACCAAACCAGTCCCAGCCATCGGCTAAACTGCATCAGATGTGCCCAAAATGGTACGCGTCGGCGACACTACCGCGAGATACTGCGTAGAGCTCGTTACGAATACAAAGAATTCACAGAAAAACTTGTTAATTTGGCAAGCAAACTCGAGCAGTGGCATTTGCCACCATTCATGAGCGGAGGTGTGTTGTAGACAAGTATTCTGCCCACTGCTCCATTCACTATCAGTTTGTTTGTTAAAGTCTGGTGTGATGTAAGAGTATTTAGAGCTGAAGACCTTCTTTCTATATGATGAAGAGAGACGTGAATCTGTCTATCTATATACAGTATCTTTCTGATGGGCATGTCAGACGACAAGTTGTCATTCCATTCATCGATTTATTTTTTCGTCTGGCAAAGTTCTGTGTGACGGGCACGGCGGCTAACGAGGCGGAGGCTCATTCGTTCAAACACATTAGGTTCGTCTGGTCAAGTTCTATGTGACCATGGACATGACAGACGACGAGCCGGAAGCCAAATTGTTCAATCACGCTCCATGTAGGCTACTACTTACAACAGTTGTAAAGGATTAGGCTAGCAGACGACAAGAAGTAGGCAATTTTTTCTTTTATA
Source organism: Parhyale hawaiensis (assembly GCA_001587735.2). Taxonomy (NCBI): domain Eukaryota; kingdom Metazoa; phylum Arthropoda; class Malacostraca; order Amphipoda; family Hyalidae; genus Parhyale; species Parhyale hawaiensis. Next base: position 2,267,916 of record LQNS02000226.1, read on the forward strand.
GGTACATGTCATGCAAGTCGTGGGCGACGAGTTGGCGGATGAATTTTTGGAGGCATCATCATTATTTACTACATACTTTGTCTCTAAAGAAGTACTTCGTACGGCACCGATGATATTCCTGCTGTTGGTATGCCAATATAGGTGCTGATATCCTTTTCTAAGAAGGTTGGCCTAATTTAAGCCCTGTAGAATTTAGCATTGCATGACAGTCTAATACCAGGTGCTCGTCGGCCATTGGTCGGTTACCAGAGGCTGGCGATTATCCCGAAGTGTCCGCCTTCTTTGTTCCGACCCGCACACACCGAATATCCAAACCACAGCGCTATCACAAAACACACTGACCTGGAGGAGACACCATGCACGCAATATCTTCTCGAAGATGTAGCCATCATTAAGCTATCAGCACTGCAGAGCTTATGGAGCATTCCGAACTCCTTTTAGGGAGCCGTGTTCGCCTCTCCAATGTCTCTGGCACACCACATTTGGCCAGGTACTTTTGGCGCCGATCACAAAGCTGGACTTGGATAGCAGTCATTGTAGTCAATGCAGCGGGTGTTAGGTGGACACTATCGCTAGGTGCCATCTATGCTGGCAATGGGTTAGCCTTGTATTTGCCTGTCACAAACTTTATGCTTTTTTCCATAAAATTTGGCATATCAACCTAGGAGGTGCAAAAATTGGGAATATTAGGGTACATTATTTTCGCATCACTCGCTGCAGCTCATTGTTTAGAGGATAAATTTATACAGATTGAAGGGGAGTCGATCAGAACGAGGTGCTAAAGCTGAGAGGTTTGTCTAAGTTGAGGATTGCACAAATAGCCGAATTATTTTCCCGGAAAAACAAATGTTTATTAAATAGTCTTGAAAACGAGTGAGACTTTGGCGGCTCTAATGGGAGCCGAGATACCAAAGTTATAAGATTTATCGTATTCGATTATTGTAGCGATTGTGGACGATAATCGATTAGGAAGAAGAAAATATAAATGCTTGTAGTTTTAAAAACTTGATTTAAAGCACATGAAAAAGAAGTAGGAGCCCACCAGTAGCATTGCCGTTAACAAAGCTTTATAAAAGTTGATATAATCAATTAAACAAATGCGTAACGTTTAAGCAGACACATCTGTAAAGAAACATGTCGCGAGTCGTGTGTAAAACTGCCAAGAAATTTGCGAAGAAACGGAGAGCTTTCATTGAAAAAGAGTGCATGTAATGCGTATTTGTATCCTGCCCAATCTTGACTACTGAGTGAAGTTTCTTCAAGAAATCCTGGATATTGTACAAAGTTTCCATAAGAAGTAATGATCTGTTCAAAATTTTCCAAAGAAATCTTAAATTATAGTACAACTTCCACAATGAATTGTGGATGTTATATAAATTTTATAACAATCGGAAATATTGCACAATGTTTTCATATGATAGGCTTATCGTAAATATCGAGTAAAATTTTATTAGTAGTAAATATTGAATAAACTTTTCCCAGTGAATCATAGAATTTTATTAAAATTTTTACAAGGAGCTGATGAAGTTCAATAACATTTTAAGTGATGAATTCCCCGCCACTGCAAAAAAAAAAAAGCATCACGAAAAACTCTGTTTCATAGTTTGGGATTTTTTGTTTCATATTATAATACTGAAGAAAGAGATGCATGCTTGTTGTTTTCTGATTTACAGAACACGTTAGTTTTATTCTAAAGTAAAATGCAGCAATTCCTTGACCTTTACTTGTAACAGTTCTTGTCCCGATGAACAAACTCTTAGCTTAGATTGCAAGCCCATTTAACGCACCAGTCTGCGAGAACTAAAGCAGAGTTTAGAAACTCTCTATTGTCAATGAATTGCAAAAATCAGCGAATGCAGATAAATTTCAGAACAATAATATTATAAGTATAGTTACCCTGTGACACTGCAACATGTGGAACAGGCTTCAACATTTTGTTACGATCCTTCCGAGAACAGTGCTCTATACACAGGGCATAATATGAGTGGCTAGATTTTATTTTTCCTTCGTTTGAATGCACAGATCAGTTTAATTCAATGTAGGTGGTGCGATTTGTATTAATATGGCCTCTGATATTCCTGATAAAAAAATTAAACTGCCTCCAGCCATATGAGGTAGGGTTCACGTTCCTGCTAATAAAGAAAGACGCCATCAGTGTTGATGAAGAAAATAGTAACAACAATTACTGGTAAGAAACAAAAGGGCCCATCATCTTCAACAACTAGGCCTGGCGTCATAATTTCCTAAAGTTTGGGGCAACTACTTTTAGCAAGAAAGATAGGCGCCTCCAGTATCGGTGAACACAAAGGACGTGTCGCTACTAGCAAACCAGCTAAGTATGTCAAGCAAGTGCTTGTTAAGCAACCAGGCGAGATAGGTGCCGTCATTGCCAGCAAACAAGATAGGTGCCGTCATTACCAGCAAACAAAATAGGTGCATTCATTACCAGCAAATAAGATAGGTGCCGTCATTGCCAGCACACAAGATAGGTGCCGTCATTACAAGGAAACAAGATAGTCGCCGCCATTGCTGACAAACAATGCAAACTCCACCGTTTTCAGCAAAAATAAGATAGGCTCCTATAGACTTGTGTCCAACAAGATAGTCGCCGCCATTGTTGACAAACAATACAAACTCCACCGTCTCCAGCATATAAGATAGGCTCCTATGCTTGTGTCCAGCACGATAGGCGCCGCCATTACTAACAAAACAAGGCAGCGTCGCCGTTTGCAGCAAATTACTAGGCTTACGGATTGGAGGCTGCACACCGCTTAGTGATTTCTGAGGCGGCGGACACACTTTTTGTGTCCAAAGCAACTGACAGTTAGTTTTGCCGGCCTTTGGTGGAGCTTTTTATTGCTCAAATCACACCGGGAACAGTGCCTTATCTGCAAATAAATCAGGCCGTAAGTCAGTCGTGAGCATACAGTATATTTTCTGTACCAACTTTGGGACCGCAAAAGTCAAAGAAACAGTAAGAAGCAAAAGGAAGTTTCATGAAATGATATGTATCAAAGTTCTAGAAGGTAGTGTTCTTACTATTACGACAAATAAACAATTGCTTCATATAAGGTGGCATGAATATTGAGAGTTCGCAGGAGACAATGGTGCTACCAGGCGTATGCCAAACACAGATCAAGGACAGTGAGTGAAAAACACATATGATCATCGGGGAAACTGTCTGAATTTAATGAGAATATTATATGAAATTAAGAATTTCGTTTGCAATTTACCAATAAATTTGGGAATCTCTTATAACTAAGACTTTGGGATAGAAAATCTTCTTGATCAAAAACCTTCACGAAATTAGTAAGACCAACGTTGGATTACTTTGGGTTTTCATCTCCTTTGTTGAATCTCTTCATTTGTTGTATATTAGCCATATAAAGTATCATAGGTGTTTTAGCAGCAACTCGAGGAGCTTATAATAGTTTAACTAATTCGTTTAAGAAAACTTTGCGAGTTTACAGATACTTACGAAAAAACACAAGTTATACACACCAGTGTCACTACTACTTTCTGTTGTTAGTCACTACTCAAACATTACATAAATAAAAGTTTAACTTACGGTCATGCTAGCATTATAATGCCACGCATCGCAAGTTCAATAGCAAGACCACTTTACATTTGCCTCCTACTCACCAAAGCTCGTAACGCATGAAGATACTACAGGTAATTACGACATTTTCTTTTCCTCACATTGGAAGTACAACTGCATTACAAGACATGTATGTCACAACTGTCATGTCCTCACTTCCTTCTTTAATAAATCAATAACATGCAAGCGCAACCTGCGGTCATATTTGTCTTTACCTCTCACTTCGAGAACTACATATTTACTACGAGATATCTCCACCACCTTAAGCCGCAGTCAAAGTAACCAAATTCAGTTACCAAAAGACAGTAACGTCCAAGTGCAAAAGTCATATACTATATATATACTACATTACTCCAAGGTGCCATCGCCGCAGCAACTTGATTTTGACAGGTGCAAATCCAATCTTAGCAAGAGATACCTGTCGTCAATCGCTGGTCTAATATCTTTACCAGCTAGACCACAAATATAACCTATATACCTACACAGGTTACAACCATAATCGTATACAACTCAGCGCTCAAATACAGATACGATACGAATATTTCAAAAGCCATTCCCTTCCGTTAACACTCAAGAATTTCCCCGCAGAACGTATAATAATAACATTAAAGCCACAGCGATTATCTAATATTTGTTAACTTCATTTTTCAAGTACAGCGTTTTACCTTTTTGAAAGATATTTCCACACACAGTTCTCTTTCATAAGCCACTTGCTCCAAATTCGGGGACTTAAGCGCACTCCGAGTTAGTGTTTATACTGTATGTATATAGCTCACATCGTAAGTGTCGCTCTGCAAAATGATGCTCCCGCAAACACTTGTTTTCGTTATTTGGTCTACTACAACGTAACCTATATGTGGAACCAATATCCAATCCATATTTACCTCACTTCCTAATATATATACATATAAATAAATAAATAAATTATATATACTGTGTAGGTTTAAACTAAGATACCCCCGCAAACACTTCGCTTTCGTAAGCCGTTTCCCCCAAAACTCAGGCAGGTATCATACAAGCAAACGCTATGATCGCATTCGTATTTACCTCACACCACAGGTACAGAATTATAATACGATGCTGAAGATGCTTACGCAGGCACTTTGCTTTCATCAACTGCTCCTCCCAAAACACAGTAACGTACAAGCGCGAGCTATGATCGCATTCGTATTTACCTCACATCACATGTACAGCTTTACTACAAGCGGTTCCCAGCACAAGAGGAACGCTCGGTTCGCAGCATTAGCTTTCTGTAAGAAACACCGCCGTGTGATCTGACTTGTAACTCAAAGGCAGCCGTCTTTTCCAAAGGCTTTAGGCCGCAGAATAATGAAGCAGCCTCTGGACTGCAGGCGGCTTGCTTGTTAACTTTAATGAATGGCTTTATTATTCAAGTATTGTAATCCAAAAGACACGAAGCTGGCGAAAGCTGGCGCGAGTGTTGCCATAACGAGGGCGCTGCTAAAGTTTATCCATATTTAGAATTTTATTAAGGTGTCATAAAGCTGAAATATAAACAGAAATTGGCGATGGAGAGTTTTTTCAATGAGGGATTTTAATATTGCGCTGCTTCTGACTCGCTAACAAACGCTGAACATTAACCATCCATGCATAAAAATACATTATGGTTCTGGAGAATGGAAATAAAAATTAGAATAGAATACGAGAGACGAATTTATTCATGGAATGTTTACTGTTTTACGGCTGGTCTATGACGAACATCAGTATGTTGCTTGAGATAATGTTTGTTATACTTTGAGTTCATTACTGCACTAAGAATTTAAAAAGGGAATAAATAATATAAAGTGTTTGATACTTATTGCCAGAAGAAATTAGCTATTTCGGAGTAGTACGGAATTACCATCAAAACCTACTGAAAACGGAAAAAGTAATTTTATTCAGGAAGAAATACTTGGTGGTAAAATTTCAAAACCTGAAGAGTTGTTATTCTGCGTCTAATAGAATTACAAGTCAATTTAAATTTATAATAATTGGTCACTAGCTGTCCTTTTCACGGCATAAAAAAAAGGCGACTAAAATTGAATTGTTTCTCTGGCCCAGTACCTGTCCCAACTACTCTCTTTCAGAGAGTATGCCTGCTGGAAGATTGGCTTATCTAATGAATTTCGCTTTTTTTATATAATTAAAAGTACAAGTGTAGACACTACTCCTCCTAACCTTTACCGGGTGCAGGACCGCAACTAGTCTATTTCGTATTACAATTCCTACGAAATCTGTTTTTGTAGCTTCCCGGTAGAGAGTTAACCCTAAAAGAACAAGCGTCTTTCATAAGAGGCATTTCAACTATTCTTACCACAATCCGAAGTTACATTTGGTCAGTGTTGGGCCAATGTATCTTGACGAACTACAGCAAAATACAGAGTTGTCCACTATACCCAGCGTAGAGTAACATACCATACCTCGTGATGCAGCTACTGTTGTATGAAAAGAGGTCATCATTATACCGAGTGTTCTGTAAAACTTTTCTCTCACGAATTAATTCCTTCTCATAGGGACAGCACTATTTGAACTGTTGTTCGTAGACCACGCTATGGGAGAAAGGGTAAAGTATTTGAAATCCGAGATACAGCGTGACAGAGACACGGAAGAACCCATAGGGTACCGTATTGGGAAATATTGGGCAGCCGTGCTCTTCTCTGGCCAGGGGCCAGCTGGCATTCATCTGCAGCACGAACCAGTGCGGATGGGTTTCCCAGCCGGGTTGTGCAGTCAAGTTGACTTTACCTACTCTTATTTATCTAGAGTCTAAAGGGGCGGTATATTATCGGTTAACCTCATATACGTACTGATCAAGTAGCACCGAGTTCGGGGCTAAAGAGTTGAACAGTTTGTCATTACGCTGAAGGGGCTGAGCTCAAACTGTTATCCTTCGTCGATAACGGTGCTTTTTTTTCTCCAAGCGTTTAACTCGAAGAACATATACAGCAGGGTTAAAACTATAACACGAAATAGCCTTTTTAGTCATTGTTAAAGTTTCAGACGTTCACTCCAGTTTTGGAAATGATAAAAACTCAAAGTATTAATAAACGTTTCAGTTGACAGATCAATGGCGTTAACCCAAATTGTGTTAATGTTAATTGTGTCACCCATAATTGTGTCAAACCACTTGAGTTAACCTTAGCTATAAGGCATTCAGCTCCATACACTTAAGTTCTCTACAGTTATATGTTCATTTTTCTACAGAAAAAATCATTTTCCCCATTAGATTCTTCGAGAAAACCCACAGCCCGTAGCAAAGTACAACCTCCACCTCCTCCAGGATCTGAAGGGTAGATCCCTACATGCATTGACTGTGGCCCATACAGGACAGCTTGCGCATTGTTACAACGGCTGTTGTAAATAATTAAAAAAAAATTGTATGTGAGAAGTAATAAGCAACGAATAATGCGGGCTGCTATAACGTGTTCCAAATTGTATGTGCTATCATGGGAATCTTTCCTGCATAAAACTGAGTCTGTATAGGTCACGTATGGTGTATCATAGTTCGTCAGTGGAGCATCAAACTTTAGATCAGATCAGTTACTGAACAATAGACTGATCAAGAGGCCCACTCCCAGAGAGTAGTCAGAGCCTGAATTCGGTTGGCGCTCAACCACTGCCGTTACGCTGAAACATAATACAAATCTAACCAAGCGGCAGCCGATGGGCAGAGGATGCAGACATGACCAGCTACTGGAGGGAAGGCTATTTACATTGCTGATAACTTAGGTCATCTTGGTTATGGAAAGAAGCATTGAAACAGAGCTGCCTCTGGAGACATATGAAGCAGGTAAGACGTTGATTAGCGAACTAAGGTTGGGTGATCCGATGCCGCAGAGGGTGCTGCATCCAATACTTGTCATGTGATATTTGAACGTCGGTGCTCCGGCAACTTCTAGAGGAAGTCTATTCCAAATTTTGACGATGAACTTTGGGAAAAACTAACGACCCAATCGAGTTATTTTCTGAAGATGTTAGAGCTATCGTCAATGGCGCATCACACCGCAATTACAGGGCCGCCTGAGTTCGCCTAGGATTCATCGTTGCAGCTCATGCTAAGAGCACCACAACTGTACACCGCTTTGTCGCAGAAATCAGGGTCATTTATGACTGCATAATTGCCAATGATTGAATATATATACATATATATATATATATATATGTTTGACGCTCACATGGCGAAACATCTCGCTATTGCGTCTGGCTCACAACTTCCCTCGCATCGTAATCAATACTAAATTTAAATCGGCAACGAAATCGAAGTTAATTAACAATGTCGGCCATCTGCTACCAACGTTTCTCTTTTGGCGCCAACACTTCTAAATAGATACAAGGTCCGGCGCTTCATTAGATTGAACACGTTTCTCTATGTTTCCAGAGGCAAACCGCACGCCTTCTTCTATCGTTGTCTCTTATTGGTCAAGCCATACTTGCTATAGAAATGCTATAAATTATGTTTGCAATTAGGTATTACTCAAGAGCATCATCACTAATATCAAGAGGAATGTATTCAATCGAGTCTGGAGCCCCATATCATGTAAGGCTTAAGTGGCCACAGCACTGGGTATGGCACCCAACAATTTGCCTAATCAACTTTGTAATTTTAAAAGTGATAGATACATTATAGTTTGGCTAAGTACCTTAATAGATAATTAGGGTTGGAATCAGTGGGTGAAGGCCGGCGGCGGCCCGACGGATAATGCGACCAAAATTAACGAGATGGAAATGAGCTGCAGCAAAAGTGACACTGGAATCGTTGCTGAAATTGATATCGCGGAATAGAATTAAATATTATAATTATCTGCTGAACAAATTGCTTGTAGAACTGAGTTTTTTATAGTCAAGAGCATTGCGAGACTTCAATCGTCGTTATTTTGAAAATGAAAGTAAGAGAGATAGGGAGAAAATAAAGAGAAAGAGCATGCATATTGGATATCTGGTTCCATTCAGGCTCTGAAAGAGAGAGACCACGGCTGTACGCAAAGGAAAAATTGCATTTATATTAGATACCAGTTATCGTTCATGTATTCAAATGGAGATTAAATTAAAGCAAGAGGTATAAACACGAAGAATAGAATTAGTAGAGCCTGATGATTGAGGTGGTGGGATTTAAAGGATGAAGATAGGAAAGAATTTATAAAGCTAGAGAAAACGCCCAGAAAAAGCAAAGTATTTCAACACATTTGATATTAAACAAAAAGTTAAGGAAATGTTAAAGGAATTCGAAATTGTTGAAAAAGTTCCGAGATATTCCTGTTATGGAAATGCGGTGATTTCAACACAGCTTTTGCAGCGACAAATTTTGACATATTAGCACCACACGCTAAACCAAGTACAGATCATGTGCTTGTGGCTGTGGGACTTTGCGCGTTAGATTGTTAAAGTTATTGTAACTATAGTAAACGTTCAAACTTACAAAGTATGATCGAAAAATGAAATGAAATTATGAAAAATTATTACCTCCAACATCAGCAATAAAATCAGGTTTACTGGCAGCAACACAATAGTTGCAGGGGCGCAATATGGCACCCCAACAAATTTAGATTTTGTATTGCTACCAAGAAAATGAGGTGTACTGCCGTGATATCAACGTGACCATTGCAGAAACACAATGGTACCACCATCTGATTTAAAGATAGTGGTACCACCATCTAACTTGAAGATAGTGGTACCAACAATAAATTTAGATACAAGAGTGCTATGGTAGCACCAACAAATTTAGGTACAATAGTAGCACCAACCAAATTAGATACAAAGGTGGCACCATTAAAATTACATGCAATTGTACCACTAACCAAATTAGATACGCTTGTAGCATCAGTAATATCATGAAAATTATATACACTGGTACTAACATTCAAATTAGATCAATGGTACTACCAGTCAAAGTCGAATTACATACAATGGCACTGTCCACCAAATTAGATACACTGGTACCACCATTCAAATTAGAGCAATGCTACCAACAGTCAAATTACATACAGTGGTTCCACCCACCAAATTAGACATAAAAGTACCATCAACTAAATCAGATCCACTTGTATCGAAAACAACCACGAAGACCACAACACCGCGGTTCCTGTTGCTTGTACTCGCGTGGCCAGCAGATTATACTCCGGTGTTGCCTTACAGCCGTACCTGTTCATGATCACGCCATTGCCTTTACAGCAGGCGCAACACGTGGAATATCCATGAAACAAGCCACGGTCCAATCGATGCTATCGAAAGATAGGCTATAAAATTTAGAGGTGAAATTGAGAGACCGTGAAAGGTGGAACGAACGATCGCGTTCTTCGAAAATGTTCCCAATTTACGACTTCATGCACTTACACGCTACACACTTCGCGCGCGTACAGAATAGTGTTTTTTTATGTAGGAGGTTTATTGGCATCAGCACGGTTTCATACTCGTACAATCTACAAACGTTGTTCGTATACAGAATGCAGTTATGTTCTAGGGGTTTCATATACCATGTGCGTAAGACTTCATACACTCATGCTCCACGTGCCTGAAAATGAATTATATTTCTGTCGTAGGAACATACCTTCATACACATAGATTGCACCCTTTCACAGAATATTTTTCGACAGAGTTACATAACTGGCAGTTTGCTGCACCATACCCCTAAGCTCTATGCATCTGCATCACGCGCATATTTCATCGGATTTATTTTCTCGAATGCAATTGATTAGGATGTGCTTGTGGAAAAAACACATTATGCAAGCTCAAACATCTTATTACTACTAGAAAACAATATAAAGCAATTAAAAAGATAAACGGCTTCCTTTATATCAGCTGCAAATACCGCATTGTACAAATAGTATAAAACAGAACAGGAGAAACGGCTCAACTAAAACTATCACATTAGGATCACAAAATAACATTAAATAATAGCGCATGATGCCACCACTTACACCATCTATAAAAATGCCGCACCGAGTGCCAGAAAATTCCGGCAAGTTTATCGCAGAGAAAAAGAGGCTCGGTGATCGATCAGTTCTCGGATGGCGCCGGATAGGCAAGCGAGCCACTCTGAAACGGAGCCCCTTGCGTGAGGCCGACACCTGATATTGTCGACGGGAAGTGAGGAACAGAAAAAAAGTTTTCCCTAAAGCGGACGCATCCTAGCTGTACCGAGCATTGCTTGCCGCACCCCACACCTGATGGATCGATTCCAATATAAGGCAAAAGATGCATTAGATCTGTCAAGTTTTACAGTCTTTTGCAGAGATCGTCTTGCTAAAAGATGCTGCGATATTAGCTCAAATCTTGCGAGATACACAAGGTAAGACAGCGGCATAATGTTTTAAAATGAGGTCTTATCCAAAGAGTTTGCATAGTCAAACTATGTGATTTTAGCTCAAATCTTGCGAGATATTTAAGGCAGAGGTAGCGATACAATGCTTCGAAATGTGAACTATTCCGGAGTTCATCTAATTAAAAGATGCTGTGGTATAGTCAAAATTATACGAGACGTTTACCGCACTGGCGATAAGATGCCTTGAAAGCTAGACTTCTGCAAAAAATATCTTACCAAAAGATGCGTACCCAGCCCGCAAGCAATTATAGGAGTACATACAGTAAATACACGGCGGAAGAGCTTGAGATACAAAGCTTAAAAAATATGAAGAAAAAGTGTTCTTTTATAGATATCATGTAAAATAGATGATTTATGATTAGTTAACACCATGCGAGATGTCTTCCCGACGTATAGACATAGAATGAGATATACGATTACAATAGCATAGGAGAGTTCGTGATACAAAGTTTTTGGAGGGGAGAAACCACTGCCTTACACACAGGTTTCCTATTTAGAAGACGATGAAATATTAGGTTTAGCCTTGCGAAGCATCTAACATTCTAACCCAACACTAAAGTAGAATACGCACAGCATCTGAGCCAGTCGTACAGTTTTTAGCTGTGATGAAAACATCTTTACCTCCGCCGAGGAGGTTATGTTTTCGTCGGGTCTATCTGTCCATCTGTCTGTTATTCTGCCTGTCACCAAGATAACTCAAAAAATTATGAGCGGACTTCGACGTTAGGAGGAACAGATGATAAACTTTTGGTGATGATCTGTCCATCCGTTTGTTTGCTTGTCTACCCATTTTTTGTTAGTGCTATAACTTAAGAAGTAATGGATGGATTGTCATGAAATTTACAAGAATTGTTACGTTTAACACAGAGAGTAAATGATCAAATTTTTGTGATGCTCTGTTGGTTCGTTCGAGTGTTTGTCGCTGTCTTTGATTTTATGTTTGTTAGCGCAATAACTCAAAAAATTATCAATGGATCTTCATGAAATTTTTAGGAATTGCTTCTAATGTTAGAAGACATAAATAATTTAATTTCGGTGATGATCGGTAGGTCCGTTTGTGTGTCTGACTAATGTTTGTTAAAATGTTTGTTAGCGCAATTTCTCAAAAATTATTGATGGATCTTTATGAAATTTTCAGGAATTGTTAGTCATGTTAAAAGACATAAGTGAAAAAAAATTTGGGATGATCGGCTAGTCCGTTTGTGTGTTTGACTTATGTTTATTAAAATGTTTGTTAGCAGCATAACTAAAAAATTTATGAACAGATCTCCCAAAAAATTACAGACACTAGTAATATTTTCAAAAGGCGCAAGTAATCGGATATTGGTGCTGATACAAAGAAAATCATGGTTTTAGCGCCGATTTGAATTTTTCGTTAAACCGCTGCCTTGCTTGTCGGAGCTATGCACTCTCAGAGTGCTCTAGTTTGGTGATAAAACTGCAAGTATTTATCTCAACAAAGAAAACGCATTTGAATTCTGCATAAGTCCTGCAGTTACATAATATCTTATTCATTGTTGTATATGAGAATATATTGTTCTATTATTACATTAAATATCAATACAAAGCAATGGTAATGCATAAAAGAATCTGGCAAAGTCAAAATTTTAGTATTTGTAGGATATCTTCCGTCAATTTTAGTGTATCTATCGGTAACCCTTATTTTAGTTTACAATAGGTTTTTTCCAGGAAAATATATTGTTCGGGAAATGCTACGCATAATTCACAAGTACCTTGATTTTACCGCAAACTCTCACTGCAATCAATTTAGATTAGCAAGCTGAAGAAACGATATGTTCATGATTTAATATGGCGAAAGGTTCTTTTCATTTGTGGTCTTATAAAAGTGGTAGGACGGTCGGTCGAGTGGACAAGCATATCACATTATAATGTAAATGAGACGCTGGGGCCGTGATGCATCAGGTACCCGAGTCCTCTACGTTAGGTAAGGAAGACTTTACTTGGACACATGGCTGAGGAGAACACGTGTATGTGCATATAAATACATTAGATACTTAAATTGTGAATCATACACGGCATGATGAATTACTGTGAGGCGAATACTTCTCATAGATGGCTGCATATATATGGAGTGTAATATCCTTTATTCATGTCTTATCTAGCCATACCGCTTCGCAACAGGAAATATGGTAAATCGTGAAATGACTTATTTGCAGGGTATGATCTGTATTGTGAAACAGCGATTTGCATCGTCCTCGAAGTTTCAGCGTATATGTACCTACAGACAAGTGCCATTCATCATAAGCTTATACTAATGAACATGTGCATCATTGCAGATGGTAAATGAAGTACCATAGACCGCAACAGTACTTGACTCTTAGGTTTGACGCTGGGGGCCAAAAGTCGGCATCGGAAAAGTGAGATTTTCTCAAGAGCTATAGTTTTCTCCCTATCTAATACTGAAGAAAAAAATTCCAAGGTACCCAACATTTTTCTTGCGGAGAAGGTATCTTGGATACGGCGGGGACGCACTTGGGCGCTTGCCTGCATGACCGTGTCTGGACATGTTCATAATAGCTCTTGAGAAAATCCCATTTTTTCCATTTTGGCCGACAGCGTCAGAGGCCACTAGGACCTAAGAGTCAAGTACTGTTGCGGTCTATGGAAGTACCAATATAGTGGTGATAAAAATACCCCAGTCGAAGTAGCAAATCAATAGGAGGTAGTAGATTATTAGATGTTAATTGTTAGATATGATATTGAACGGCAAGTCATCAATTCTTATACAAAGAATACTAACAAATTATACTCGCATAAATGCGCTGTATTAATATGTGAACAGATCCACGAATTGGTCCAGAAAACTAGTAAGAAAAGAAAAAAAAAAGAAAAACGGTAACGGGTCAGTGTAAGCTCAATATAACTGAATATTATACTCTCATTTGAAAAAAAAAAGTTTCTTACCACGATATTTTTACAATGAAACGAAAAGAATAAGGAAAAGACATGCAGTACGATAAGTAAAGCAAGGAAGCCATATAAATGGCAGCGGCGAATATCAATAAAATTATAATAACAATAACCCTTACCGGGTATGTCACAGAGATCCCATATGTTAGTGAAAAGGGAAAAGAAGAATAATAATATTATCTGGTAGGTACAGGAAGGTTCATCAAGAGCGAAAGAAACCTAGTGCGCACATAGGGAACGAAGTCCCGAACCCAGACTAAGGTAAGGTTGGTTACTGCTACAAATAATTCTGTATTTCCGTCTTCCGAAGTAATGGAAATCTTCCGCAAACATTGGTTTGTATGCTACGTGCGTCGGCCTGCCTAGCCAGAGATGGAGGAGAAGGTCGAAGCTGGGGGGCGGGTTCCCATCCATCTCAGGGGAGTCTCTAACAGGGCTCAGCTGTGCGAAAATAAGCAATAATTTCAAGGGTTTATTTGGAAAGACACCAGCGTCTTCCCAGTGTCGTCTGTGGGTTATTTTAGTTTTGCTTTACTCACATCAAGAAAGAACTAGCCAAAAAATTTTAGCGAATTTGTGGGGAGATGGCTTAGATCGCGGAGCAACTTAGATATCAGTTTCATATCAAGCTTTTCACCATCAGTGTAGAATAGGAAAAAACTTCCTTTTATTGAAGTTAGGCCGCTGTTGGTTTGAGTTACATATTGTTCTGTAACTGGAAACAGACCAAAGTTGTTCATGAAGAAATTAAGCGAGTTTACATGTAATTCGATGAACGGGACATTGGGTAATCCAGGGCGTGATTATTATTATTATTATTATTATTATTATTATTAAATCACACCAGGCTGGCGACGTAGGAACGGAGAAACTCCGTGATGAACTTAAAAAAAAAAACTCGTAGTCACGTTAATTGATGCAGCATATTGTATTTATTGTATTGTTCGGTAAGTAGCCGTAGGATAATTCATAAGAATTCGAAATAGTGATAAAAATGTTAAAAATGCCTCCTCATTACGACCTGAAAATTATTGTCGCTAAGCGCAGTGGTGTTACGTGGACGTCACATATTGTGTATAATATGTTTTTATTTCTTCTTGAAAGTTTATGGGAAATATGGACTAAAAAATACATATTCCCACTGTACATAACGAATAATTTTAAAAAGTCCTTGTACGGCTGGAAACAACATTGGTGACGTATGAACATGACATAGAGCTTCAAATTGTAGCTTACCGATTTTGAGAAAGGGATTATTGATTAGCAGAAACCATTTTCGAGCAGTTTTTGAATAGGTAAATTAACGAACGAAAAACTCTTCTGTATATTATGTACTTCAAATCATATTTCGGTAAGCTTGCGAAAAAGTGAATCTATACGAGAGGACTTTATCATACAAATTACTCTTTTTCGGGAAATTTACGAAATGGTGATCGACGAACGTAGTCTTCACCTTAATATCATACTTTTGAACGTCTTCGGAAAGTGAATTGACCAGAGACTCTCGATCATAAAGCAAATGATCATTTTTCGGGGAATATTCAATTACATGCATTGACGTGCAGTTTCATCTGTAAAAACAATAACTTTTCGCCCTGTTTTCGACATTATTTGCAGTCATTCGGAGTTTGCATCAGCCAGATAAAATAGGACAAGTAGAGTAAGATTTCAGCGCTCTCCATAGGCACGGAGAAGCATCTCTGAGACAAGAGTTGGTTGCTTGTCGATGTCCCTGTGAGGGTAACACGAGAAGGCGCTACGTCTTCTCACCGCCCAGGGGGTATCTGTGGAGCCTTAGTTAACAGCTGGTGATCGGTTCCTGTGAAGCACTTCTCTCTATTCAGATGTTTATTATTGTAAAAGATCAAAGCATAGTTTATAATTTTGGTAATGATAATCTGTTATGTACTTAGTATTCGAGGAATAGTTCTCTATATCCTGCTTTGGCTATTGATTATTGCAACAGATACAAATGTAAGGTATATACTTAGCAATCGTATTGTTTTGGTTTCGACTATTTATTACTGTACGGAATGCAGTGCGGGAAATAAATATTCGCACACCATGAAATTGTTTATTTAAAAAAAATAGAGAGCCAGAAATAAATATATTGATACAGTATTTGTATTTCAGTGTTTTCAATTGATATAAGTCAACAAAGTAAAAATTAATGTTAATTATATAAATTATTTAATATTTCACATATCTGGGATTGAAAAATGTACTCGTACAAGGCGAATTTTTAATTTTAAAATTGATTTGACTGTTCAAAAACTTTCCAGAACCTTTTAGATTTTATGTTAGAAGTGTACTGTAGTCCATGAACAGCTTTGGGGTCATTATTTCGTGCGACATCGAAGAAGGTTGTAACCACGGCAAAAGCAAGGAGTTACGAATTTAGTAAAAGCTTATTATTAAAGAATGGAAGTCCGGGAAAAGTTATAGGCAAATATCACAGACACTCAAAATACCGTTTACTACAATCGGGTTCGTTATCAAAAGGTTCAAAAGTTGGGAAAACACATAATTCGTTGTAAACCAACTTAGATATGGCAGACCGCGGAAGATTTCCCCTAGAGCTTCAAGAAAAATGGCCAGGAAAGTGTCCGAAAATCCCATGACTACTCGTAAAGACCTTCAGGAAGACTTGTTAGCAGCAGGGATAATTGTCTTAGCCTTCGTACAAATCAGCCACGAGCTTCCCAAACCAGCTCCAGTTCTCGAACTCCTCCCAAAACTAACCTGCTATCGAAACGGCATAAGGAAGCTCGTCTGAAATTCGTCCCTGAGCACAAGGACAAGCCTGGGTCGTTCTGGGAAAACGTGTTGTGGTCGGATGAGACTAGAATAGAGCTATTTGGCAGAGGTGGGCACACGAACCTTTTTTTGGGTTGCGAATTCGAACCCGAATCTTCGAGGGTTTGGGGTTCCCGAACCTCCGCATAACGAACCCGATTTTCAAAATTTCAGGGCGAACATTTATTCCAAACATTTATTCGCGAACTTTCGAATCTTTACAAGATAGCAAAGCGAACTTTAATTCCAATGCCTTCCGAACATTTCCAAACGTGAATTTTTCGTAGCCGCTATGGCGAAACGCAACCCAAAGGCATTCTAAAAATATGTAAATGAAAGACGACTCAAAAAAGAAACCTTAGGTCCGCTGAAACGACCTGACGGAGAAATCACCAACAGCCTAAGCGACAAAGCCATAATCCTGAACGACTATTTCACCTCTGTATTTACTGTTGAAAATGTTTCAAATATTCCTGAACCAACAGCGATGCAAGTTGCTCCCATAAACACATGTGTTTTCACGGAGATTGAGGTTCTTCAAGAACTAACTCACCTAAATG
>LQNS02000226.1:2286607-2319854 GCA_001587735.2 Parhyale hawaiensis
CCTCTACATTCTACTAACATAATGGCAATAGCTCATACAGGACCGGGGTGTAAGTCCCGGTGTCTTTTTGGGAATGGGCCTTTTGGTTCGTCTACTGCCGCCTATCTAATCTAATCTTACTCATTACGAATCTAAATTTAATGCTTTCCAATTTAAAAAGCTTTTTTTTCAGATATCTACAGTATTCAGAGCAACGGTTGAAGAATGCTTGACTATTGTAGCCACCGGTGGCTGTACGTCACACGTACCTTAGCGTAACGTGTTCAATCACAAAAATGAACACGAGCTGTGCGTCAACTTTTTCTGTCGCTGTCCACACGTGGAAGCGACCTTCATTCCAATGAATAACGCCCGCGTTCACTTATGATATCGTCTCCTTACATTTTTGCACAGCCGATATATCGTGTCGGTTTGAAGTTACATTCGCATCCCATGATCTTATAGCCTGAATTTAACAGGAACAGCTTGTTTGAAAAATTTATAGCCTGATACACTGATAAAAGTGAAATCTACAGGTAGCATCAAGTCAGAGATGGCGTCAGTGTTCTTACATTTTCAGCTTAATTAATTTTCTTGAGCTTGATGAAAATACAGTGATTGTGATCGTTAAAGTAAAGGGAAAAAGCATTTTAATTAGCCTCTTCATCATTTGAAACAGCTGTAGAGAATAAATCAAGCATTCATAGGTTCTGTTTACTGAATTTGAACGACGCGGTGCGTTCAAGAAAGGGACATGCTTCATCCTCAAGTCTCTTGCGTTTGCTGCGGCTGCTTCTATATCACATCAACGCGCAGCGTCCCTCATCGTAACGCGTTCAGTCCAACTGATGGATGCGGCGCGAAGATTTGGTCGACAGAAAATGCGGGAGACTGAAGAATGAAGTAGGTACGTCCCTTTTTCTGAACGAGCCGCGTCATTCAAGTTCAGTAAACAGAACCTATAATAAATACTGAAATTATCCTCCATAGCGTTTTCAATTCATGAACAAGTAGACAAAAATTCCTTGTACCGTGACTTTAACGATCAGAATCACTGTATTCCCGTTAAACACAAGAAAGCTAGATGACCAGAAAATTTTTTTAGAACACAGACGCCATCTTTGATATGACAATGAAGCGAATTGTCGCGTGCTGATTTCACTTTCATCGGTTTATCAGGCTATAAAGATTTTGAAAATAGGCTGTTCCTATCAAATTAAATCTTTAAGATCTTGGGATACGAATGTGACTTCAAACCAAGGCAAAATATAAGCGAAATGTAAAGAAACGAGATCATAACTGAACGCGCGGCGTCATTCATTTGAATGAAGGTCCCCTCTACGAGTGGACAGCGACAGAAAACAAAGGCGCACAGCTCGTATTCATTTTCGTGATTGAACGCGTTATGATGAGGGACGTGTGAACTCTCCCTCACCAGCATTCCGACTGGTTGGCAGCCAGCTGCGGTCACAGCATGACGAGTCTGTGTATTACGGATAAAACAACGATGTAACGATTTTAACACCACGAGTTTATTTCCAACTTCAAAGAAAGGTAGCCCATGGCAGTAGCTACTACTCGTCATTGTTTCACATTACTACACTGTACACACAGTCACACAAGCTTGCATATCGAATACATATCAAGCAGTGGTTACTTGAGACACACTCACTATATAAGGACGTGTTCACACAACCCTCATCGTAACGCGTTAAATCACGAAAATGAACACGAGCTGTTCGTCAACATTTTCTGTCGCTGTCCGCGCTCAGAAGCAACTTTCATTCAAATGAATGACGCCTCGCGTTCTTTTATGATTTCATTACTTTAAATTTTTACTTATATTTTGCGTCGGTCTGAAGTCACTTTCGTAATCATAAGCTTTTAGCCTGAATTTGATACGAACAGTCTATTTTCCAAATATCTATAGCCTGATAAATCGATAAAAGTGATACCAGCTCGCAGCAATGCGCTTCATCGTCAAATCAAAGATGGCGTAAGTGTTCTTGCAACATTTACAGCTCAACTAGCTTTACTGTGTTAAACGGGAATACAGTGATTCTGATCGTTGAAGTGAGGATAAAAAAAAAAAACATTTTTGTTAACGGGTTCGGGATTTGAAACCACAATAGAGGATAAATTAAGCATTTATAGGTACTGTTTACTGATCTTGAATTACGCGACGCATTGAAAAAATGGATATGTTTCAGCTTTCAGTCTCCACGTTTGCTGCAACTGTTCCTATCGAATCAGTGCGCCGCGTCTATCAGTTTCACTGAACGCGTTACGATGAGGAACGTGTGAACACGGCCATACACGCCCATACTGGAATAGAAGTAAAGAGAAGTGATAAAGTAAAGCATAATGCTAATGGTCATAAGCGTCTCTATTTGCTACAGAAACATGGGCGTCACCACGTCTGTATGCCGCGGAAAGGTTGAAAAAAATGTTTGGTCGTCTTCGTTTTTTCAGAATTTTTCTCGGGACTCGGAGCTTCGGATTCGAGAAAAAAAGACGTTCCGAACTCGAAAGCCCGTTTTTTTTATATCGGCCCGAATCCGATCCTCCGAACTCAAATATGGGATTTGGCCGGTTCGAACAAATTTTCGAATCAAGGTTCGCGAACATTTGTTCGGAACGCCCACCTCTGCTGTTTGGACGAAATTCAAAGAACCATGTGTGGAGGAAGGACAGAACGGCATTCGCACCAAAAAGCACAATTCTCTTTGCGTGAAATTTGATGGTGGTAACGTTATGATTTGAGGATGCTTTTCATTAGTTGGAACAGCTAGGTAGCATTTATATCATATAGAAGGGAGAATGGACGCTCACATGTATCAGAACATTTTGAGGGAACATTTGCATGCGTCAGTTCAAAAACTCGGGCAACCGCAAGACTCCATTTCTCAACTGGGCAATGACCAAAAACATACGGCGAAAACCACGAAAAATGGTTCATCGATAACCATGTACAACAACTAGAATGGCCGAGCCAGTCTCCGGATTTTTTTTTTTTTTTAATCCGATAGAATATTTGTGGCGATTTCTGATATTAAACATAATGCGAGGAGGCCGAAGTCCATTCCAGAACTCAAAATAATCTACAAGGAAGAATGGGCTAAAATCCCTCAGAAAACTTATCAAGGCTTGGTAAAAAAAATATAGAAAGTGATTAATTGCCGTTGAACTGAACAAAAGCTACGCCACAATATATTAAATGTTGTTTTAAAATAGTTTTTTGTGTTGTACGAATACTTGTTACATAATTCTATTACATAGGAAATTACTTGTTTTGTTCTTGTGTATGTATTGCATACGCAAAAACACAAATACTGTATCAATATATTTATTTTTAGTTATCTAGATTTTTTAAATAAACAAGTTCATGGTGTACGAATATTTATTTTCTCCACACTGTAGGTACGGTACTCGTGAAACAATTTGCTACTCGTATTTTCGATCTTTGTTTGGTGTAACAGATACGTACACGTGAAAGTAATTTCCGTTTTCAAGAATAACTTAGTGAAGTTGAAAAACATGCTTTATAAGTATGAAAATTGCAAGCATGCAAAGAACATTTGTATCCTGAGAAGCAATTATTTTTATTTATAGATATACATATATTGCTGATTGCAGTAGGTGAAACATTGTATACTGTGATAGTCAGGACTCTGTTCCCTTAATTGTAATGATTTCCTAGTTTCAGTTTTTGTTTTTCGTAGAATATATAAATGGCATACTTTAATCATTAATAGTTATTCATTACAGTAGTTTTGTAGAAACGTTTTCTGTTAGAGGTGCTGCTTGCAGTGGAGTGGATCTAAAGCATTTATTATTTGCAACAGTCAGCAATTAGTATCGTGTTATTTCTATAGAAAATGCGAAATTATAAAATATATAATTATAGAGCAACAACAAAAACGAGTGTGATAAAGTTTTAGTTATCAGAAATATTACGTCATATGAACTATAATTCACAGTTGCTTTCCTGTACTCTCGTTTGGACTGAATCAGTTCTCTGTTATCAAATATTGTTTGATTGTTTGTGGCGATATACGCAGAGCAAGTCACGCTTCAGGCAGGAAATTCTCTTATTAACCTGCTGAAGCAAAGCAGAAGTTGTAATGTAATGGCAACGAATGATTAATCGAGGTTCAGCTTCTCGTAGAACCCTGTCGTGGAGGTTGCGTCATGCTGCGACCGCAGGTTTTCGTGTGAGCTTTGGCTTTACTTGGGGTTTTCCAGACAGGTGTAACTATAAGCTATTATGAAATCTTTCTAAATATGAGTCCGCGTATTTTATCCTTCGACGCCGGCGTCATTCACAGAGAATAATCCAAGCGACGATACTGCAGCGAGAATACGGGAGTTTAGTTAGTCATTATAATAGTTAGGAGACTTTTTATTTGCGATCAATATAGGAAATTTGACGTCGGTGTCAGTGTAAAAAGCTTTTTTGCCGTTTGCAGCAGTGTGAGGAGAGAACGATTTGAGGATTATTGATTATTTTGCACTGCTTTCCCAATAGATATCGAGCAAAGAAAAGGAAAATATTCTTATTCAAGCATTACCGTCAATTTGTATGCAAATTCTTTTAAAATTAAATGCAAAATATTATTTGAAAGAACGTTTAAAGCACGCCATCCTACAGTACACAGCTTTTTCTTAATTGTTTCTTGCACCAATGTACACAATATAGAATGCTTTTAATACACTCATGCACCTAGATTCAACTCGCATATAAAGCCCGTAATGCAGATAAACTTACCTACAAAAATTTGCGTGAATATGTGCAGTATTATTATACACTTCTGCAGACATGCAATTCATAAAATACACTGTTACACTCACATCGTAAGACTTACATCGTCATAATTTATCTAAAATCTATCAATAACCCTACGTAAACTACATAAAGTGCATCAACATAAACTAGTAGTATAGGGTTACAAAGCGCAACACGAGCAATATTTTTCCAAAGTAAATATGCGTACATAAATATCATATAGAACAAAAATTGGAGTAGTGCATGTATATGTCACTGCTATAAGCAAGCGGGCAAAGCAGCCTGGGGACTCAGAGGGTAACCCGAGCAGCTCCGAAGGTAAACACGCTAAGCAGCTCTGTTCAGTGGTGATAGATTTATTACAAGCTCAAGAATTTATGGGGACATTCCGGGTATTCTGCTGAGTTTATTATTAGAGCTAACAATAGGGGCACAGGATTGATGGCTTCACAGGGACAGTTGCTGTCACTCTAACCTTAAATTTTGAAGATAGTGTTTTAAATGCGCAGTTAATTTGCTTTCTGTAATTGGCTATTGAGATATTTGTTATAAAACGGACTGCGGAAGCAGTGGTTCGTACTGCAAGACAATTTCTGTCGCTCCTAATTTCTTAATCTAGGAAATCCTCGCTATATGGGCGAACTGGTTATGTGGATTTTTCTGTTTAGGTTCAAAAATTGTTGATTCAGGTTTTCGACGTGTGAACTACCAATTAATGAGTGTATGAGTATACATAATAGGCGTATTTTAATTTTCATTGTTTATCGAACTCTTGGAAGTAATAATTTGAATGACTGTAAAAAGTGCATGAAATAAAAAGACTTTGTAACGATAACGTCCTATATATCACGGGAAATAGCAAAGCACTGAGGCAGTTTTGTTTACAGCTTAAATTGTTGAATGTATTCACGACTAGCCTTTGTAGATGCGTTCTAAAGCTCCTTCATGGGAACGTCAATGCAGTATTATTTAATGAAGAAAGGAAGCTCAGGTTAAAACCGTAATCTTTATTATGTATGCAATGTAAATTTAGTAATTTGCTAGAATACGAATTTTTTGGTATGGTATGTTAATAATTACCGAGTGATGAATATAATTATGAGTAGTCTAATTTATTTTGGTGTCTTTAACGTTATACAGTGATTATATGCATTCTATAAAAGAATTATTGGACGACAAATTAATTACTATCAATTTATGGGGTATGCTGAGTAACATGTAGTTGTTATATGCATTCGATTAAATAACTGCTGGATGACAAAATTCTTTATGATCAGTTTAGGGCCAGGCGTACCCAACCGTGGCTGCGCGCACCCCTTAGGGGTGTGAGATAACCCTGCAAGGGTGCGAAACTTCGATAATATGAAGTTGGATACATTAATATGTACTTAAAATTTGGTGTAAACTTCATTTTTTATCAGCTATCACATGAGTTGTTATTTCTTCATGGGGTGCGAAAACATATTGATGAAGTGTTCTGGCTGTGCCAGGCTGAGATATGTTGGGAAGTGCTAATTAGGGGAGCATTGGGCAAGAGTAAAGAAAAACCTTTCTCGAGGAAATTTGAGATCAGACAGACAAATGAAACCTTGGCATGCTCCGAGATTATGCAAAAAGGAAGAAATTGACACTTGAAGGAAAGCAATGGAGTCGTAATTGTGCAAATGGCAGCCGTTACAAACAATAGATAGGGCAGGGGTTGCCAAACACAGGTAGCTCGCACATCCTGCTGGGGTACGAGATGATCTTCCGGCGGGTGCGAAATCGTGGATAAAATAATGTTGGATTTTTAAATTTGTTTGCAAATTTTGCACACATTTCATTCTCTATCATCAGTCGGGTTATTATTTTTGTGGGGGTGCGAGAACATCGTGAAAGGTTTCTAGGGGTGCCGGGTTTAGAAAAGGTTAGGAACCGCTGGTTAGGGCATTTTGGTGTTTTAACACCAGTCAACAATGTATTTGCTACGGGAATTCTTGCTTCTTTCTCCAAGAAATTCTCACGACATCTCCTGTCCCAAAGTTTTCACAACGTTTTCTTATTTGTAGAAGTATTGTTCATAGATAAGGTTAAAGGTCAGCAAGAGCTGCTAATGGTATTGATGGTAAGACGCCAGTGAGCACCGTATAATAAAACAAAAAAGTATGTTAGCAAATAAAAGTGAAATATATTTCAGAAAAATGACTGAACACGGAAAACACGAGCGTCATAAAGCGCATGAGCCATCAGCGAGTGGACTAAATCTTGACACCATAATTTAATTGAAAAATCACCGTGGTATGTTAACTGTGCGGTGATTTCAAAATTTACCTTCTACCAAATGAAGCAAAATACTTCTACAACTTGAGCAAAATATTAATAATCTATATTCCTTAATTTCAGGGCTTCGCATCTTCAAAATAAGATGTAAGACAAAAATACCTGTAAGTTTAGATATTTCATTAATAGCTTAATGTCATCAATGTGGAAAAACGGACGTTTGGGAACCCTGAGCCATATCCAGGACAAAAATATTTGTAAAACTTGTAATAGGTTAGCCTAAAATTTTTACGGCTCGTTAGCAACTTTTTACGAAATCTTAAATGCTGAAGATGGACAAAGGTGGCGAGTGGTCTTCTTTTACCATGATGATTGCCTAAAAAATGTCTAAATATGTAGGTACCTACGGACAGCTATACCTGCCATACTGCTCGTTTTGAGAAATGTAGATAAGCAAAAGAGTTCCACCAATAAAAGTCACAATTGCTTTCACCAGGCGTGAGCTCTAGAGAGCATCGCCATTATCCCTCCCTCAAGTCTCGCTCCAGCAGCAAAATCTCCCGAGAGCTGTGCAACAAAAACAATGTCCTGTACTTAGCGCAGTGCTTCATAGCATTACAGGCCGAACGAGCGGCCCGCTTTGCCACATTCCAACGTGCTTAAACTCCCTCGTTCTGCGCCCAACACCGAAAGCTTTAACGCGCCGAAATTTACGGGCTTTGCTCTCCCGAACGCCTTTACTGTCAAGCCGCATTATCCTTGTTGATGTTTTTTTAATGTAAGGGCCTCCAAAGCTAGAAAGTAGGGAAATAACAATAAATTTCCCTGTGATAGTATACGCACTGTAACAAAAATGACATAGAGCTTTGCACATATGGAAAAACTGCAATTATTGGGTTTCATGGTTGAAAGAAAAGTATTATTTCCTAAACAAAAACAAGTTAGAGTCTGAAAACGAAGTTTTCTGCCGAGCAGCAGATGGTACGAAGAAATTTTCTTTTTGTCCAAGACAAGGTGTCAGTTGGAAATGCTGTCGAGCTGGGAAGTTCCGGAAGAATGTTATGAAGTGGGCCAGGCTTCTGTTACAAGAGGCCTACACGCGGCGTTACAAGGGCGGCTTTGTTGTTATCGTGCGTAATTCGAAGAAAACATGTCATGCACGTTGCTGCTGCCAATGTCTTCTGTAATAAATAGACAAGAAAACGACAGAGACACACCATCATTTGTTTAATTTTATTTGCGTTGGGTGAGCTTGACTGGGAGAGGAAGTGTATTACATAGGTAAAGTATATATTATTACCTCCTCCAAGGACGTTACGTTTATGTCGTGTTCGTCTGTCTCTTTGTCTGTTACCAAGATTACTCAAAATGTTATGAACGGATCGTTACAAAATTTGAAGGGATTATCAGTCACGTTAAAAATAATAGATGATTAACTTTGGTGAATATCCATCCGTTTGTTTGTCTATCTGCCTCATTTTTCTCAGTGTCATAATTCAAAAAGTTATGGACAAATTTTCACGAAATTTACATGAGTTGTTAGGTATATTATGAAGAGTAAATGACCAAATTTTCGTGATGATTGGTTGGTTCGTTCGTACGTTTGTCGCTGAGTTTGATTTTATGCTTGTAAACACAATAACTCAAAAAGTTATGGATGGATCTTTATAAAATTTACAGAACATGTTAGTAATGCTAAAAGACATAAGTAGTTAAATTTTGGTGTTGATCTGCTTGTCTTTTTGTGTGTTTGACTTACAGTACGTTTGTCATAATGTTTTTTAGCAGCATAATTAAAAGCAAATTATGAACGGATCTTCACGAAAATTACAGGAACTGATAATACTATCGAAGGCATAAATAACAAAATTTGGTGTTGATACAGAAAAAAAATCATTGTTTCAGAACCATTTGAATTTTTTGTTACCGTTGCCTTGCTTGGCGGAGGGCTGCGCTCTCAGAGTGTTCTAGTTATTTTTCTACTACAACTATCATCGTTTAAGCTTCCGTTCCGTACTCAAAGTGTTTGCTGCATCCAAATTGAGGAAAAGAGAAGATACATGTAGTGCGTCCACTAATATGTACAGACCATCAACTGCAGTAGTAACTGAGGAAAGAAAAGGAAGATTACAAAAAGGATTTCCAGTAGGAGAGGCGCAGAAAGAACGAAAGAAGCAAAATAAAGGAAAACTATGACCCGTGAACATCACTGAGCTACACTAGCGAACGGGTTCCGGTGCAGGAACAACCTAAATAACCTTATTAGATGTAGCATATGGCTTATCTTGTGTCCACATCAAAGAGTACCGACATATGAAACGTAGCAACGTTAGAGGCTGAAATATAATGCACAAACTATAAAAACTGACATTAAAAAATATACCAAAGCGGCATAAGTAGGCTAAATTTAAAAGAATGGACAATATAACGGCAATTGGCTGCTAATCGATGATTTCGAAAGAAGAAAATAAAAATATTACATTAGAGCAATATGCATTATTAGCGTACTCAACCATTAAAAATGACGGCGATACATTTGTGACGATACTTCTTCCGTAGCTATCCTTTGGGAATAAATTTCGTTACAATGGATGCATTATTATCATTGCTAATTGAACTAAGTTTGAAACTATTATCGAGCGGTAGAAAAAATGGTCTGTCGAACAGGTAAGCAAGAAATATCACTAAGAATATAAACTGTATCTGTATATCTTGGATGCACACTCCTGTTAATTCAGTCTAATTTTTACGCTAGAATAACAATATTAACTGTGAAAGGAAAGACTATAACGAATTTTCCTAGGCACCTCTTCGTCGTTCGCATTCGTGACCGAATATCGTGCGATGGCGGCAGCTAATTTTGTAGCAGCTACACAACGAACTCTGTGCAATGAATAGAAATGCATTTCAGATAAGCAGCGCTGTGTGTTTCTAGATCAAGCAAATATTGTTCTGCACCAGAGGGACACAATCACTATGTACAGAACTAGAGAAGCACTCGATCTGAGAGCTCATACCTCCGCTGAGAAAGGCAACGCTAATTAAATATTCAAAATGGTCCTGAAACCAGGACTTTCTCTTTATTGTCGCAAAAATTTGGTCATTTTTACCTTCTGACATTTAGAACAGTTCCTGTATTTTACTTAAATATCCGTCCGTAATTTTTTAGTCATGTCCTGACAAACGCAAAGAACAACATATATATATAGTCAAGCACTATATGGACCAAACACTGGACACTAAAATTTGATCATGGCACATATATATTCACATTTCTACCAATTTCTGAACATTTCATGAAGATCCATTCATAATATTTTGGGTTATGTAAATGAAAAAACCATAGATATTTCCTGAAGATCCTTACATAAGTATTTGGGTTATGTTACTGATAACTACAAAAATAAACATAGAGACAAACGGAAACAGACAGATCATCACACAAATTTATTCAGCTGCTCTTCGTAATATTCCCAGCATTTTTTGTAAATTTCATGAAGATCCGTCCGTACCTGCTTGAGTTATGTTACAAAAAAAACAGGCAGACATGTATACAAGCAAATCGTTAAGTAGACGAACAGATCTTCACCAAAAGTTAATCATCTGCTCCTCTTAACATGCCTTACTTTCCATGGAAATTTCATAAAAATCAGTTGATGTTTATTTGAGTTATCCTGGTGACAGCCAAACAGTCAAATAGACCCCGATAAAAATATAAATTCCTCACCGGAGGTAATTATATTGTTGAAATATACATATTAGAAGAAATGGATAAATACATCAATAACGAGTTACGATTAGCCCACTACTGTATATGTCATTTGTTAAACGTAATTAGAGAATAATCATTGTATTGTAAGCATCAATGCATATTTATGTTAGAAAAGTAACCAATTTTAAATTCAAGATTAATAAAACAAGTGCATGCCAGTAGTATTTACAAATCCCTGTTAATATGCAAATTCGTTGCTGAACTTCCACCCCCCCCCTCGCAGTATCTCATCAACCTTTAATGAGTAGAAACAAGATCTTAAGAGTTAAAAAAATATGAATTCGTTGCTCAAAGTTCATTTTTCGGCTTGCAGTATCTTCATAGGTATGTGATGAGTAGTAACGAGTCACTAAGCTCTTAATATTCCAACAGAGTCCAAGTCGTATTTTAATGTGATCATTTCCGGTAGATAATGATATCCTGCCTACGATAAGGATTAAAGAGAAACAAAACGATGCAAGGTATTTGGAAATCGTGACAGCTTGCTATCCTGGTAACCAGGAAGCAGTAAACTAAGTCATGTCGGTCTTCTACACGAAAGTTGTTGCGAATAGAACTTACATTAATTACTGCACGTAGCATTAGAACAGTGCCGCCTTCGATGGGAAGTGGCTTTGCTTGAGGCATAGACCGTAACAGTACTTGACTCTTAGGTCTGACGCTGGCGGCCAATAGTCTGCAACGGAAAAATGGGATTTTCAATTCTAAGTTACCCAACATTTTTCTTGCGGAGAAAGTATCTTGGATACGGCGGGGACGCACTTGGGTGCTCGCCTGCATGACCGTGTTTGGACATGTTCATTATGGCTCTTGAGAAAATCCCATTCTCCCATTTTGGCCGCCAGCGTCAGAGGCCACTTTTGGACCTAAAAGTCAAGTACTGTTGCGGTCTATGCTTGGGGTATTAAACTCTATGCTTGGTTAGAACAGAGAGATATATTTAGAGCTGACCTTTTGAAACTGAAATGCCATTGATTCTGATATTTTTAGCTACGCCTCCTTAGAACATGCAGAGTTAAAGCGGCGAGGCTTTGAAACTGAACTGGCATTGACTGAAGACTGGCTGGTCGTACAGGCAGTTCTAGAGCCCTGAAGCTTTGAGCTCGTTCTGGATCCTGGAATCGATTACGGTGTTTAGATTTAAACATGTTTGGTGGCATGTAGTATTAGAGTGACTTCGAAATTAAAATATATTTTTTTAGGAAGGTAGTTATATTTGTAACTGTTTAGAATAGGCTGTTTTAGCTTAAGTAGTGAGGAAACAGCTAAGCCCAGCTATTTTAGAGGCGCTTTGCAAAAGATTATGCAGGTGGAGTACATTCTTATTACACAACAAAATCTCGTAAGCTCCATTACGTCGGGGTAAAAGTACTCTTGAAATGTATGGGTTGTTGTGAAATGGCTACTTATGTAGAAGAGGTTGGAAAGCTACTAGTACTCGCAACTATGATCTTTCTTCGGAACCCAAAGATATTTCAATCCCCTGTAGTATAGTCGATACAAAATCCTATCAGTGAGAACCAAAGCAGTTGGTTCAAAACTTTGAGTAAATAAAGTTGGTAATGCAAGTAAAAATCTTAATATTTTACTTTATGTAAAGCAATACAACGGAATGTTACGAATAAATAAATGGAACTGTGCAATGGAAAAGCATTAGAATAAAATAGCTTTGATGCAGCAGAAAAAATCTAGACTAAAAAGCCTTAGCAATACTGTACATCAAAGAATAGAAGCTGAGAGGACTTTGTAAAACTGAGTGTCAAACAGTTTAAATTGAGATGCCTTAACAGTACTGTTCATTAAAAACTATAGAACACAAATGCTATATTCATAACTATAGAAAATAAAAACCAAGCTAATGAGAAGGTAATTTTTTCAAGAAAACCATGGGGCGAAATGTACTGAGGCCATATCCGAGTTAGAAAAGAGATGGTGCATGAAGAACCAAGCATTGTATGAGCAATATTGTACAAATCGTTTACAAAACAGAGAAGCTAAATAATGAAAGTACTGATGAAACGTGGGTATCGTAAGAAAAAACAGTGCAGAAAATGTAATAGGGTACGTAGCAAGAAGAATGACTCGTGCTTCAAGAACTAGCCTAAATAAACAATATGGAAAGTGGTTAGGCTGACTACAAAATATTGGAGGAAATTACCAAATCGGTGTCCTGCCAAGAGCAATTGAAAATGTAATAAAACATACATTTCTAACAGGTAAAAAATAATTGCCCATCATGAAGAATATTGCACAAACACAGGAGTGATATCTGGGGGAAAACGAAACAATTTGAAAAAAAAGCGATGACAGAGCAAAAACGGTGTTTAATATGTAGTATAGCATAAAATGTGATGAAGATTAAATATCTGTGCAGTAAGAACCGCTCTTTAAAAACTATGAAAAAGGAGCCAGGAAAATAAAGAAAACTTTAGTGATAATAATAAAATCTGATTAAGCAGTGATCTCGCAAGACCAGTGTAAAAAATGTAAAAAAAATCTGAGTAAACAATCTTATATAACAACTAGGCGGTGCGCCAGAGTGTAAGATGGGTTGTTCACACGGTGCAGTGTGCGCGTGTTTGTAAACAATGGCATTTTGCGGCTCATTAGCGGCACCATTGTTTACACCAATAAGGAAGACTAGTGTAAGCTGCTCGGTTGCTATTGTCACACAAGAAAATTACCACAAAAAAATCGGTTAATAACTGTATATGGATTTGATGGCATGCAGGATTATTAACAAGGAGTATCTGTTAACCAATGGAATTTGCAAAAAGGCGTTGTTTGGGTTCTTTAAACAGTTTAACGAGTGTTTAGATATAAGGTATACTACAGCGAGTGGAATGTGTAGTCTTATAGTGCTAATTACTGAACGAGGTTCTTGCTAATAGATAAATATTTGAATAGTTGATCTCAGTTAATGCGTTCATTAGTGACTGAGTCTTCACATACTTGTCAACTTTCAACTTTAAATATCGGAAAGTTTGCAAGTTTAGTGAAGAATGTTGCAGCATCATCAATGTTTTTAGGTCGATGTTACGTTGAGCTTTAGTAATTTAACTTTATGCCAAAGTAGTGCATATGAATGCATTATTGTTGCCAATAACTTAGTAGAATTGCCATTAACTTCTATAATAATGTACATTTACAATGAACCACATTATGTAGGTTAGCTAAGGAGTGCCATTCCGTGCTCAAGGATAACGAATGCTCCAAAACGGAATTTCATTCCGGAAACCGTTGTTGTCTCGGCGAGGAAACACAGCAGTGCTTATGGTTCGGTTATTAGAATGACTGGTCAGTAAATTATGAAACATAAAAATAATGGTTGTGTGGACCCTGTACAAAAAAATTCTGATTATTGCAACCAAACTTAATTTAGGAGTTTGATGCGTTGCGATTAAATCAAGTATCATTTAACTAAATAGAGGGGACGTGATACTTCACCATCTCCTAGTGGTCGAGTTTATTAGGGCTGAGTGGCGGCTGACTCGCTCGTTATCTGAAGGCAGGCCATGAGTTCTATTCCCGAGGCAGGGAGGAAAGTGTCGACGCTCAGTAATGCAGCGTCAGCGTTTCTGACATTTATAGCCTTTGGAAGCACTGGCCAAATTGTTAGGGGGGCGCACTTGTTACATCAAGTCTTCCATCTATGACGCCATATAGCTCGGACATCCTGCGGTCGTCTGCAGCCGTGCACTCCTCTCAACCCCAGTGGAGATTTATCTGCAGCACGAACGAGTTCCTGTGGTCTTCCTAGTTTGAGATGAGCGTCTAAGGCCACCTTACCTTTCCCTTTTATCTTTTTTCTCATTAACCAATGCACGGCCCATAACAATAAATCCTTTAAACTGACTCAACTGTTGACAAAATTGTCAGTGAAAGATATTTATAGGTTGCAGGTACATTTCATTGCAAGCCATACACAAATTAGATACCTATCGCTAACACCAAATGCTAAAAATTTTCAAGGTATTTTCGTCGAGCAAAATTTCAAATGTACCGTACGTACTTTTTTCTAACCATGCGTCATTGTGCTGCCTGCATCTGCATTCGGTCGCGTGAGTCTGCAGGCTTTAAAATCAACCGTGATAGGTATTTTTTAAAGAATTCCTCTTAGCTGCATTTCGTTCGTCTTGGGGTTATACTAGCGCTTCATTTGGGTTTCATTTCTCATCTCTTGAAAAGCTGGTATGGAGTTTCAATAATGATAACGGCTCAAAAGGGAGCGTTTGGAACTACGTAGCTTTGAGCAGCAACACTATGGACACTATGGAGGCTTCAAGCTCTGGAATATCACAGTGTTTCACCATGGAGTAACATATTGTATGAAAGGCCAGTAAAACAATTATATAATTACTATATAATAATTGTCGACTCAGCGGACAGCTTTTCATAATTCATTAAATTAATGTAATTAATATAATTTGTGTAATTACTCTAGTCAAGAGATTAAGCATTGAAGATTATGCTGGATTGCATACAGAAAGTAAGTTCTGAACGTTAACTCTTTGGTGCATCAAATAAACATCACTTTGCTTTGCACAAATACATACTACATCATGTAAAGTCAAAAAATGTATTAAGTAGGCGGCATGAAAGGGTTAAATACGTATGACTATGAATACTGAGACCATTAATGCATGCTAATGGGTATTGGTAGACGCGATATAAGATTCAAATGCGATAGCACGAGTTCGTAACTCTCTCTCTCTCTCTCAATCTACCTCGTATCGCGGATCATAGGAAAGCTCTTCCTGTTATGCCAGCGACTAAAGCACAAAAAACGATAAAGATAGGAATTAAAATCTCTTTGTCCCATGAAAGTTGCAATTAGCAGGGATAATAGAGGGCTTAGTGATTTGCATGGGATTTTTGCAGAGAACTTTTCCCACGGGCGACGCGTCTACTTGTAATAGTGCCAGAAGCATCCCACGAGTAGATGGAAGGTCAGCGTTAAATAAACCAGTAGTTCGCTAAAAGACTGGTCATCTTGGTCGATAATTGTCTTTGGGATTTTAGATACTATAAGGATTCAAATTTAGTATGATGTAAGTTGATAAGTTTACTCAGCAGCTTTAAAATCGGCACCGATTCTAATCTTATCCTGGAAGATATCACCTAATCCTCGAAAGAATAAAGTAATAACGTATGATGAGGTATCAGGGGGAACTACGAGTTCAAAAGTAAATTATTAGAACAATGTGAACAAAGTAACTGAATATTATCTTCACTAAAGCTATGGGTTAACCTTATTTAAACATTCGTGCTACTTTACTATAAGGTTTTTTGTCTACGTGTATTTCTACGGGGAACCTATCATTTGTAGCGAGGTAACACAGTCTGGTACTTGTAGGATTAAATTATACTGAAGTTCTAGACCTACATTAGCGACTGAAACCACACTCGAAGCCAAGTTTTCTGAAGGGCAAATTGATAATATTATAGTGAAGGTAAAATAAGCTTCATAGATTCATATTACACAGCCTGTTAGTCAGAAGAACAAATGAAGTTTATGCTTTCTCAATATGCAACATTTACAGCACTATTTTGCGTTAAAATATTACGTCCAAAATGCATACACGACTTTCTTTCGGTATATTATTCCAAGCTGAAATGGAACAATCATGCCTTCTATATTTATGTCTTTTGTGCTAAGTCACATTTACCTATACGGCCTCTCAGTATATCGGGAATTTGTAGGCGATTACCGGCAATAGTTGGATGCCGCCTTAACACGAATCGGATAATAGCCTGAGAAGTTCCGATATAGGAATGTGCAAGCACCAAATAGTGAAAGATAAAGACCTATTCAACTACAATGCCACGTGGCGTACGACCATCACCTGCAGTGGGAGAGGAGGCGAATTTTAGCGCCGTCATTTTTGATGGCCACCTTACTCTAGAGTTGCGGCGTTTTTCATATCTAGGTTAACCCACCTGACTCCCTGCAAAAAAAAAAAAAAAAAAAAAAAAAATGTGAATATTGCTCAACTCCTTCTCTCTCTTTTTTGGTAGACCGACAAATATACAAACAAATATACTTATATCTTTAACAAAAATATTATTCACTCACTCTTCGCTTCGCTTGCGGGTGGTTACTAGAACTAAGGAACATTTATATGTTTTACACTTTCTTAACGAACTTGTTTATGAAACATGTAAAGGTATTGACTCTTTAGCGTATACTGTACAGTCAAATAGTTTGGACATTATCGTACTTGGTTACCTATATTATAGCTCTTATTGACCAAAGAGCTCGCGTACCTGGGTTGGCCTCGAACTTGCAATGCAAGGAGTGAGAGCTGCGACCGTAAGCATGCTGCTACCGTGGGTGAAATTTATGCATCTTTAAGGTAACCGTGATACGACTTAGGAAGGAATCAACAGGATAAAGAGTCAAGTTGAAATTTAAGCTACTATTGCACGCAGGTCTTTTTAAGAAGATTCATTGCTTGATTTGATTTTTGACCCTTCGTAGACATGATACGAGTCGGAGGTTATCATAATTAGGGAACAATGCTTTTGTTCTGTAGACGTTCAGTATGTACCTTCAGCATTAGATAGGAGAAAATTAGTATGATACTGGTCTGAGATATCACTGAAAAACAGTGCTTTTGAGGTGTGGAATTTCCACAGGTTTCAGCTAGTTCTTATTAGTATTGATAGTGCTTTTCCTACGAGAAATAAAGACTTATTTTAGCCAAGTTGCGTTCTTCTACCACACGCTTTCTTGGTCATACAGAAGAGAGCCTCTGTAGCGTAATAGTTTGATAGGTTAACAACGAGCCCAGAGCACAAATGCTTGCAGCTTTTCTTCTAAATTATACAAACGGATTTGGCTTCTGGTAGAAATATCATTGCTTGAAACATCAGGCAAAGTCGAAAGTTAGGGAAGCAAAGTTAACCATTCCATAATTCAACTAAGCACCTCGTTTTTCAAAAACTAGCATAGTATTCACCATTTTCAAATGGGTGCAGTGAGCATCAATATATAGCATATCTTAACAAACTAAAAAACTGCAACAGTACCCGTTACTAGATAATTCGATACGACTGAGGTGCAGGGAGCTGATCGACAGCAATTCCGCGTCCATTCCTACGATTCCTACCAGTAGTATTCGGTGTAACATTTCAGAGGACGGCAAAGAGAAAATGTTTTACTGAAGTGAAACCGGCCGTGCTTGCACTCTTCAACATTGAAACGAAAGAGAAGTCAATCATTCTAGGGCAAGGACGCCAATGCGTGAATGGCAAAGTGGTGCCGTGCAAATGCGTTGCCGTTATTTTGACGAGAGAAATTAAAGTAATTCAGTAACAGTTGTCGTTCAAAGTTTGACAAGCATTAAATATAACATCTTCTGGAGTACTTGCTACTTTTTCTTATTTTTAATGTATCTCTTTTATGAGTAATAATGGAAACAATTTCTCGAGCATTTGATTAATAATTTTAAATAAAACCCACACTTGATATTTTGCCGAAGATATAATTTTCTTTGAATGTAATATAATTCCTCTATCAGCCCAATTAATGTTTTTCCTTCACAATGAAAAAAAAAAAATTTATCTTCCCGAAAATAATATCGCAGTGATGCATAAAAAAAATTACAGGTATACCGGATGACCCTCTACCTGCGGTAGGTGATGAATGATTGAGTGTAATAAAAAATCGGGCTAAATTCTCTGAACCATCGAAAATGCAGTTAATTGTTTGTGGGTCTCCAAGTATACCGGTGTAAAGGATAAATTGGGACATGTTGATTCATGAACTTAAGATGATAAATTTTTAATTTTAAACAAAAAAAAAAGAAAAATCCCAGACCTCTCTTGAAATAAAAAGGATATTATCATTTAAACAGCTTCAATTTATTCTTTACACCCGGTATATGTATATATTTTCTACACTTCAACACTCCTCTGGGCTTCTGGCCATGCAGCATCCATCTGCAGCACGAACTAGTGCAGTCAAGACGGCTTTACCTGCTCCTTTTAGGGCTAATTGTGTAGTATGGAGCTGGTACAAGCCAATGTTGGCTGCTTATTTAACTCAACATTAACTAGAGAATACTTATCTTTCCTACTTGAATATATACAATTTCATACTCTAAAAATACAAAAGTTTCTATAGCTCTTTATAACTGAATTGTCATCTCAGAGAACAAATGGGACCTTATTGGCAGTAAAATGATTTTAGCGGAGCTTGACCATTACCTCTTACTGTTTTTAGTACAGGAAAAGCCTATTATCTTCCTGAAGTAAATAGATGAGCAGAGTAGGTCGAGGTACTGGTCAGTGATGGCTGTGTATCAGCCTGATGAGTGATATAACGCTATGACTCTCAAAAAAATTAAGCGTAGAAAAAGTATATCTTTCTGAAATAAAGAACACCAGAGGTATTGGATGCTGGACCATTATTGCCCTCAGTATTTTTAGCATAGCAAAAACGTATCTTCGAGAAAAATATAGGCGCAGCAAAGGTATTGGCCAGTATTGGCTGCAGATCCAGCTATAGCTGCTGGCCCACTATCGCTCTCATCTGGCCGCGCGTAAGAAACGAAGTTACGGCCCAAACATTGAGCTTAGACGGTTGTCTAATAAATATGCTTCGTAATGCACATGTGCTGCTCTATCTGCTCTGAATAAAGAAAAAATAACGGCGCAACGTTCCAGAGAACTAAAAAAGAATAGAGAAATATGCGAGCAACGGTAGAGAGCGTGCGTGGGAACATAAACTGATAGGAGAACTGCATGAAAAAACAAGGTTGTGCACGATATGAAAGCATACGTATTTCAAACAGAGGGAATCTGATGCAGTAGGTAGATAATGAAAAGTTGGTTTCCGACAGCAGGACTTACATTTGCGATGAAAAATAGTCGTTTATCATACAAAGAACAATGTACACAAGAAAAAGTTTTACGACAAAATCCCAAAATGGAAATCAGGTTTTAGCTATAGCTAAACAATTTCGCTTGTCAAATAACCACCACATATACACGAGAAGGCAGTTTGTGACAGATTCATAAATTTATATTTTTTCTCAAAGTAAAGGTTGAAGCAGCAGGAATATCGGCCCAAGAAAAGTTTCTTGCAGTAGAAAAGAAATACTGTATGACAGCTAGAAACAACTACTTGCACGAGAACCTTCGTTTCAGCATGAATATGTCTAAATAAGAATGCAAACGGAAAAAAAAAAGAAAAAAATGCTGGTCACCAACACTACTGTATCCATTCACAAGTCAGTAGTTTTCGACAGGTACCCGAACAAGAAGTAAATTTCTTGTAGTAGAACAGCAGTTTCTTTGGTCAACGCTAGAAATCAAATTATTTCCGGGATATATCTGAACTACAGATAAATTCTGACAGAAAATTTACATCTACAAGCGAAAAAATTACTGGAAGAAGGAATCAGTTGTATGCGGCTCTAAGATTTACTAATCAAATAGAAAACAGATGCTTGGTATACAAAACAGCTACCAGAGAATAGAGAATAATGGCATGCTATAATTAAAAGTTTGCGGCTAAACATAGTGATGTACATCTCATATAACTCTAAGAATTACCAATTTGTTGAATAGCTAATGTCACTTGTTCTTGTACATATTGCATACTACACCTGTGAAGTACCACAGGCGTACCTATATTTACTGCATTCGTAAAAATAAGGCTTTTATAGCGACATCCATAGGGTTGCGTCATTTTAGGTTGCGCTTACTTAGATTGCATGTTAGGCTTGCAGTTCACGTATATCGAAAGGGGAAATTTATAGATTATTGGACTAAAGCTAATATCATAGAACAAATATACGATTGTCGACAAATTTCATAAAAAATCTTAACGTTTCGGGAATTTAATTTCCCATCTCCAGAAGTTTAAAACTGACAAAGGATGAATTATCCGAAGCCACCGCTACAGAAGGAGTGGGCAGGCTATGGTCTTCGGGCCATATCCTGCCCATTAGTTTTTACTCTGGCCTGCAGAAGATTTTGATATTTTCGATTTTTAAAACTATTTACGCGCTTACTATAAGTTTTGCTCTAAAATTGCGTAACCGCAGAAATTTTTTATCATTTACGCTTTTTTTATGTCTGATATGTATGCATCGGCCAGCTGCTGGCCTGCCCCCTTTGTCAATTTGGATTTCTTGTACAATTGACACCCCAAAATCTCACCTGTTCTGTTATCACCCAAAAAATCCCACCTGTACCATTATTGTCACCCAAAAAATCCCACCTGTACCATTATTGTCACCCAAAAAAATCCCACCTGTACCATCACCCAAACAAATCCCACCTGTTTTCACTTGTAAGAATTGTCTTCCAATATCTTAGGTTAGGTAAGGTTAAGTTAGGTCAAGTTAGGCTAGGCTAGGAAATGTTAGGTAATGTTAGGCTATGTACTGTTGAGTTATGTAATGTAGGTTAGGTAATTTGGTTAGGTAATGTTAGGTTAGGTAAAGCTTTGTTAGGTTAAGTAAGGTTTGGTTAGGTTAGGTAAGGCTAGGTGAGGTAAGGCTTTTTTTGGTTAGGTAAGGATATGTTAGGTTGGGTAAGGTTAGGTAAGGCTAGGATAGGTTAGGTGAGGCTAGGCTTTGTTTGGGTAATTAGAAGTTAGGTCAGACCCTCTGTACAATTGTCCCCCCAGTCTTTCCCACCTGTACAACTGTTACCCCAATATTTCTCACGTGTCAATTTCGACGAGCCCAGGTGGCTCCTGAGTTAAAAAGTTTACCCCCCCCCCTGTCCTAGTGTGATCAGATAAATGCATATGGTCATATGGTTTTCAGATAGAGCACCATTCTATAATATTGCTCCGTACATCTATAGAAGTGAATAAGCATATGTTACTGAATGAAAATGACGACCCATCTTGCTGGGGTACAGCAGGAAGAAATACTTGAGTGGTTCTTTATCAGCTCATTCGCAATGCCACTCAGGTAGAAAACCCGTAAAAAAGTTACTCTACCGCAAGGTTTCGGATCTTTAAAACTTTCCAAAAGTTTTCCTGTTCAATGTTATAACTTTTGGGGGGGGGGAGAAATTACGAGCCTGTCGAGCGTGTCGGTCACTATTTTGTATGAGAAGTATTTTCCAATTGGGTATTTTCAGCACTGGGACTTTTCCAGTCGCTACCGTTGCTAAATTATCGATTTAAAAGTTGCATGTTACTCGAAAGAAACCGCGACAAACCTGGATATATCTGATAAAATTATGGCGCTATGTCTACATGCACAACGGTAGGTGGCGAACCCATTGAAGATGTAATGGAAAAAGCTTGTTGACCATTAAGCATAATGAACGGTAGATGGCGATTTTGAACAAAACATATATCTACATAGCTTGTGTTAATATGACAACTCTGTTACAGCTTAGGAATGCAGTGCAGGGACACATTGAATAAACTTAAGGTTAACAACTATAAATATAGAATTACTTATAAAGTTGATTTGTCGAAGATATTTGAAATTAACCTTACGCTTATTACCTGTGGGTATGTGGGTATAATATTTTATCAAGAGTTTATGATCAAATTACAGTAAAAGAACTACAGCAAAATATATGACAACTGATTTTTGAAACGTACTTAACTAATCTGCGTATAATTTATTGTCGAAAATACTTCCCATGATGTGCACTTTTCCTGGGACTGAGTACGATTTTGAGTTGAAATAAATTAAATTTTAAGCCTTGGAGGCATCAGTTACGCTGAGCAAAAGTTAGGATGATAGAGTTTGCGGTCTGAGGAAGTTTGCAACTGCCTCTCGAGCAGCTAGAAAAGTTTGCGGAAATCAATAGCCCAGAGCGAGCAAGAGAGATATTGGTCTGTAAAAGATACAGCAGAGCTAACAATATTAAAGTTTGAAACTGCTTCCATGTGGCACAGAATTTGTTGTTATTACCCGGCAATATTAGGCTTCGCTGCAGAAGATAGATGGAGCGATGTATTTCTCCACTAATTGAAGGTTTCCAGGTCTTAATGCTATTACACTCCATTTTTTTACTAGATCTCTCGCCATAGAAATTGAAAAGATCAGGAAATTCCCCATTTCTAATATTCCCTGGAAATTTGTTTCATTCATTTTGATAAATGTAAGGAATAAACTAAAAATAGAGAAAGGGTACAATTAAATTTGCATGTATCTCTCAATTTAAAGTTAATATAAACTGAGAGTTTTTTATTTTTGCAATAGTCCAAATGCTTCCGAAATTTGTACATAGTTTAATTTCTTTTCTGATACTCTGAGTAAGAAGATGTCGATAATTGTTGTCTCAAAGTACTGTGCTCGTTAAAAAGAAGATAATGTTAAACTTGAACATTGAAGATTCTTCTGACGAGGTCCAGGTCACATCATACACGCCGCCCACCTTGTGCATGCATGGCTGATGCCGCTTTCTGTTCCTAGTGGGATGCTATTCAAACTTCTATCCCCACATTGCACATAACCGCTTACAGATAACTTCTCTGGCCCGACCGCAAAGAAAAAAAAACGGTTTTGTTTGGTTTGTAGATTATTACTTTATTGCTGCTATAGTTATGCCGCTTAATAATTCTCTTATAATGTTCATGGCAGCAATACATGAAAGTGATATCACTGAGGGCTTTGGGTGTCAATAACCTTAGCATTTCCGTGAGTCAGCAAGCAATTAACTTTTACAGAACATTATGTTTTTTTTCTAGCAACTTGTCATAAAAGACTTTTGAAATGTTCATTCTTTCATTTTCTCTTCTAAATTCAATTCGAAATTTGTAGGAGAGTAACGGTGACCCTCACACTGCAATTTTTAAGTATAAAGTGCCGCGTAGTTCATTTTACCATACTCTGGCTCCTACCTACTCCATGACAACAATTAATTTCAGTCAGGCGCAGACTCTCTCTGTCTTTCTCACACGAAAAAATCTTCAGGCGCAGAGCTTACCAAGCTGTTATTTACGGCCAGACCTTCCTGTGTGTACTTAGGAAACGCTTATTGCCGCTGTCTCGCCGATGTAATGACGAGATAAGGAGAAAAATCTGTGATTGGCCCCTTGGCTGCTCATCACTCGAGACCAGTAAACAATCAGGGG
Source organism: Parhyale hawaiensis (assembly GCA_001587735.2). NCBI lineage: Eukaryota > Metazoa > Arthropoda > Malacostraca > Amphipoda > Hyalidae > Parhyale > Parhyale hawaiensis. The sequence goes on from LQNS02000226.1 coordinate 2,310,467, forward strand.
GTCAGTTGAAGATGTTAAGTATCGGCTATGATCTCTACATGCCCAAAACATCAGTTGTTTGAGGAAAAAATTTTGCATATTTGATAAGTATTTTGGAAAATAGGATTTAAAAGTTTCAGATGTAAGTCTCGATGTCAGTAAAGGCATTTTATGTAGGTAAAGAAAATCAATTTATAAAAGCATAGTAAAACAGTTTATGTCGGAAGAGTAAAGCATTGTAGGAAAGGAAAACTAAACATTCATTTTATGAGAGAAATGCTAAGCACTTTATGCAAGAAGAAGAAGAAAAAAATATCACAGCATTATATATAAATGGGAGCATTTTCTATCTACTTTCACATGTAAGTAACAACATTTCTACCGCAGATTGCGAGCAGAAGCGTGGAAATTACGTCAAATTCAACATGAAGCAGCTTCGAACACTGCAAAAAGCTACATCAACCATAATTATATAATCAAGGTGCGAGCTTCATACCATTGAGCTTAATTAACGCTATGTCCCTAAGAGACACTACTGCAGGAGCTATCCTACGACATAATAAAGGCTTACTCATTAATGAGTTAATTTCGTTCACAACAAACGCCGGTTCATCAATTGTTTCTCGTGATGTGAAGGTAAGCTCAGTCTACTCGTAGATACTGTAATAATTGAATTAGGGGGTTTGAAAGCAAATAATTAGCACGCCGGGTGTTGCAAAAACAAAGTCGATTCTACTTAACGTAATCTGTGACCAAGTACCGTATGCTGGCAGATTCGGCAATCAGGAGCTTGGGTTTTACGGAGGATAAAATAATACGGCTTACCCTAAGTTCCTGTAACTTGTCCCTAAAGTTCTGTAACTTGTTTTAATAAAGCTCTTTTAGCCAGAGCACCTGAAATTTTTACATAACTTAAAATTTAAGCAAAGCACTATTTTTCATATTTCATCTAGTTTTTCATATTTGAAATAAATTGTGCAACTTGAAACAAACTACGCATGGAACGTGAATGATTAGCAGCAATTAAGCTGCACAAATTTAAGCTAATATGACTGTATTAGAAGTTTTGAATCTTTCCAGTCGGCCAAAAATAGGCAAATGTTCATCTATCGAACTCTCAGTCGATTCAGAATTTGGATGAATTCAGGTTGTGCAAAAACTGATGTCACAAATGAGTCAGGACAAGTCTCAAGAAAGTTGTCAGGTTCAAAATTTCATGAAATCCAGGTCGCTCCATGAGAATAAGGGCTTCAGGGGTAAATGCTTCAAGAAAGTCATTAAGGAGAGTTGTGAAACACGGGAAATTGATAGTATGGCAGTCGGTTAAAAAATGAGATTACAAAAAGCAATGCACTACTTGATCGGCTCGAAAATTCGTAAAGTAATTACCTTCACGTGCCGAAACTTGTTACTGAAGAGCAAGTTCTCGAAAACAAAAATAGCAGAGTTGTAGCAGAAACTATCAGTCATAACCAGAGGGTGTTAGGAATGTCTGCCACGAGCAAAAACCCTCGTGGGTGTGGGCTGTGTTAAAGTATGTTCAAATGGCAAGACTCCCCGTGTTTTTGTTTCAAAAGAGGAAGTATCAAAGCTGCGACCAATAAAAAAAACCTATCCTTAAGCTCGTGGGAAAGAATTGTACCATGAATTGTTCAGCCGTTTCTCTTTCAGTGAGATACACAGCATGCATGAACTGTGAACAATTCCTAAGGTTCAAATGTGACATCACGACAATGTCAAAGACTTTTTGCCGAAGGATGAGTGGTAACTCTCAAGACTAATCTTATACAGTTGAACTTCAGCATCTGGTCCATATTGGAGGACAATTTCTATTGTACAAAATCTAATTATTCAGTACCGACTGTAAAAAAGGGTCTGGATTGTGAATGGGACAAAAGATCACATGACGTCTCGCGTGATCCTGTTGAAACTGTGCTAGGTAGAAAGTAACGAGGTGGATGTATTGAAAAAGTTTCTGAAGTCACAATGCTGAAAGAGTTAAGCAGATTTCGGGCGACTTGGCTAAATTACTTCGTTTTCCCTTTGTAAGAGAACTTTTGGGTCACCTTCTACATAATTTCCAGTGTACTGGCAAACACTGTACTCTTTCGTCTTTCAGGTAGCTCTCTTTTCTGCGACTTAGGGCAGTCCAGGGCCGAAATTTTTCTCTTTTTCATGACTTTAAGACACCTGAAGGACCGCTGGTTTCTTCGGTCTCATTTTGGGTCTGAGCAGACCGGGTTTGTTAGCACTAGACCTCATTACTCTGGGGCAAAGAAAACAAAGGATCCGAGCTCATAATTTTAACACGGTAGTGTCATGGTCGCGCAAGATAAGGTAAGACTCTCATATACCTCTTAAGGGTTGGAAATAAGCATTCTCTGAAGCCTCAAAGAAGCCTGGCAATTTGCCGTGCTCTAAAATGGTGGAGGTTGCATCGTAAGTGCAGAACGGGAGCGACCTAAAGAAGCGGTAATTGTAGGTGTGCGGAGCTGGCGATCGTCTTACTCATACTTTCAGCCGCACTTACTCATCTGCTCATTCTCCCAAACGGTGACTTGCTCCTGCCGGTTCTGCGCCCGATCACTGATAGTGATAGTATGATCTTCCGTCGACAACCGCAGGGGAACTATCTGATTTTTCTTTTTCACCGGTTGATCTTGAAGGCTATCGTACGATACGGTGGTCATGCGATGGTGCAGAGGTAGTTTTTTTTATCTCTACCTTTCGCAGTAAACTTTTCGGTACGAATAATATTAAATCAAACGGTAACTAAACGGTCCTATCGGGTGGTAAAGGGCTGAGGGTGGCTAGAAAAGAGATTGCTAGTTCTTATAAACCGATCGTAGTCGTACACTTTAACGTGCTTCTGACCTGGTATTAGAGTAACAACCGTGATGACAGAATTATTGGATGTTATAGATCAGCACCGATTGTGAAATTTTTGTTTATATTTGTATTGTTCTTGTTCTTGCTTCATATTTTTTATCTTTTCTCTTTATTCCAGCAAGTTAATATGAAGGAAATTGCTACATTTACCAGGGCTTGACAAAACTGTCGGGTATGTCACTATCGATAAATAGTGTCTGGCTATATGTAGTCACGTAGTGAACTGCCCTCTCATGTACGATTGTAAAATAGTAGTGAAATACGGGGAACATTATTATATTAAATTCAGTGCGGCAAAAAACGAAAATGTAGACCATAACATAATGGCGTTTTCGAAAACTGGCCATGAGAATAATGCGTGAGAGCTGTCGGTTAGATGAATGTGCTTTAGGGATTAGGAAAATTTGCGCTTTAGAGAAACAAAAAGAACTAGAGCACTCTGAGAGCGCATACCTCTGCCATGTGAAGCAACTGTAGCAAAAAATTAAAATTGGCTCAGAAACCCTAATTTTCTTTATATAAACTCCAAAACCTAATCATCTGTGCCTTTTCATATTATTAACAGTTTGTCCAATTTTCTTGAAGATCCGTTCTTAACTTTTTGAGTTATACTGTTAACAAACGTTATGACAAATATGAGTCAAACATACAAACGAACAAACCAATCTACACCAAAATTTGATCATTTGTCTTTCAACAATACTAACAACTCCTATAAATTTCATAAAGATCAATTCATATTTTTTGAGTTATTGTGCTAACAAGCATAAAATTAAAAACAGTGACAAACGAACGAACGAACAAGCAAATCATTACCAAAATTTGGTCATTTTCTTTTTGTTATATACCTAACAACTCATGATAATTTCATCAAAATTTATCCATAACTTTTTGAGTTAGAGCGTCGAGAAAAATGAGACAGACAAACAAACAAACAAACAAACGGATGGACATATCTTCACCAAAAGTTAATCATCTGCTCCTCCTAACATACCTAACAATCCCTGTAAAATTTCATCCAAATCGGTTCATAACTTTTGGAGTTATCTTGGTGACAGACAAAGAGACAAACAGCAGACAGACAGACAAACACGACGAAAACATAACCTCCTTGGCGGAGGTAATAAGTTAAAAACATAAGTTCGTCGAGTTTTTGAACATCGGCTTCTAATATCTCTTTTTTATTGGAAAGCCTCAACTGTCATACATTATTCTCCTGATACATCATATGTCGCCCAGCATGAGTGCCTAGTGTTACAGCATTTCACAGATGGTTTGTTTTTCAGAATGAAAATAAGCTCGGCTAAAGGCTTTGCAGCCCAAAACATTGGCTTCCATTCATCAATTGCAGCTATGACGGGAACCGATAGTTTGCTATAGCAGTAGCCCAGCTGGGCCGAGTTCATCTAGCCTCATCAAGACAATACAGATCGGCGTAATGCGGCCGGTGTCGATAGCTTGGAAGATAACTTGTCGAATTTATCGGCATTGTAGATACCTCGAGGCCATATGGGGCTGAAGTGTTCGGTTCCAATAGACAGCGTAAGCAGGTTGACCAAAGCCGTTGTTTTTCTTGGCAAAGCGGCAATTAGAGGCAGAGCGGCGCTGCGTAGAGGCTGATCACTGCTAGCGATTGCTTACCAGCGGGTGCTGTGATCGATCGAACTATGGCATCCATCGCTACGATTGTGGCTGGTAGATAGCGGTGGCAGATAGGGGGCACTGAAGGCAGATATTACCTAGGGTTGGTAGTGATGGTATTGGCATTAGTAACCGAACAGCAGTAGAAATAGAGAACATGAAGGGAGGTATTACTGAAAGGTATTACCGAAGGCCTGCGGACGGTAGCGATGGTATAAGCAATGGTAACGGGACAATAGTGGGGATAGAGAACTGTAGCTGCAGATTTTGCCGATGGACGGTAGTGATGGTGGGCAACGGTAACGGAACAGTAGTAGTTTTAAGGAACAGTGAGAGCAGATATTCCTATGAATGTTTAAGTTGGTTCGTTTGGAGACAACGTGCGACGGAACAGCAACAGTAGCGTAGCCAGGTAACAGTAGCAAACACAAGCAGAAAACTGCCACGTGCAAACAGTACTTGACTATGACTGAAGTACTACTGTAATGAATGATACCTCTTTGAAAGAAGCTGTAGAGATGAAGAGTTGGAAACTCAAGAGGGCCGAAAAAGGCTACACAAGAGTGGTAGAGGGGCAGGGCAACATGAGTGGTAGAGGGGGCAGGGCAACTAGAGTGGTAGAGTGGGCAGGGCAACAAGAGTGGTAGAGGAGGCAGGGCAACTAGAGTGGTAGAGGAGGCAGGGCAACAAGAGTGGTAGAGGGGGGAGGGCAAATAAAGTGGTAGAGTGGGCAGGGCAACAAAAGTGGTAGAGGGGGCAGGGCAACTAGAGTGGTAGAGCGGGCAGGGCAACAAGAGTGGTAGAGTGGGCAGGGCAACAAGAGTGGTACAGTGGGCAGGGCAACTAGAGTGGTAGAGTGGGCAGGGCAATAAGATTGTTAGAGGGGGCAGGGTAACAAATAGAGCAATATGTAAATTTGCACAAATATATTTATTACAGATGTGAAAATAACGAATGCTGCAATATATGCCTGCACCGTCAAGAGAAAGGCACAGTACTATGCAAACTACTTGTTTAAATATAGGCAAGTGCAAAAGTCATTTAATAACTGGAGGTGCAGAGGCAGAATACGAATTTCTGAAGGCCTTATTGGCAACCTTGGCCATGTCCGTTTTAAACTCAGGTTAGCATTGCAAAGTGATGCATTTTATGGAATGAGAAATGAAATTCAGACGGTCAGGTCGGCATAAAAAGAGGAATTGATTCCGTGCTGCTGACAACTTGAGATCAATTTCTCGAAAAATAAGGCAAGCGTTCAACCTACAGTAGATGAAGAGATTTAGTAGAAATTTAGCACAACTGCTGATATGGTGAGCAGCGAAGAACCCATTTTCCATGAATCTTTCTCGGTAATGAATGTGGTCTGAGAGACTAGTAAAAAAGTAACGAAAATATAACCTCCTTGGCGGAGGTAATAATTGTGTTACTAACCTATCACATCTTTAATATAGTATAAGTATGGACCCATATATTTAGTGAAGAGTAACGGAAACGAAGCTGTAGACTTAGAGGTTAATTGTGAAGAATGCCAGGTATGAAGTACGTACTAGTATAGTCATACATACGTGCACCAGGAATTGGTAGAAATCTGTGGAAATTGAAGAACGCCATTCGTAACTTGTGAGCTTAAGAATTGTAGATTCATTGTAATGCATTCAGTGCCTGTTGCAGAAGAAGGGCCAGTCATTGTACGTGGCTGAGGTGTTTGGTTCCACGTTCAACTATATGTATATGCGTCGGTCCTATAGCTCTCGTGTTAGTCACTTGGTGAAGAATTATTGTCCAACCAAGATGGTCAGAAGCCACGTAGATATTACAGTGTAAGCTTCAGATAAATGTTTCAAATTTCAAGAACTCCTCAGACTATGCTGTTCAACGTAGCTTCATTGTGATGTCGTTAATTTTGTAACAGTGAATTTGTGCTGGCGCTTCTGGAAGCAATAAATATTAAGAGGCTTAATTCAAGCTCAAGATTATCTTACCAACATCACAGTGTCAGTAGTGAGGTGGTGTTTACCAATAAAAATGTTCGCTAATAAGTTGTGATACTACCGTATATACTATACCTTACCTGCAAACACCAATCATTATGGTTTGAAACTATTGTGTAGGGAATTAAAGCCTGAAGAAAATTGCCAAAACTATATCAAACAAACTTTTTAAGGAAGACTGTGCTATATACAGCAGGTATAGGTCGGTTTCCGTGAGTTGCAGCGAAACCTGAATATTTCAAATGCATATTAAGAAATATGTCTAAATCACTGATTACCAAGGTGAAATGACAACATGTCAATGCGTTGTTAATTCTTCATTAATTCCATATGTGATGATGAAGCTCAGAAGCTTGATATTGTGTACAACACGAATAAGACTGTATGAATGTTGTTTGAACCTCAGCGTAGCAAGCAGTGCAGGGTTAGGCATACATTATTAAGCGGTGTGCAGTTATCCTATGTCCACAGCTTTGTGTATCTGGGACATCTCATGGATGAAAAACTTGATGATTGCGCAGACATCGGACGACAGGTTAGACGTTTAAATGCTACAGGCAATCGGATATTACGGCAGTTTTATAGATGCTCCCTGAATGTCAAGATTCAGCTGTTTAAAACTTATTGCTATCCAATATATGGTTGCTCACTTTGGGCCAAATTCACTAAACAGGCCATCAGTAAGTTGTGTGTTGCGTACAATGACATATTCCGCCGGTTGGTGGGTGTGCCCAGATACACAGGTGCTAGTGATGTGTTTGCGTCGTATGACGTACAGTGTCTCAATATTCTTGCTCGTAAATGTGCATNAGGCCAGCTAAAATGAAACGCTTTGTCTCAATCATACTGTACAAGGATAATCTGTTAAATTCTCTGTTCCAATGCAGTCAAGAGTTCTTTCTATCTCCTGTCTGAAATTGAGCTGCTCAATGCCATTCGTGTCTGCAGGTGTTGGCTGAGTGTATCTATTTATTCTCATAGTTCATGGCCACCAATATTCGTGACTGGGCCTAATTACTAGGTTGAATTTTGGCTACTTTGTTTGTACTTGTAAGCTTGTAAGCATATTTTGTGAACCCATTGTGTTCTTAATAAAAGTTAATTAATTAATTAATTAAACTACTCTAATGCAACTTTGTTTTCCAAAAGCGATTGGTGTCACGAATTTTTATCCCTATTGTACACGCAACGAGCCATGTACTCGTTGTGACCTCGTGTTCCCGTATCGTTCAGACACGTACAACAAGCGAGTGAAAGATAGCTTTTATACAAAAACTATCATTATTCAGTATTAGGGCAGAACTCTCAAAATTGTCGTTCCTATACTGAAGCACTCTAGCAATTAAAAAAAAAAATACCCTGCTCTGCATGAAAGCATACCTACCTCCTCTTTCTCCGATAGGATGCTCGTAACTTCACAGAATTATCATTCACTGCAAAAATGTGCCATCAGTTAAAAAAAATACTATTAACATCCGTACACTTCGACTCCCACAGATATAGTTTACTTGTCATTCACTTAATCAAATATGCCAATAATAAAAAATACTATTTGTATACATGCACTTCCCCTCCGACATAATAATGTTGTTCACTGCATCTATTCAAAATTGTCATGCACTTCTTTAAAAATGCCCTAAACATTTACAAAAGATACCATTGGCTTATGCTTACTTCCCCTCTCGCAGACACTGTGCTTGTGACCTGGAACCCTTGGTCCCAAATCACCCAGTCACGAATGCCAGATCCCGTGTTATTCGCCTGTATTTCTACCATCCACAAAGCACAGAACACCTTCATTAGCCCACCATATCAGTGACCCTTTTGATTAAGAGGTTCAAGTTACCATGAACTGAGTTGCTTTACTGGACTTGATGGCCCAGTGCGATAATGGACCTTTGCGTAGGATTGATGACGCAAGGTAATGTAGGCCTATAGGGTGATGGCGGTCACTGATTGCGGCGAAGTGGTGTTCGTATATGATGGTAAATTGAGATAATGGTGCGATTACAACTTGTGCTTTCCAACACCTTCACTGCAATATTTTATATATTTAGGTTTTTTTACTCTTGCCCACAAGACTGCGGTAAGTGTATTGAAGAAAAAGTGGATAAAGGTAGCTGACCGTTTGCGCTTTCTTTAGAATCACCATTGCAACGTATATATATATATTTTTTTTCGGGAACACGAATTGACGTTGAGGTATTTTAAAGCAGCTTCAGTTTTGGGCCTTCGAGTAATAGTGGTCATCTTCTAAGCCACATGTCTGAGTAACTAAGAATTATGTGGTAATACAACGTGATCTCAGTACTGAAGAGATGATCAAGCTTTTAGAAACTTATTACATAATTTATATTACAATTTTCATGGTGATTCTGTAAGTTCAATCTATGAACTCTTAATACACCCCTAAAGATTATAAAACAATTTTGAACCACCTATGTACTAAAATGTGTTAATTATATTTATTTCCCCACATGAATTTCACCTATATCAGCACCCTCTAAAATGCAGTGTAAGTTATAGTATGCAAAATTTCACCGACATTTACCAGCAAAAATTGGTAAAATTTGGACTTCAGAATGCCCTTTAAGTAATGTTAATATCATACATAGTTGATCATATCTTAATATTATATACTCGTGCTACGAGTTAACTAAATCTAGCTTTCAAGCAAACCAGCCGTACGCTTAGCACGTCTAGTGTCATCTTCAAGTAAACAAGTAACAAACGAACGTGCGCACAAACGTTGCAGGGAGACAAAGACATGAAAACAATGTCAGCGGGTGTCTTTATAGAGCAGCCCGGCAGAGGGCGTGACTCCGCAAAGCTGTCAACCTATTGAAGTCAACAGTGATGGGAGCACGACATGCTACGACTCCATCTTG
>LQNS02000226.1:2328145-2340820 GCA_001587735.2 Parhyale hawaiensis
ACACATCGAGTCTCGGTGTTGAAGAACAAGTGTGGTGTCTCCATGCTAAAATATGAAAGTTTCACGAGTCTGTCTGAAAGGCCTTGCAAAGCCGTGAAAGTTTCACGGGTCCAGCTAGTTAGTATTATTGTGTTCCTCGTTTTACCCCACACTTTGCAACTTTTGGATATGAATAACGAGTACAGGTATAGTATGTGGCATAACTGAGATTCAGGAATAATACTTGCCTCTATCAGTTAGGTTAGGCATCTATAGTCTAGATTAACATGCTTTTAACTAACCAAACCCCTTTTAACCAAAGCTAACACACACTTTGAGCCATGTCACATCTTTACAAGGGTCCGCTTGTCATACACTACTATTATATTTCTGCTGTACTATGTTTTCGCGTCATAGCGCACTTACCAGGCATTTTGTGGGTGAGAATAGGGTATACCACAGCGCATGTTAGCGTTCTAATGTTAAGAGACCTAAGCACAGATCGCAATATCAACCCGTGCAACAGGAGATGCCGGTGCGTGTATCCTTGACACATGAGTGATGACACTGCAGGGAAGTATTGCTCAGAGTACACACTGTATAAGAGCAGGGCAGTGTGCTCATTGCTGCGTACAATGGGGCAATCTCCCCGTGACGCGGCTGTGATGATCGTTTGTGGCATGCAACTTGACCGGTGCCAGGGCGTCTGTTTGTGGTATGTAATATGACCTGTGCCAGAGGAACAGTTTGTGGCATGCAATATGACCTGTTCCAGTGGAATTGATTGTGGCATGCATTATGACCTGTTCCAGTGGAATTGATTGTGGCATGCAATATGACCTGTTCCAGTAGAATTGATTGTGGCATGCATTATGACCTGTTTCAGTGGAATTGATTGTGGCATGCATTATGACCTGTTCCAGTGGAATTGATTGTGGCATGCAATATGACCTGTGCCAGAGGAACGGTTTGTGGCATGCAATATGACCTGTTCCAGTGGAATTGATTGTGGCATGCATTATGACCTGTTCCAGTGGAATTGATTGTAATATGCAATATGACCTGTTCCAGTGGAATTGACTGTGGCATGCATTATGACCTGTGCTAAAAGAACTGTTTGTGGCATGCATTATGACCTGGGCCGAAAGAACTGTTTGTGGCATGCAATATGACCTGTGTCAAAGGAATCCAGTACGGAATTGATTGTGGCATGCAATATGACCTGTGCCTGTGAAATTGATTGTGGAATGCAAAATGACCTGTGCCTGTGAAATTGATTGTGGCATACAATATGACCTGTGCAAGTGGAATTGATTGTGGCATGCAGCATGATCGGTGTCAGGCAACTGTGTGTGGAGTGCAATATGAGAAATAATGTTCTTGCCCTTAGCTTACTTGCTGTTTCGAGTTCAACTTTTAAGCGTTCGTATTTCATTAAGATTTTACTATTTATTCCCATCATATTCCCATCATACTAAACACAGAGAAATGTCTCTAACGGTCAGCTAATATTGACCTTTATAGAAGTCAATCTGATCAAGAATTTGATTACATTTACATTTTACTTGGTAAATATAACTTGAGAGTGTGGTATGATAAGCTTGCCGAGCCTGACTCTCTGGCTCTGAATAGTTATCAGACAAGTAAAACATTCTCTCTCTGCGGTGTATGCGAGGAAAAATCTATTGAATTAAATAGTGAGTTTGGTGTTATTTCAAAACTATAAGTATTCCTAGTTTGATGTTTCTCCAAGGTGTAAATTTTTATAAAGCCATACAAAGAGTATTATCCTTAAAGAATACATAATTCCTAATTCGTTGACAAAATCATTTGTTTCTTAAGGGCAATATTTAATAAGATGAAAAAAAATTACCATCAAGTTAGTACAAATTCTTGTACAGGAGTAATGCTTGACTAGACTTTCTCATAGAAGCAATTGAAATTGTACTGCAAAAAACCAGAGCTGGGACTACTGAATGAAATTCGGTATTTCGGTAGTACCGGCTGTAGTTTCATATACCGAAAAACCGAATCCTTACTGAATCTTCTACCGGTACCGAATGGATCTACCAAATGACTTTCTTTGGTAGATTCGAATTTCCCGCGCCCACAAAAGAAGCTTCTTAGTCCTCTATGACCCACCTTCCTTCCTGGAAGACATTAAAAAAATCCCATTAATTTTCGTTCAGTTGAGCTTTTTCGCGCAGTATTGCATTTCATTGAAGAGAAGAGACGTTGCGCTGTGAGAATTGGGCGTAGTGTGTCATAATGTTTCGCTCACTCAACTGTCACGTAGTGTGTCATAATAATGTTTGGCTCACTCAACTGTCACGTTCTTCCGAGCTTAGTGGAGCGTGAAGTGCCAGCGGATGATGTAGTTGAAGGCTTGAAATAGGTGTTCTACGGGCTCTAGAATGTATCAAAAGGCTTCTAAAGGTATTTCATATGTATATATAGATATATAAAAGGAGTTTTTTGAAATCTACCTGCCCAGTTGGCATGTTTCCTCTGTTTTATAGGCAGCTTACTGGCATTCTTACCCCTAAGCTAGCAATGATCTTCCGGTTCTTGATGCGGTTAGGAAATTTTCCCCGCTGTTGGCGTGCTGGGAATATTACTCCCATTCCCAAGGGTCCAGTGTCGCCCCATGTCGCCAACTACCAACCCATTACGCTGACGACCATTTGTCGAAAGTGTTCGAGAAATTGGTCTCTTGTAAACTTGGTCGTTTTGCTGAGTTTATGGGTTTGCTGCCTGCTGGTCAGTTTGCGTACAGAATTGGTTTGGGTTGTTGTAACGCCTTATTGTTGGTGCCACACCATTTACAGTCTGCGCTGGGTTGTCGGTCTGAGGCACGCCTTGTACAGTTGGACTTTGAAACGGCGTTGGACAGGGTCAACCACAGGGGTCTGTTATACAAGCTTGATGCGTTTGGTGTGGGAGGTAGGGTTCTGTCAATCATTCGTGATTTTGTTTTTGAGAGAAGGCAGAGTGTGTCTGTTGACGGCGTTTTGAGTGCCTCAGCTGAGGTGGACTCTGGCGTCCTTCAGAGAAGCGTGCTTGGCCTGCTGTTGTTCGTTCTGTATACTAGTGACAAGTTCTCTTCGCTGGAAAACACGATGATCAACTCTACCCACGATTCCACTTCGATAGCAGTGATACCTGCTCCCCGCATGCGTAACGCTGTCGCCCAGTCTCTGAATAGGGATTTGTCACGCATTAGTGCATGGTGCTCGGCCTGGAGAATGAAAATGAATGTCAGTCAATGATTATTAGTCGGTCTCGGGCACTTGTACCGCAGCATCCACATTTGCTTCAGGAGTCTAGCTCTTTGGAGATTCTTGGTGTTGTCATTGATGAGAAGTTTACTTTTGAGCCGCACATTATGTAGGCGACGGTTGCCACGTGCTTCCAGTAAGATTGGGCTCCTGCGCAAAGTGAATTCTTTGTTTGGTGGCAGTGAGGTTGTCCGCAGAAGCTTTTATGTGGCCTGTATTTGAGTATTGCTCACCGGTCTGGGCTTCAGCTGCTGACAGTCACTTACGTCTGTTGGACAGACTTGTTAATTCGGCCAGCAGGCTGTGCGCAGATTTTGTTCTGGTGAACCTGTCCAACAGGAGAAGGGTGGCCGAACTCTGTATGTTTTATAAGCTATACAATAATGAGAGGTATTGGTTGTATTCTTCTGTCCCGGCCCTCAAAGTCTAGGAGAATTACCCGTGCTGCTGTCGGTGCTTCGTACCCTGGTCTGTTAGGGTTTGGAACTCATTGCCGATATCGGCTTTCGGTTGTGTTGGCCTGCAGGCGTTTAAGTCGGCTGTAAATGGCTTTTGGTAAGACTTCCTTGAGCAGCGTTTTAGCTTCCTGGTGTTGCAAAATGCTTCATTTGGGTTATGCTTTCTTGTCCGTAGGGGCCCGAGCGCGAAGTTTTAATTATAATACCGAAACAAAATACTGAATCATTCTGTGGATTTTTTGAAAATCTACCGAAATACCGAACTGAATGACTCGTGTTCATCTAATGAATACCAATACCGGCGGTATCAAAAATACCGAATCCCAGCTTTGCAAAAGAACACTACAGTATTCATTATTGAGGGAAAATGTGTACGTGATTTTGTTTTGGAAATTCAGATTTTCCTAGCAATTTGTGTGTATGTTTGCGGCATGGTGGCATTTCCTAGCTACAAATTTCACATTTTTTCAGTGCAATGTGGAAGGGACAGAAAAAAATAAGCTTATATTTCTGCCTCCAAGCTTGTTCTATTGCTAAGGAAAAATTTGCGGTTTTATGAAATCCAAACTTCTATCCAAAAGTCCCATTCTACGAGAGCAGAACGCAATTCCAAATTTTATAGGATCATTCTAATCGAGCTCGCATCGGCAATAATTCGCTTTAATACTCCACCGGTAATGAGATCACATGCAATCTTTGACCTTAGATGAGGTTTGCCCTTCTTATTAAGGCAGTAGGATTTCCATTAGCACTTGAGAGAACGTTGCTGATTTCGGATACTTCGCGTTCTGCAGATTCGAAATAACCAGCGGCTTGGTGGCGCTCTTCTGGTTTCTTTTCTGGGAATATAGCTTGCTCCGTTTTGTCAAATTGGAGTAAAAAGGGCTTTTGAGGCATAGCAGTGGCTTCGTTTTCTTGAACAATATATATTTTGCTTATATACTTTTGATTTTATTGATGTGGAGAAACCGCAGCTTTGTTGGTGCAGTTAATTGTAATTTCATTTTTTTGGAATACAATTTGCTCATATACTTTTTGTTTGCTGATTTGGAGGAGAGGAGTCAAAGAGTTGTGGTGCAATTGTAGTTGAAGTTTTTTGAAATGAACTTCACTGATGTACGAGAAGAGTCACAAATTCCTGCTACTTTTTCAATAGTATTATTATTCAACGAGTAAGCTCATAATTTCTGAACATAACCGTCAGTCAAGCCAATGCATACTATTTGTGTATGATCTTTATCATATTTTTCACCTCCGGAATCCCAGAAAACACTGACCATCATCTTCTGAACTGATCGTTGCGACTTGAATAACCCAAAACAACGCACGAGAAGGGACTTTTTCGAATGGATCAACTTTAGGGATCGTTCTGATACAACAAGTTTCGTTCCTGTAGCGATTCCGCTTGTCGACACCGTGCGATCATAAAGTTTACTGAGTGCAAGAGATTGACGTAATATAAACATTGCCGATCCAGATGAACTCACGACATTCTTCGCTTCGATTTCAATAGAAATTTGAAGTTCTGCATCTACGACTGTCAGAACGTAGGTCACATTTTTTTCTGTTGTTAAAGCTGATGGTTTCCCCTTCCTTGGGTCATCATTGAGATCCTCTCTTCCATCCCTTAGTTGTTTTCCTCACTTTCAAACAGCTGTTTTGTAATAGGCAGCATCTCCATTCACTATCTGTAATCCAACGATAATTTTAGGTGAGTTCTAAGCTAATTTGTAAATATTTGACGTCTGCTCTCATTTTAGTTTCGTGATTTTCTATGTTCCTAAGAGCGTCCTTCTGGTAATATGTCTTATTGGAATAACAATTGGGGTACAAATGAGTGAAGTTACCTTGTCACCTAAACCAGTGTTGATGCGTGTTTGAACAAGCCCACTCTCAACCTATTAGATATTAGCTGAAGTTTTGACTCAGCCTGGTACATCGCATTTTCTGACCTGGCCTAATAAATCTTTTTCAGTACATATGTGGTTTTACTTTCTTGGAGTACATTTAGCTGATGCACTTTGTGCTGCTTCGATTTCCAACAATAAGTGTCTTCACGACTTACGGCGTAAACTAAGCTGCCCCCACGATCAGCCTTTTAGCATACGCTCAGCTCGTTCAGCGCCCGATGCTCAGTGAAAGTCGGTATCAACGATACAGATGGAACGTACTCAAGTAGAATGACTTAAGAGTTGAACGTTTGCTCATACGAAGTTAAGCGTACGGTGGCATAGTGTGGCCTCAGCATTACAGTGACAGAGCACTGCTACATTTGCACTATCAATGTTATATGCATCACTCATACCGCCCTTTCCCCAGACACCAGGGGTTCCCAACCACGACCCCATCATCTTCCCGATGGGGTGTAAGAAAGCCTTTCAGTGGATGCGATATCTTGTATCGTCAAATTTTATTCTTTATCCTCATTTGCGCTCGTAATTTGTAAAGAGAACATACATATTAAAAGTTTCCCGGGGGTGCCAGGGTTGGGAATTCTGTGGTCTACACCATGAGCGTTATCTTCACCACCCATGTTGCACCACCAGGTGCGCTCGATACCAGCTGTTACTGTCACCTGAGACCACCTGGGCCAGGTGCCGGTCAGGTTGCACGAAGCAAGCAGTCACACTCAGCTTACACTGGACGCGACAGGATACTCTTAGCTAGCATGGTTCCTATCTACACAACGCGGCCCGCAACGACGTTATTTTCAGTCTTTCATTCGCCGTTGAGGTTTCCCTTTACGTTAGCTTGCATATAAGTTAATTCGTACTGAGTGGGTAGTTCACCGTTGACAATATGCACTGATGGCCTCGAAAATCTATTTAAATACAGTATTTCGGTCAGTAAGATCCATCGTCTTTTAATTTCAGAGTCGAACTGTATTTGGTGAATAAATACTTTGGACTATCTCCTTGTTCTTTTATATCCTTCCAAGCTTATACAAGTTCTTTCTCTAAACTAAGTACTGAATTGACATCGGCTGAAAACTGTGCACTTGCTTTTATACCGGTAGGTCACTATAAATATTGATAGAAGAGAATCAATTTGAAGCATTTAGCCAACGTAAACTTTATGCTAGCCTATCTATAAGTGGAGTCACTTCCCGTAAAGGCTTCTTAAAGATCAACCTACTCATACATACACACTTACTTGTTCATCGATCAAACAACACACAGTATTGCGCATGTACATGCTTCACTCTGGTCCCTCAACATATTAAGTCACTTCCAGCCTCTTGCAGACTTCTTCATCTTAATCCATATGTCTTATAATGGAGATCATATCCAACAGAAACTTCATAAAACTTGGCCCACCCTTAGCATATCGAGGGCTTAGAGCATGAATTTATGTGAATTTTCGGCGAAATTGGGTTTTACTCACCAAGTGGGTGATTGTGAGGTATATTTTTAGTGTCACAAGTGTCTCTGCATATCTCTTCATGCCATATCTCTTCTTAATGAAGAGACATAGCACAGACACTTGTGACACTAGAAATATACCCCACATACACCCACTTGATGAGTAAAACCCAATTTCACCAAAAATGGACACAACCACTTCTGGCTCTAAGCCCTCGATATACTACACGTACTTTTCATTGTATTTATGGAACGCTAATCTCACAGTAACCCCACCAACTAAATCATTTACGCTTAGCAAATGAATGCGTTATCTTAACCTGCCTATGCGGGTGGTCACTTCCAATAAAGCCTTCCAAAATATTGACCTACATTTAGGACATGCCCGCCGAAACAATCTATAAGAATTGACCAGAGATGGCCATGTGTTTAGTTTCATTAGGGAACATGAGAGGCGTCTCTGTTGTGCCCTTTGAGTGTGCGACCTGCACCCCGTGTTAGCTATCTGGGGATACTTGATGCGGAGTTTATGGTGCGATTCTCTGATACAGAGTTGGTGATTATACTGGTGATGGAGTTGGAGATGAGGTCAGGCGAGATTTGTGTCATGTGAATTGGGTAANGACCTGCACCCCGTGTTAGCTATCTGGGGATACTTGATGCGGAGTTTATGGTGCGATTCTCTGATACAGAGTTGGTGATTATACTGGTGATGGAGTTGGAGATGAGGTCAGGCGAGATTTGTGTCATGTGAATTGGGTAACAAACATAGGAGTTATGGGAGTTGTGGATTAAGTGGAGAAGACTTTTTCTTTGTGGATCGGGTCACAAACATGAGAATTATGAGAGTTGTGAATTTGCTAAAGACGATCGAGGCCGATTTGAGCAATAACTTTCAACGAGGCCATTTTCACTAGAAGAAAACGGGACAAGATTTACACTGATATTCATGATTTATACTGCAGAAACCGGGCAATAAAAATAGGTTATTTAATTCAATATATAGATGCGCAGTTCTAGTGGAAACGCGACACGTAAATTACTGCATGTGTATTGCGTGTCGATGAAAGGTCAGGGGGTAAAATTTGATCACTTTAAGTGTGATTTTTTTTTTGTTTACAAACTGCCTGGAAAGTCTTGCAACGGGAACGTGTACATTGAGAGTAAAAAAGCTCATTTACAGGCTGGAACGTTAAACTCGGGAAAAAGGTGTGAGGTGTTCTGCTGGTGAGCATACATTCAATGATGAAGTCAAACCAGCCCTGTGCCATGTCACCCCATGTAGGTGGAACCACAAAACGGTGACGTAGTTGTGTAACATCGGATAGTGCCGTGAAACACGATTCGTAGAGCATTACATATACTGCTGTTTACGAAAGAAACTTTTATGTAGAAATCAAGGTATAACACCTGCCTACAACGTCTTGTGAGGGAGGATTAGGCACAGCATGTGGATACAGCGCTTCACTCTTAACTTAGAAATTTACATAGAAATATGGGTATAGTTCTTACCTGCTGTTAGGAAAAGGATAGTTATGAAGAGGACTCTAGCGCTTCACATTCTATCGTCATTCATAAACCAGGTGCAGAAATACGGAAATACACTGCATCCCACTAAACCGTCAGTTGAGGTGGCGGTGTAAATATACGGGTGTATTGGCGCTTCACAGTCCATCGGCAATTGAGAAAGAGATAAAAAAATACGGGTATACTTGGCGCTTCACAGTCGACCTTCAATCGAAAAATAGGTAAAAGTACATGTGTGTTTGGCACTTCAGTAATATTCATGGTCAGTTACGGAACAGATGTAGGAACACGACTATAACGCTCCACTGTCAGGTATGAAGCAACCGCGCCCTGCAGGACAGATTGGATCGCTGACGCCCGCTGACTCAAGAGAGAAAGAAACCGAGATACCAAGAAATTCCGCTGATATTAACTGAAATGAATTGATGGATTCGAGATTAGCTCCAGCAGAGTACAAAGCGACTGAAACCGAACTGATGGCTGTGGGTTGAACCTTTCCTTAAGCCTGGTAATTTTTTGTGCCAGGTTTAGGTCGGTTGGCATTACACTTACAAGATGGTGTATTTAATTTTAAGGGTCGGTATCTGTTGTACAGTTGGTTAGATGAATTTAGGCCCAAGGTAAGACAGAGACAGAACTCTGCTAAGACAGATGATAGTATTTTATAATTTTCCTAATGTTAATGCAGCCGCACAATCTATTGAGCACAAGTTGGTATTTACTTGCAGCACGAACCAGTGCATTGATTTCCTAGTTAAGGTGTGCAGTGAAGGACGTTTTACCTTTAGTTTCAAGCGTTTTACAGACACTCGGTAAAGGGTTAACATGGCTATTATCTACACATGTAGTTGGCTGTGGCGTATTTCATTAAATACACAGTTATAACAGACCAAGCTATAATATCAACTGTTCTTCTGGACTATTTTTCTCATTCTTTTTGCGGTATAGAATATAGGGCATATGTACACTACTTACCTAATATGTAGCTTACACACCGGCTTGATTTCTTTGAAGTTTGCGCACAATCAGTTCTCTCATTTCCTATGCTTAACAACGTTTCTCCCATGCACCAAGGCAAAATAAAATAAGGAGCTTAAGCTATACAATTTTTACTCCTCTCAATTGCAGTGTATATATTTACGGTGGAATTACTTCACTTGCATGCAGCTGTTCATTCTTAGTTTCTTCCTTGGTTCGTATTGCAGCGACTCCCCTCGGTTTTTCTAGAAGCATCTAATCAAGGAGAACTTTTATTCTCGGATAGTTATACTTTTCTGACCTTATGGAGTTACAGAAACAATGAGGTTGAGTGAGGATGGGATGTAATTCTTTGAGAGGAAAATATTATTATTTCCTTCTTCAGAAATGAGAGCGTCACTTGGTGCTGCGATGCAAAGGACAACAATGGAAATAATGTAATCGGATTAGCTGGAAAAATAGATAGATTTCACCCAATATAAACGAGAAGCCATTATTGTTTGAGGTTACAATATCAATGACAAGAGTATTATAAGCAACTGTAAAGGAAATTCATCTTTGCCAAGAAAATACTATTATTTTGTTTGCCATATAGAAAAGAAAGCTCTTCTTGTTGGGTGAAGCGTTACGACAGAGTTATAACTACATATATTTGTACAAATAGAAAAAGTAGCAGCTTGAAGGACGATTTATTATTTGTGTTGTGATGTGAATAGTATCGCAAATAATGATAATTTCGATATTGTAATTATTCTCTATGTACAAGAAGCATATAAAAATAAGATAGCTCCTAACGAAGAATACGAACAATTCCCCGAGCTAATTAATGTAAGTAATGTCAAATTTAAAAAAAAATTATATTATTAGACTCGACCTCCTGATCCTACCGCTAGTTAATTATGCAAGTATATACTGCTTATCATGGTGAGATTATAACGATCACACTAGAAATAAATATCTATGATGTAAATAAACATTCAATCATTATATTATGTTGGAAACTAAATCCTCGCCGTTTTTTTTTTTTTTTTTAATCAAATGTTGTTGAGAGGTTCAATAAAATAACAACTAACTAATCAATTATATATTGTCCATTACTGTCTACAACTTTTTCCCAACGTTCAACAAAATTTTCATTAGCTCTTTGGTAAAAACAACCAGGTTTGACTTGAAAAGCTCATTCAACCAGGCTTTCAACTCTGCATCAGTCTTAAACACAGCTCCGCGCATAGCATTTGAAAAAGATTGAAAGAGGTAGAAATGTACAGGCACCATTTTCGTTTCGTTTCTAGTAACGATTCTGTAAAGAAATCGTTGCTTGTTTCGATGAGTTGTGCAGTGACATTAGAAACCGGCGGAAACTGTGGCTCGCAGTCACTTTACGCATGCGCAACCCATGATCCACACTTCTGAACCTTTCCCAACTATTGAAGATGCTTCTGTACAACAGGGTTGGGGCATTCTATTTTCTCTCCCAGTTCCTTTGTTGCTTGGAGGGTATTTTCGTATGAAATATGGTTATATCGCTCCTCATCAATCTCAACTGTATGACCAAGACGACGTGAGTCTCTGAAGTCAAAATTTCCGTTTTTGATCCTGGCAAACCAATAACGAGCGGTCGTTTCAGCAATGGCACCCATTCCATGCACAGCTCAAATATAGTGAGCAGCTTTTGTGACCTGAGAATCTTGATTGACAGCAGAAAACAGATCTCAAAAATGCTCTTCACATTCCATTTTGGCAGACTGAAAATAAGCAGAAATTAACAAAGAATACTCGAAAACAATCGAAATATACCGCGAATATATTGAATATATTATTTATGAAAAAATAAATTCCATAATTGAACTAGAGCACTCTGAGAGCGCATACTTCCGCCAAGCGACGCAACGGTAACGCTAAAATCGAAATTTCGCTCTGAAACCACGATTTCCTTTGTATCAACTCCAAATTTTAATAATTTGTGCCTTTTGATAGTAATAACAGTCTTTGTAATTTTCTTGAAGATCTGCTCATAACTTTTTGAGTTATGCTGCTAATAAACAATATGACAAACATGAGTCAAACATACAAGCGAACCAACCGATCTGCATCAAAATTTAATCATTTATGTTTTTCAATATTACTAACAACTCCTATAAATTTCATAAGGATCCATCCATTATTTTTTGAGTTATTGTGTTAACAAGCATGAAATTAAAAACAGTGACAAACGAACGAACTAACTAACGGATAACTACAAAAGTTTGGTTATTTACTCTTCGTTCTATAATCAACTACTCATGTAAATTTCATAAAATCCGTTCATAAATTTTTGAGTTCTGGCATTGAGAAAAATGAGGCTGACAAACAAACAAACAAACAGACTGACGGATCTGCACCAAAAGTTAATCATCTGTTCCTATTAACATGCCTAACAACCCCTGTAAATTTCGTCCAACTTGGTCCATAACTTTATGAGTTATTTTGATGACAGACTGATAGACAGAATATCAAACAAATAGGCAGACAGACAAACCCGACGAAAACAACCTCCCTGGCGGAGGTACAAATATAACATATTTCAAAATTTTAAAACCCGTCAGAAAATACCACTGGTTACCCGAAAATGTACAGTATTCGTGACAGACAGAGAGCATTACAATTAAACAACGAAAAAACTTTTAATAAATAAGATATGAACCAGGACAGTGAAATTCAAACGGTGAAACCCGGTCCCGGACAATGTGGGGCAAATAGTAAGGAAAGAGAAGGAAAACGGAAAGGAAGACTTAACGAATATATATATATATATATATATATAAGCTTTCCTTCATTGTCACGTCATGGGGACCGAAGCAGCCCTCTCTTGCAAGCAGTCTTTGCTGATGAATTATTCGTTCTGTTCTATAGAACGAGATAAGTTGCGTGGCTCAACGGACATTCACGTTTTGCACCGATTTATCTCGTCCCATTGATACTCATCCACACCGATTCAACTTCTATCCTTTCCCCAGAAGCGCTAATTAATTGCTGGCAGTGAGACACACTGAACTGTAGACACACATTTAGTTTCTCCATCAGGAGGGCAACGCCCTTCATCAATTAGATCCC